>CM029621.1:40948590-41446614 GCA_017311315.1 Dendrocalamus latiflorus | reverse complement strand
ATCTCTCATTTCAGAAAATCCCATTTGCTGTTTTTCTCGAGAGGTACTACCGCTCCTGGAGGTACTACCGCTCAAAGGTACTACCGCTCGGACCAGCGGTACTACCGCTCAGCGGTACTACCGCCCGTCTCAGAGGTACTACCGCTTGAGGCCAGAATTTTCCCGATTTGATTTTTCTCGCTTGCTGGTCTCTGTATTTGTGTTTTTCCTGCTGCTGGGGTGTCTTGTGAGCACTGGTCTTCTACCTTCATAGCTCCCATAGCTATTGGAGAAAAGATACGTGTTGGGGGCGATTTTTAGAAAGCGACATTCACCCCCCCTCTGTCGCCATTTCGGTCCAACAATTGGTATCAGAGCCGGTTAGCTCTTTTCATCTTAACCGGTCTCAAGAGCCATGGCGACGGACAAGTACTCGACCAAGCCGCCCGTTTTCGATGGCATCGATTACCCCTTCTGGAAGAGCCGAATGGAGACATACATCCAGGCTCAGGGGTACGCCATCTGGCGCAAGGTCAAGGTCCGGTTTGTTGTTCCTGCCGATGAGAACATCAATGCTGGGAATATGCATGATGTTGAGGCAAACGCTAAGGCAAGGAACATCATTATCCAGGGCCTGAGTCGTAGCGAGTTTGACCGCATATCTCATCTTTCGTCCGCCTTCGATATTGGGAGACCCTCGATGCTTACCATGAGGGCACCACCCAGATAAGACGGTGAGACAGGACCAGTTCAAGCGAGATTACAACAAGTTTGAAATGCTCGCTGGCGAGTCCCTTGATGAGTGTTTTGGCGTTTTCACAAGATTCTGAGCAACCTCCGAGCGGTCGGTCTCACATACCCCGACTCGGATAACGCTCGACAGATGCTCGCTGCACTCGACCTTCGTGTTTGGGAGATGAAGGTGACTACCATCAAGACACGACAGACCTCTCGACTTTGACTCTTGATGCGCTGTACTCGCGCCTCAAGACTCACGAGATTGACATTGTCTCTCGCAAGTCGAAGTCACAGTCGATGGCTCTAGTCAGTCCCAGTCGGCTTCTGGTCCTCTTCTGATTCTTCTTGCGGTTTCTCCCTTGCTGCTCTCTGTGACATAACTGATGATCAGTTAGAGCAGCTTGCGGATGATCAGCTGGCCCTCCTAGCTCGAAGATTCTCCCATGCTTACAAGGGAGGAGGGACAGAAAGAGAGGAGGACCCGTGATTTGCTTCGAGTGTGGTGGCCCCAACCACATTCGGGCAAACTGCCCGCAATGGAGAAGGGCAAGAACGACTACGGCGGTTCGGGCAAGAACGACTACACCGACAAGAACCGCAACAAGAAGCCTCCAGCTCAGACGCCGGGAAAGAAGAAGTTCCGCAACTTCGGGAAGGCCAAGAAGCTCTTCCACCGTCCTCACCGCCTTCGACGACCTCGACCTCAGCGAGGTGGAGGGATGGAGCGACGACGACGGGACGGGTGACCAAGAGCCCAAGAGGCGGCGACGACTTCTCCGGCATGTGCTTCATGGCCCTCGAGGGCGAACTCAGCGACAGCGAGCTGTACTCCGACTCGGACGAGGTATGCCCCACCTACGACCAGCTCAATCATGCTTTTCTTAAGCTAGGTGGTTTCATGCTAGAGCTAGGCTAGGTGTACTGAGTTAGAGAAGGAAGTAGATAGATGTCACTAGAGATTATTGCTCTTACATCTGCTCCCTCTAGTGACGACTGTGATACATGCTCTGCTTTGCTGGGTGATGGAGAAATTAAGGACCTCGCATGATAGTTGTCCTCCGAGCTTGATATGTTAAGGTGGAGAATGTCTGTTGCTGAACTAGAGATGAGTAGGATGCTTCTATTCATCCTCTTTGAGACTACTTGCACCTCATGTGAGGATAAGGACAATGCTTTAGAGGCCTTATACCATGCTCTTGATCTGCCCGAGTCTTGTGAAAATTGCAATAACTAAGATGAACCTAAAACGGGCAGATCACAAGATTGCTGAGTTGCATGCTTCTTTACTTGAGCCTGTTGTTCATGCAACTGTCCAAATTAACTGCTGAACTTGAATCTGTCTCAAACAGTTTCAAGATGATTGACAAACAACAAATGGCTCAGTTCGACTAAGGATCCTGTTAGCTCACCATGCATTAGTTGTGATAAACTAAAACTTGAACTCGTTGCTTTGAATGAAAATGTGTGAAGCTAACTAAGGACTTACTAGAGAAGCCACAATCTTGTGATGTGATTGCTGAGGAGGGGGAGAAGCCCCAGGGTAAGGTGAGACGCCTAGACGAGAACCAACCTGCTAGTAGTAGGACTGTCCCTCGAGTCGGCTGTGCGTGCACAAGCCATTCTTCCTCTGCTGTTGGTTCTTCTCTGCTCCCTTACCTCCTGCTGTTCCCTCTTCTCCCTGCTCTTCTTGCACCTCTCTCTTTCGGGAGTGTCAGTATCTTATGAACACTCTCGAGAGATTTGTAGGCGGCAAGAAGAAGCTTAATCTTATTCTAGACCAATCCAAGATTTGCAAGTTCAATCAAGGTCTAGGATATGATTTCTATGAGGATATGAGGAAGCATCCACCTGCTATTCTCAGACCCATGTAGGAGGTGTGATCGAGGTTGAGCCCAGATCTGATGAGGTTAAATTCAAATCAGCGGGCTTTGTCCAAGGGATCTCTGACAGCAAGGTGATTCCACCTGCTTCGGCCTCTCAGAAGGCGAAGCCTCTTCGTGCTACTTCCACCTCTCAGAAGGTGAAGTACCACTGCACCTTCTGTCAGAAGGATGGGCACTCGATCGAGAGATGCTTCAGGCGCGCCAGATTGCGCGTAGAGACCGTGCAGAGGCACTTAGGCGTATTCAGGGTCAGCCCCAGATCCTGAGTGCACCTAAGACTAGCACGAGGTCTAGGTTTGCTTCTGACGGGTTTGGGCAGCATCGAGGACTTGGTTTTTCTGAGTCTTCTGTTTTCGTCCTCATGCTGCTCCGGTCGACTTCCGCCGTCCTGAGGGTACATCTCGTTTCCCCCGTCGAGACAGTTACCCGCGGCGTGATCAGCGTGTTGCCGGTGTTCCGACTCGCTCTCCCGTAGCAGTCGGACCCCGCAACAGCTTCAGGTCTGCTCACAGACCTTCTGCTTCTTTGAGTCACGAGAGCGTAGGGTAGATAGAGGTCAGTCGTGCTTGACTACTTCATCTGCTCGACGTGTTGTTCAGTATTGGGTGCCAAAATCACTCTTGATTTACCCAGTACTGAGACTTTACTCTCTGTTTGACTCAGGTTCGCCGGGCAGGGAAGGGAAAGGTTTGGCTTGACTCCGGTGTTCACGACACATGACCGGAGATTGTTGGTTTTCTTCCCTTGCCCGTGCTCCAGGTGATGAGACGATCACCTTCGGAGATGCTTCATCTGGGCGCGTCATCGCCAAAGGTACTGTGCGCATTAATGATTCTTTCATTTGAAAGATGTTGCCTTGGTTAGTAAGCTGCAGTACAATTTGCTTTCAGTTCTCAGCTTACCGATGACGGTTTCGAGGTGAGCTTTAAGAAAAACAATTGCAAAATTCTTGATTCTTCGGGTAGTCTGGTTTGCGGGATTTCTCGTTTGGGAGGATCTTTCGTGCTGATTTTTCTGAGTCTTCTGGTGATCCTCTCAGGTGTTTAGTTGCTTCTGAGTCCCGCGACCTTTCTTCTGGCATAGGAGACTTGGTCATATTGGATTTGACCATTTGACCGAGTTAGCGGCCACGATCTCATTCGTGGTCTGCCGAAACTCAAGATGGTCAAAGATCTTGTTTGCGCTCCATGCCGGCACGGCAAGATGGTTGCCGCTTCTCACCCCGGTCACAGTTACTATGACCGATGCACCGGGACAGCTGCTCCACATGGACACAGTTGGACCAGCTCGAGTGCAGTCAGCAGGAGGGAAGTGGTATGTTCTTGTCGTGGTCGATGACTTCTCGAGGTATTCTTGGGTGTTTTTCTTAGCCTCGAAGGATGAGACGTTTTCACATTTCCGAGGTCTTTTCAGTAGGCTTTCTGTTGAGCTCCCGGTGCCTTACGAGCGATCCGCAGTGACAATGGCACGGAGTTCAAGAATTCCTACTTTGAGAGTTTCTGTGGTGAGACAGGTGTAGAGCACCAGTTCTCTTCTCCGCACGTCCCACAGCAAAATGGCGTTGTGGAGAGGAAGAACCGTACCTTGGTCGAGATGGCCAGGACGATGCTTGATGAGTACTCTACACCGCGGAAGTTTTGGGCTGAGGCTATAGCCACCGCGTGCCATGTCTCAAATCGAGTTTTTCTTAGGGCACACTTGCACCGCACTTCTTATGAGTTGAGATATGGGCGAAAGCCCAGCGTCTCATTTTCGTGTTTTGGTTGCAAGTGCTTTATTCTGAAGTCCGGGAACCTAGACAAGTTCGAGTCACGTTCTTGTGATGGGATCTTTCTAGGTTACTCGCCTTCTTCGCGGGCTTATAGGGTCTGGAACTGCGAGTCTAGCAAAATGGTAGAGACCTGTGAGGTGACCTTTGACGAGGCCAGTCCGGGGACTAGGCCCGATATCTCAGGTTCTTTAGAGCAGTCCGAGACCATCTTTGTGGATGATGAGGACGATGGAGACGAGGTTGTCTACCTGATCCAGTCCCTCATCCACCCCTTGAGGTGCCGTCTTCCACCGCACCTCGAGGTCAGCCCATGCCTTCTGCTTCTCTGGAGCTAGTGGCTCTGTTCCTACCTCGTCAGCTCACGAGGTAGAGGCCACTTCTTCATCTCATCCTGGACCTCCTAGACATATCCAGAAAGCTCATCCTTCAGAGCAGATCATTGGAGACCTTCGAGCGTGTTACCCGCTCAAAATCTGGCTTATCTCAATTCTGTCTCCATTCTGCTTTCATTGCCTCCTTTGAGCCCAAAGATGTTTCTCATGCTTTTCTGATGAGTCTTGGGTCAATGCCATGCATGAGGAGCTAGAAAATTTGAGAGGAACAAGGTCTGGTCGCTTGTCGAGCCCCCGCGAGGTCACAATATTATTGGGACTAAGTGGGTGTTCAAGAACAAGCAGAGCGAGGATGGAGTGGTTATTCGAAACAAGGCTAGACTGGTAGCTCAGGGGTTCTCCCAGGTTGAGGGTCTAGATTTCGAGGAGAACCTTTGCCCCTGTAGCTAGACTTGAAGCCATTAGAATCCTGCTTGCCTTTGTAGCTTCTAAAGGTTTCAAGCTTTACAGATGGACGTCAAGAGTGCCTTTCTCAATGGCTTTATTGAGGAAGAAGTCTACGTCCGACAGCCTCCTGGTTTCGAAAACCCCAAATACCCAAACCATGTCTTCAAGCTTTCCAAGTTTTGTATGGACTTAAGCAAGCCCCTAGAGCTTGGTATGAGAGGCTTAAGTCCTACTTGTTAAGTCATGGTTTTGAGATGGGTAAAGTTGACAAGACCTTGTTCATCCGCCGGCATGGCACTGACTTTCTGCTCGTTCCAAATCTATGTCGATGACATTATCTTTGGCGGCTCTTCCCATACTCTGGTTTCACAGTTCTCGGATGTCATGAGCACCGAGTTTGAGATGAGTATGATGGGGGAGTTGACCTTCTTCCTTGGCTTCCAAATCAAGCAGTCTCGGGAGGGTACATTTCTTCATCAAGGAAAGTACACTCGTGACCTCCTTGAGACGCTTCGACATGAGCGATGGTAAGCCTGTGGTCGACTCCCATGGCTTCTACAGCCTATCTTGACCCAGATGAGGATGGCGAGCCAGTTGATCAGAAAGAGTTCAGAAGTATGATCGGCTCCCTTCTTTACCTCACTGCCTCGAGACCAGACATACACTTCTCCGTGTGTCTGTGTGCTCGTTTTCAGGCTTCTCCTCGCGTATCTCACCGCCATGCGGCGAAGCGCATCTTTCGGTACCTTCGAGCTACCATTGACTATGGTATCTGGTACTCTTCCTCATCCTGTCTTTCCTTGAGAGCCTTTTCGGATGCAGACTTTTGCTGGCTGTAGGATAGATAGGAAGAGCACTTCGGGCACCTGCCAGTTCATTGGCACTTCTCTCGTTTCCTGGTCTTTAAGGAAGCAGTCCGGTGTTGCACAGTCCACACGCAGAGGCCCGAGTACGTTGCTGCAGCCAGTTGCTGTAGCCAAGTGCTTTGGATGGCCTCGACCCTGCGGGACCTTTGGGTTAGCCATAAGATAGTGTTTCCACTCTTTTGTGATAACACTTCTGCGATTAACATCACTAAGAACCCAGTGCAGCACTCTCGGACCAAGCATATCGATATCCGTTATCACTTCCTTAGAGACCATGTAGAGAAGGGTGACATCGTGCTCCATTTTGTGGAGAGTGACCACCAGTTGGCTGATATCTTCACCAAGCCTTTAGATAGTTCGAGGTTTTCAGCTCTGCGGGGAGAGCTTGGGGTGGTCTGTCCTTATGGACTGTTGTGAGGGGAGTTTATTCTTTACTGCTTTACTATTTTTATTATGCTCTAACTCCTTTTCTGATTGCATTGCATACGGGTGCATTGGGTTAGTCCTTCTAGCATAGGTTAGAGTGTTTCTCTAGTCTAGTTGCTTTGTTGTCTTCTTCTCATCTTGTGGCCTATGGTTCTGCTCTATTAGCCGCTTCTCTTCTCTTACTAGGTTGAGCCCACTCACTGCCTTCAGGTTCTAGCAAGGCTCAGGCCACCTTGGGTAGACGGGGGTACATGTTTGCTCCCTAGTGAGGTAGATTACCGTCTAATAGTCCTAGTGTCATATGGGGTAGATGAGAGTCAGTCTGAGCCATAGTATCCTCTATATCTTATCTATGCTTTAAGGACTGCCTGTTTGCTGTTTTCTTTCCCAGCTTCTCGATTTTATTGGTTTGGTTCAGGGGGAGTTCATTTGGGAGCTTCTGGAGCTTAATATTGACTTAACTCAACTTGAACTAAAAGTTGCATCTAATGTTGAGGGGGAGCTGGACTTTCTTGCATTTTCAGCATTCTAGCATTGTAATCAATCTTGCATTGAGCCTTGATTATTATCCTGTTATGACATGCTTCAATGCTTTACACCTTGCCATGACTTGTGCTTAGCTTGCTAGATTTATCATGACTTCATATGTATAGACTAGCTCTTTGCATGATAAGTTAATTAAAATTGCTCAACTTGAATTAAAACTTGTCATGCTAGCATTTGAGTCTAGTCTCTCTTGAACTATCCCTTTATGATTCATGCCATGTTAAGTAGGCTAAGTTGAGCGTTGAATCTCTATTGAGCCATAGTTTGAGTGTTTTAGTCTCTTGATGATACATGAGTTAATACAAAATGTTAAAAAGCAAAAAGATCTCTTTTGTGCGAAAAAACTGATTTCACCAATTCTTTCCTATGAGACGGCTTGCCATTGCACTTGGCATGAACTTAGGGGAAGTTTTGGATGACCTAGACTATCTTCTTAAGCTGCTTGCTTGGAGTAGTCGCATAAGGCTTGAGATCTAGCACATGATAAAACAAAAATCTGGTTGGCAACAACCATGAATTTCAAAAGAAAATATGTCATTTGTGCTCCATTTGCTTAAGCTTCAAAAGAACCAAGTACTTTAACCCAAAGTTTCAATCTTGAGCTTATAGCATTCTATTTGGACTCAATGTTAGCTTCCTTGTTCCGCTTAGCTTATTGACATGGCCTACATCATCCTTGGATATCTCTAGTTAGACTTTGCTCATTGATGACTTGACTTGCTCACTAAAATGCATTACATTTCAGATTGTCATCTATGTGCTCTAGCTGGCTTACATATATGTTGTCATGATCTAGATAGCGTTTTATTGAGTTATGGCTTGGTGTATTACATTATGGTCATTATGGATAATTCTCATGGCTCTAAATGCTTAAATAAACAAACTTCAGCCATATTCATCCATTATGTCATATTCTCTCTATTGCATCTTGATGTGTTTATTGCCAAAAGGGGGAGAATAGAGAAGAAAAAGTCTGTTGGGAACAGTTTAGAGCTTTGGAGATCAATTTGCTCTTTCTTGTTGCTCTAGTGTTCCTTCTGTCGACATGGTCATTAGCTTTATTCCCTTCTTTGGACCATGTTGGATTCTTCAAAATCAAACTCAACTTAATGCTTTTTCTGAGTTTGTCAATATACTCATCAACGGGGAGATTGAGAGACCATGTGGTCGTGACTCCATGTGAATGATGAGTAATTGACAAAGGTTTAGGATAGTCGAGTTTGGATTGTGTGGTCGGACCATGTCGTTGCAGGGTGCAATGGGCTAGGTCGGACTTTGGTCAAACTTGGTCGTATGGGTTTAGGACGCCTATTCTTGTTTTCGACAGGTTTGGACTTCATCTGTGATAAGTGTGATGGAAGTTACGCTTTCATGTATCGAGCGGTGCTATTTGACGTGTTTCTTGTCTGTGTGACTGCAGGACGTCGAGTTGGAGTCGTGGCGAGACACGGTGGACCGGACTAGGCGCAGGTGGTGCTGAGGTCAGAACGGTCGGGATGTGTCGAAGACGACATGGACTCGAGGTGGTTGCGAGGCGTGCGAGGCAAGGAGCGCGGAAGCTTCCCGGAAGGTGCAGGAGGGGCGAAACGGGAATTTCGCAAGGCTGCACAAGCGGGAGTGGGCTCCGTTGGACGTAGCGGGCGTAACGGGGCGGAGACCCGTTAGCCAAGCGCTATAAAAGGAGAGGAGGGGCTGCATGCCCACTAGAGCACTCCAAGAGTTTTTAGGGTTTCCTTTAGTCAAAATAGGCTTTAGTGGTTGTTTTGGCTTTAGGCTTTAGTGGTTGAGGGGCAGAGTGTGTGTCCCCTGAGTATCTCCTACGATGTGTTCTATGTGAGTTCATCCTCCTCCAATCATGTACTGAGTGGAGTTCTTGAGATGGAGAGGGAGAGGATGAGTTAAGAGTCTTGTAATCATTCATCTGTATTCAATCGTGTCATCGGGACTCCTTGTAATCCCTTTTTGCTTTGGAATGAGAATCTGAATTTTTCTTCTGTTCGTGCTCTCTCTGTTGTTCGTTGCTCCATTTGGTTGATTTCTGAGCTTTTCGATTTTCGAGTTCTTGCTTGTTGGGAAGGCCCAAAATGGGTTGCTCTATGATGGGTTAGTGCCACAAGATCATTTGATCGATTTCCCGAAGAGCAAACTTGGTTTAAATCTCAGATTTCAGTTTTGGCCTTCCTCTGTTCATGAACTCAATTTCTAGGTTTTGGTGCTGTTATTGATTCCCTTGTTGAGATGGCTTGAAATTTGGTATGAAGAGTCCAGAGGCTATTAATTAGCTACCCTCAAAATTTCATAGCCAAAGGATCAACGGTTGGGGAGTAATTTGGTTTTTGGCTCGGTTCTTGCAAGATATCAGATTTTTACCCAAATCTGAAATTCTTGTTTCTTGGAGGGGTTTTCTTGAAATTGGCTCTTGGCTTAGTCTTTTGGGAGTGTTCCCTAGCTATCCTTAAAGTTTCCCAAGCCAAGAATCCAAGAATCATTGCGAATCTCTCAGTTTTCAGAAAATCCCATTTGCTGTTTTTCTCGAGAGGTACTACCGCTCCTGGAGAGGTACTACCGCTCGACCAGCGGTACTACCGCCCGTCTCAGAGGTACTACCGCTTGAGGCCAGAATTTTCCCGATTTGATTTTTCTCGCTTGCTGGTCTCTGTATTTGTGTTTTTCTTGCTGCTGGGGTGTCTTGTGAGCACTGGTCTTCTACCTTCATAGCTCCCATAGCTATTGGAGAAGAAGATACGTGTTGGGGGCGATTTTTAGAAAGCGACATTCACCCCCCCCCCTCTGTCGCCATTTCGGTCCAACACTTTCTGCTAGTGTTTAGGGTTGATGCTTGATGCTTCATACTGTTATGGTTAGTTGCTTAGTACATATTTAGGGTTGATGCTTCATGCTTACTGTTAGTGTGTAGGGTTGATGCTTGATGCTTCATACTGTTATGGTTAGTTGCTTAGTACATATTTAGGGTTGATGCTTGATTCTTACTGTTAGTGTTTAGGGTTGATGCTTGATGCTTGGTACATATTACATTGGTACATTGTTTACTGCAGTAGCTTAATTACTTTGCTATTTGGTACATATTACATTGGTACATTATTTACTGCAGTAGCTTAGTTTAATTTGCTATTTGGTACATATTACATTGGTACATTGTTTACTGAAGTTGCTTAGTTTACATTGGTACATATTACATTGCTTGTTGTGTTAGTATATAGTATATAGTATATACTATATAGTATAGGCACATAACCCCTCTCTGTCCACATCACCCCCTCCCTTCTCCCCCTTCCCTCTACTCCTCTCCTCTCTTCCTAACATTGAGCATCATGTTTCACTTTTCTTGCTTCCTCATCTTATCATGTGCAACCCTACAATTTGAGAGGACAAATTACCAATCAAGGAAGAGTATATGATCAAAGGGCATGAAGCAAGTAACACATTCTAGTGTATCTGGATAAAGAAATCTTGCGATTATTGCAAAAGATACATTGACCATTTGGGTGGAAAGAAATACATTGTGTCGTCAGGCTAATGACTGCCAATTCGAAGCATAGCATAGCATCCGAGGCACATTTGAGGCCTGCAGCTTTGTCTTGAAGAATGCCAAGAGCTGGTCTTCAGATGTGGCATTCCTCAAACTATAAATTATGAATCTTATTCTCATAACCCATCTGAAGATCAGCTCTTGGCATTCCTCAAGACACAGCAGCAGGCCTCGGATGTGCCTCGGATGCTATGCTATGCTTCGAATTGGCAGTCATGCGCCTGACGAAACAGTTGATCTTTCCACCCAAATGCTCCATGTATCTAGACAAAAAACAGCAAATGAAGCAAGTGACATACTATAGTGTTCCCGTTCAATGAACCGGATACACTAGTTTGTGTCATTTGCTTCATAGACCTTTGTTTAGGGACTTTGCTATTTGGTTCATAGTATTAGCAACTAAAGTAGGTGTTAGGATAGACACTTCACCCCCTCTCTATGTGATAACTTTCTCATCTTATCCTAATAGACCCACAAAATGAGCAACATGTCACCCGCGCATTCTTCATAGAACTTTGTTTAGAGACCTTGTAGTAATAGTATTACAAAATTCAAGGCAATTTTAGTACAAAAGTTCAAAAAAAAGAAATTCCCAGATTCTTCGGTGAGCAGCCGACATAGCCGACTTCTTTGGTGAGCGACTATCCATCTGCTTCTTCCCACTCCTCTTCATCTCTGGTCTCTGGATCACGTACGCCAGTAGCGATGATTCAACTGAATCATCGCTACTGGCGTACGTGATCCAGAGACCAGAGATGAAGAGGAGTGGGAAGAAGCAGATGGATAGTCGCTCACCGAAGAAGTCGGCTATGTTGGCTGCTCACCGAAGAATCTGGAATGTCTTTTTTTTGCACTTTTGTAGTAAAATTGCACTGAATTTTGCGGGAAAAAGAAGGACTTGATACATTGGTACATTGGTAAGATAGGCACATCACCCCCTCTCTATGTCCATATCACCCCGTCCCTTCTCCCCCTCCCCTCTACTCCTCTCTTGTCTTGCAATTCAATATGATTACTTTCTCATCTTATCTTAATAGACCCACAAAATGAGCAACATGTCACCCGCGCATTCTTCAACATCATCGCCAGAGGCGTCCGCTCCAACATCAAGACGCCAAGGAAGAGGGCTATCAAAGAAGCCTGAGGGCCGACATATCATCTCAGCGGTGAATGCGTCTGGGGTCCCTATCCTTCCTCAAAAAGTAGTAAACGCATTCCGAACCATGGTCGGAGTAGTTGCACGACAACGAATTGAGATCACATACAATTCGTGGAAGAACGTGCCTGACACTCGGAAACGTGAGCTGTGGACCGAAATTTTGGCATCGTTCGAGTTCCCAGAAGAACACCTGGACGCTGTGCAACAACAAACCTACAAAGTGGCGTGCAAAGCATGGAAGAACTTCAAGAGCACGCTTGTCAGGAAATACGTGGAGATGGACGAAACGCCTGTTCATAAATACCCATTCCTGGAACCACAATGGGAAGAGTTCAAGGCGATGAAAACGACCGAAGATTTCAAAAGTACAAGTGTGGCGCACAAGGCCCTCCAGGCAAAAAATACACACCCTCACAGACTTGGCACAGCTGGGTATGCGGGTAAAATCCCGCAGTGGAGGAAGGAGGATGAGCTGGCAGCTGCACAGGACATCGCCCCGCCGTTTTCCAATATCCCGGATGACTGCGCTCGAAATTGGATTAGAGCAAGGTCATCTACAACGACATCAGGGGACGTCACCTTTCGAAACCCTGCAGACCAGCAAGTGACCGAGCGCCTGGTAAGATATCGATCGAACTACGTAGCTTGTAATTACTCCACAACTTCGTACGAATTGAAATGACATGTCGTGCTCTTGCAGGAAGAGCTGAGTTTTCAATCTACCCTGGGATCATTCCAGGGAACAAGGGAGAATGATATGCTCTCCGTGGCCCTGGGAAACAAGGAGCACCCGGGCCGTACGAGAGGCCTTGGGCTTTACGTTCCTTGGAAATATGGTTTCCAAGATGACTCCGACATGTATCGGCGCAGGAAGAGAAACAAAGCCGAGCGTGACGCACAGCTACGAGAAGAGATCAAGGAATCTCTTAGAGAGGAGCTATTAGCTCAGATGGCTGATGTAATCAGAGATGAGGTGCAGAAACAGGCAGAAAGTCAGCAGGCCGCCACCGCCGCTCCTGTGCTAGCTAGCCCGCACAACCGTCCGAGTAGCTGCGCGTCCAATCCGACGCAAACCCAGTCCAAAATTCCTGTGGACGACATCCTGGTAATAATTATTACCTCTCGAATGCTTGCTCCATTGGTAGGCCTATTCGAGTAGCTAATTTTGTATCGTTATGTAGGAGCCTACGACGTGCAGGCTCCAAGTGAGATATGGCTCCATTCCCTTGTACGCTGCTTGGGGCCAGGCATATTTGTCTGGTATCGGGGCCATGGTGCACGGTCAAGCTTTAGCGCCAGGCTTCGCAAAAGTTAATGTGGATGGTGTGTATGCCAATTTTGAGGTGGTCCCGCTACCCAAGCCCCCCAACGACGAGATCGTGAATCTAGGACAGGCCATTGGAACATTCATCCAGTGGCCCGAATGCGACATATCCCTGGAGGCTTCTTCACCAGTGGCAGGACCAGAAGTGCAGTGCGAACCACAGCAACTTGCACTGGTGCCATCTCCACACGGGCAGTGCGAACCACAGCTACCTGCACCAGTGCTATCTCCACGGGTGCTACTCTCGCCAGAGCAACTTGCACCGTCTATACCATTACAGTCGACTAGCATAAAGTCGACCGACAATCGAGGCAGTGGCCAGAGCAAATCAAAGACGAAGGATGATGACGATATCCCGTCCATGCCATTGGCCCGCAAATTCGTGCTAGGTGAGCCGATGGTATTCCAGGAAGAGCTCCCAAAACTAGGACTTGGTTGCCAAAGATTCCACCTTTGGTATATGGAACAGTCCAATAAGCCAGAGGCATAACGGCGCTCAGGTATCACTGTCAAATTCAAGCTGGAACATTTCTTGCACGAAGCTCAGGATTGTGTCTTCGCGGTGACCTTTGACGATATATTTGAACTTTTCACGCTCAACGCTCTCGACGCCTCACTCGTTCGATGCTGGACGCTGTAAGTCTGTACAATCACAGTCTCTGTTCACGTAATACCGATATATGTCACAATTTGTTGCTTTTCTGTGTTATATATAGATTCATGCTGACCGAAACTCGATCATCGAAATCACAAATTGGTTTCCTGGACCCACACTTGGTCGCCATTGATACCATCATCGAGAATGCATCCTTCGTCGAGGACTATATTACAAAAGCACTGGTGGCTCACCAAGATAAGGAATTTGTTCTTATGCCATACAATGAGGAATTCCATTGGATTTTAATTGTAATTATACCAAAATGGAACAAGGCTATATACCTTGATTCTCTAAGTAAGAACAAATCCAAGTACACAGCTATCGCCCAAATACTCGATAGGTACGTACATTGTACATTGTACTCTTTCCTTCCTTCCGAATGACTAATCTAACTTTTTCGAATAACGAAGGTCGTTCGCCACATACGTTCAACAAACACGTGACTCGACGACAGGGGCCAAGGCCTTCAAACATGATCGCAAGTTTCGGGTATTCGCTAGCTACACATTAATTAATCATATACAACACATAGTAGTAATGGCACTTGATTTAACACATTCTATTTTTTGCAGTGCCACCAGCAGCAGCCGGGCAACACGTGTGGATACTACGTGTGCCACCATATGAGACTACTTCTCGATTCCACCAAGATCACCAATTCTAAGGTTTGTTAATCTTCCCACATTTATTTCATACATGTCAAGTTTTATATATGCGCGCGTTGATATTCCTATCGACAGGCTGCGTCCATCTCTACATCTGCATTGAAACAGCCGGATTTTGCAAAAATTCGAGGAGAGCTCATTTGGTTTTTGTGGACAAAAGTCGTAAGATCAGATGGAGAGTTCCACTGCCCAGAATGATTTTTTATTGTAATTCTAAGTGCAAATGCAGTGTACATCTTTTACAATTGTGTATTTGTTAATGGATATTTTATTTCAATTCAATGAATTGATTTGCGAAATGGATGCTTTATGTTTGTGAAATGAAGTGTGTTGTCAATTGGATGTTTTATGTCTGTGAAATGAATTGAGATGTGAAATGTATCTGAAATGAAATGAGATGTGTCAATTGCATATGTTTTATGTCTGTCATTATCTGCTTGTTTCAGAGGGCATGGCTAGCATTTCCTGAGGCTAGCCAATAAACAGAAATATATTTAGGGGTTGAAGGGAATATCATAGACGGTTTTGAGTTAAAACCCGTTTGTGATAGCTGATAATCACAGACGGTTTTGCGTTAAAAACCGTCTGTGATGACCAAAATCACAGACGGTTTTTACTTAAAAACCGTCTGTGATGATCAGTATCACAGATGGTTTTTAACTAAAAACCGTCTGTGATTATCAGTATCACAGACGGTTTTAAACGCAAAACCGTCTGTGATTATCAGCTATCACAGACGGGTTTTAACGCAAAAACCGTCTGTAATAGCTGATAATCACAGACGGTTCAAAAACCGTCTGTGATGACCTTCGATTATCACTGACCCATAAATACAGACGGTTCACAAAACCGTCTGTGATGACGATTTCGAACCGTCTGTGATGACCTTTTCTGTAGTAGTGTAGGCAACAGATATGAAATGTCTCTGGTGAAACCGAGTATGATTAGGTGTAGATCCATTATCTTCGTTTCTGAATAGAAAGTAGTTAGAATATTTTCTTTTCTAAGGATTATGATATTCGAGCCCTTTGAGGCTTTGTAATAAACTTTAGTTCTATGTAGCGATATTCTTATAATGTCATGTTTTGTCTCTAATTATTGTTTTACTACAATACTCTGACAGGCTTATTATTCGTTTGGGCGATGTTCTATCAGCTAAAACGAATACTACCACATGGTACGAGGCATGCTATTGTAGTCTTATTTATTATGCTACGACTTCAATGCACTTATGCATTTTGTGGATCTATCTGGCCGGTCGGTCATTAGTATATAATACGCTAAGTACCAACCTTTTCACATATTTATTAGCTTATGATGCATGCATTATATTGCTGTATGGACGTGTTACCAATGTCGTGGATGTGTGTAGTAGCTATTGAAATATGGTACCAGTACAATATACACACGAGGTACTAAGGAAATCCAGAGCCTGATACATTTATTACAGAGACTTATATCATGCAATTCCTCGTATCGTTAGTAAGCTACTGTGCTAACCGTTTGTGAATTAAACTTGCTAATAAAATGTTATGGCTACAACAAGAAAAAATTCTAATACCAAAAAGAAACCTATATTTGTTGGCTATGGCAATAGTGGGCTTAGCCACTACGAAGTGGGTGCACGTGGCATGGTATGGGCACATTCGTCTGACCACTAGTTGAGGAAGTTATTCTAAACTCATCTGCATAATAGGATATATCCCCTAAGTAGAACATTGGAATATTTATTCTACCCTTATCTCATATACACATCCAGTAAAATCTACAACAAACTCTAGTAAAACATCCTGTAAATGTAAATGGACAACATAGTAAATATACTATACAACTTGCAGAAATTTGAATGCATCTGGGCATAAAATGACAGTTTTAAGCTTATATACCATAGGTACATACATCTACATCACATATGGATCGCATCAATTAAATGTTGAGATATGACCGGTTAGGTTAGGTACACATATATTGGTTAGAGCGAGACATCTAAATCACATCAATCAAATCTGGAGATACGACTGGCTATGTACGGGAATAAGAGACAGAGCAAACAATAACGTTTGGTTGTCTAGGCAAATATTATCTTTAATTCCTCTGATAGCAAAATTATAATTTGACGATAAACCTAAATGCTCGTCTGATGAGGCTACGCCCATGGGAGTAGCCATAGAGCCTTGCGCAAGTCATCAACTACAAGTATTTACCCGCACCACAAGTCCCGCGCTAGCCATATTCTCGGAAAGAAACCGTACGTATATGCCATCAACTACAAGTATTTACTCCACCAACCATTTTGAATATTGAAGAGGGTAATTTTGTAGCGCACAGGCATACCCAAAACTTTTTTTTTGTGGACGACGGTAGTAGTGTGAACTAGGATACACAGCACTCCTCTGCTTGCTCTAATATGTAAATTTAGGCTTTGCAATTTTGTACAGATAGTATACACCTATATAAATAAATATCATTTTTATAATACTTGTACAGCCTTAGACCAACTTGACATTGGCTGTATGTCCTCCCATATCTCTCTCGCCATGTACTCCCGGCCACTAAGCATTCTTCACGTTACCTTCCCATTCAGGCTCATTTAACATAGAGCTTGGCCCTCTCTCCTTTTTAATTTTTCCTCTACTTTAGCTTCAATCTAAAGTGGCATACTATAGATACAGCTAACTAAGGAACACCCAAAATTGCCCTAGATATATTTCACTACAGATATACTTGGAAGGAGTAGAAAAAGTGTGGTTAATAAGTGTGATCGAGCTGTGCTGAAAAAACAAACAACCATGACGCAAGCTGGTGCACATCGTAGTCCAGATCATTTTAGTGTGGACCAGCACCGATTTATAATGCACACATGCATTTAAACGCGCATGTACTACAATTTCTGTGAACCACATGTATACATGTCTAGCTCATAACAATAAAATGTTTGGATATGACCGGCTATTTATGGGATGGACGGAGTAGCCATGGTAACATCCTGTTTTTAGTGATTTAAGCTTTTTAAAATAAAATTAACTATTTCTATCTTTTTAAATTAATTAAAGTTTAATTTCAATTTTTATATATTAAAAGGATTTAATTTGACTAAAGTAAACTTCAATTAAATAAAAACCTATTTTATCTTGGTTCGTTGTGATGCAAGGAATTTTTCTATATTTTGTTAGATTTTTTGGATTTTCTACTATTTTCTAGAGCCTGACTTGACTTAATCACTATTGTAAAATTCAGGATTCAGTAAAAATCTGGATCCCGTCCTTTTTCTCTTTCCAGTCTTGCCCATTTCTCTCCACAGCCTGGTTCGTGCCCAGCCTGCTTGCCCACGCAGCCGTCCCATTCCCTAGTCACTGCACGTCACCCATCCGAGTTGTTGCCTGCACAGTCACTTGATCCGTCTGCCGTGCCTTGAGTCATCCATCCGTGCCTTCTCTCATGCTGTCGCTGACGGTTCGGTGTTTTAAACCATCTGTGATATATATATCACAGAAGGTTTGGAACACCGAACCATCTGCGGTAGCTATTTCAACAGCGGTGTTGATTACTCTTTTTCAGGTAGCCTCAGAAAATATGAAAGATCATGTATATATAGCACAGGAAATCATTACATAAATTCACAGATGAATGAAACAACACAAGCAGATCAAATGTATAGCATGACAATTATTACACAAATCTCACAAATGAATTAAATTGAATGAATTGTTTGATTAAACACAATTGAGTGATTACGACTGAATCCAATGTTTCAACATCTAATCACCATTGCCGGGGAGGAACTCTCCAGTCTTGTTTATGACATCTGCTAGCAAAAATTGGGAGAGGATTTCTCGAATTTCAACAAGTTTGTACGTAATTCTATTTTTGTAATGCCACCAGTAGCTACAGGGCAATATATGTGGATTCTACGTTTGCCGCCATATGGAGGACATCATGGCCGCTAAGAAGAATGATCTAGAGGTTTGTCAACTTGCCAATAATTATTTCATGATTATCAATATATATATATATATATATATACATATATATATATATATATATGCATGCTAATGACTTTAACACTCCTAGCAGTTGCGCATGAAATTTGACGTAAGTACATTTGAGCCTTACAAACTCGCCGAAATTTAAGGAATGCTTTCCCAATTCTTGATAGCGGAGGTCATAAACAAGACTAGAGAGTACTAGCCCGGCGATGAAGATTAGATGTTGAAACATTTGATACAATTGTAACCACTCAATTATATTTTATCAAACAATTCATTGAAATGTACTTTATTTAGTTGTTTAATTCATTTGTGAGGTCTGTGTAATGATTACTTATACTATATATGTAATATGTTTATTTGTTTTCAGAGAGCATGGCTAGTATTTCCTGTGGCTACTCGAAAAATAGGAAATAATATAGATATTTAAATAGCTATCACAGATGGTTTGTAGCGATAAATCGTTTGTGCTATATGAATATCATAGATGATATTTGGTATTAGCTATCTGTGATATGTAAGATATCATCGATGGCATTGCTTGAGAACCGTTTGTGATATATGACATATCACAGACAGTTTTTGGCATTAACCGTATGTGATAATTAGCATATCACAGACAGCTACATTTAAGAACCCTCTGTGATACATGATATATCACAGATGGTTTTTTTGGAAAACCATCTATGTTGTAATTATCATAGATGTTTCCAGAGTCATCTATGATAACCACATATTATTATAGACACATAAATTCAGATAGTTTGATAACCATCTGTGATGATAGCTGTGAACCATCTGTAATGGTCTTTTTCGTCGTAGTGTAATCTTATTAGTTGTCTGTGGGGTGGTATGAGGTATGCCGTAGTACTTTTATTATTATATGATGACTTCAATGCACTTACGCATTTTGTGGATCTATCTAGCTGGTGGGTCATTCGTATGTAATATCCTAAGTACCAACCTTTTTCATGTATTTATTAGCTTATGATGCATGTTGGTGCATTCCGTCAGATCGATAACTACTTCAAGCCTTGATTGTCACTTTGTGTGGTCAATAAGTGTGATCGAGCTGTGTTGAAAAAAACAAACAACCATGATGCATGCTGGTGCATGTCGTAGTCCAGATCATCATACTCCGTGCTCCACCTGCGAATTAGTGTGGACCACCACCGATTTATAATGCACACATGCATTTAAACGCGCATGTACTACAATTTCTGTGAACCACATGTATACATGTCTAGCTCATAAGAGCAAGTACAATAATGCTGACTAGGTCACCTCTAGCGAAATCCATGTCAACACAATCCTATGTGGAAGAAAGAGACAAGAGGAGAGAGAGGCAAGCTGCCCCTCATGCAAGAGGTGACCTCTAGCACATCATACGAGGACTTGGAGGCGATGCTAGTTCTTAGAGTAAGTACAATAAGGGTTAGGGTCGCCTCTAGCGAAATATTAAATGTTTGAGTGCTTTAGTACAGGTAACATCTACTCAACTTATTGTATTAGCTACGTCCACCATGAGCCACTTGTACTCTTTTTGCTTATTTGGCTAGTCCTAGAGGTGGCAGCCACCTCTTCTATTAAACTTGCCCTAACAATAAAATGTTTGGATATGACCGGCTATATATGGGATGGACGGGGTAGCCATGGTAACATCCTGTTTTTAGTGCTTTAAGCTTTTAAAATAAAACTAACTATTTATATCTTTTTAAATTAATTAAAGTTTAATTTCAATTTATATATATTAAAAGGATTTAATCTGACTAAAGTAAACTTCAATTAAATAAAAACCTTTTTTTATCTTGGTTTGTTGTGATGAAAGGAATTTTTCTATATTTTGTTAGATTTTTTGGATTTTCTACTATTTTCTAGAGCTTGACTTGACTTAATCAGTATTGTAAAATTCGGGATTCAATAAAAATCTGGATCCCATCCTTTTTCTCTTTCCAGTCTTGCCCATTTCTCTCCACAGCCTGGTTCGCGCCCGGCCTGCTTGCCAACGCAGCCGTCCCATTCCCTAGTCACTGCACGTCACCCATCCGAGTTGTTGCCTACACAGTCACTTGATCCATCTGCCGTGCCATGAGTCATCCGTCCGTGCCTTCTCTCATGCTGTCGCTGACGGTTCGGTGTTTTAAACCATCTGTGATATATATATCACAGATGGTTTGGAACACCGAACCATCTGCGGTAGCTATTTCAGCAGCGGTGTTGATTGCTCTTTTTCGGGTAGCCTCAGAAAATATGAAAGATCACATATATATAGCACAGGAAATCATTACATAAATTCACAGATGAATGAAACAACACAAGCAGATCAAATATATAGCATGGCAATCGTTACACAGATCTCACAAATGAATTAAATTGAATGAATTATTTGATTAAGCACAATTGAGTGATTACAACTGAATCCAATGTTTCAACATCTAATCACCATTGCCGGGGAGGAACTCTCCAGTCTTGTTTATGACATCTGCTAGCAAGAATTGGGAGAGGATTTCTGAAATTTCAACGAGTTTGTGCGCAATTCTATTTTTGTAATGCCACCAGTAGCTACAGGGCAATATATGTGCATTCTACGTTTGCCGCCATATGGAGGACATCATGGCCGCTAAGACGAATGATCTAGAGGTTTGTTTACTTGCCAATAATTATATATATGTATGTGTGTTTATATATATATATATATATATATATATATATATATATATATATATATATATATATATATATATATATATATATATATATATATATATATATATATATATATATATGCTAATGACATTAACACTCCTAGCAGTAGCGCATGGAATTTGACGTAAGTACATTTGATCTTTACAAACTCACCGAAATTTAAGGAATGTTTTCCCAATTCTTAATAGTGGAGGTCATAAACAAGACTAGATAGTTCTACCCCGGCGATGAAGATTAGATGTTGAAACATTTGATACAATTGTAACTACTCAATTATATTTAATCAAACAATTCATTGAAATGTACTTTATTTAGTTGTTTAATTCATTTGTGAGGTCTGTGTAATGATTACCTTTGCTGTATATGTAATATGTTTATTTGTTTTCAGAGGGCATGGCTAGTATTTCCTAAGGCTACCTGAAAAATAGGAAATAATATAGATATTTAGATAGCTATCACAGACGGTTTGTAGCAATAAATCATCTGTGCTATATGAATATCATAGATGATATTTGGTATTAGCTATCTATGATACGTAAGATATCACAGATAGCTTTGCTTGAGAACCGTTTGTGATATATGACATATCACAGACAGTTTTTGGCATTAACCGTTTGTGATAATTAGCATATCACAGACAGCTACTGTTATAAGGGTGGCCCCCACCTAAGCCTAGCTGGCCTGTTAGAAGGTTGCAAGGCCCAAAATCGGGCATGTATAATGACATAAATACCCTTGAGAGGGATACTCAGATGTAAGGGCAATATTGTAAAAGCAATCCCCATGTGGATATATATATATACGATACAAGCCATGGGGAAACCCTAAGCATTGCTCACCTAACTCTCCACTACCATACTCTCTCTCTGTTTGGTCTGTAACCACAACAGTTGGCGTCGTCCGTGGGGAGGACAGGAGCAAGCCTCAAGATCCGAAGAAAGATGGCATCAAAGAAAGCTTCATCATCGATAACTAAGAAGAAGGCGGGCGCGACGGGGTCTCGCATCAACACCAGGGTTTCGGCGTCGGCAATCACGGATGGAGGCGATGATGCGGGTACGGTAGCCAAGAACATCGGCGTGCATAGCACGACGGTCTACCCCGCCACCGCCGCCACGACGGTCGACCTCGCCACCGCCGCCACGATGGTTGACCTTGCCCCGCACGTGACGAGCAACCCCACCGCGGGCACAGTGGTCAACACCGGCAGCACAGACCGGGTGGTCGGGGGCGGTAGTGCTGGTGCCCATGTCTGCATGGCCGCCGTCCCTACACCCGGTGCGGGAGCGATGAGTGGTTCTGGCGGCAATGCGGGCCTCGTCATCGACACCGGAGTCCACCACGCCGGCGCGGCGGCCAACCCAGGAGTGCAGGCCGTGGTCCCTGCTGTCCCGGCAGTGCGACCAGGTGCGCCTACAGTGGAGAACGCCCTGCTGGCGGCCCTCGGCAATTAGCAGATCTCTGCGGAGCCGTGCAGGATATACAAGAGGCTCGGAGTCAGCAGACCCCGTCAGTGGTCGCGCTGGAGCCCACGCCAGAACGGGCGGATAGCCACGATGCCCCCACATCCAGCCGCGCCCCGCTGCGACGTGTGGACCCGGAGTCCCCACTATCTGCGGGCCTGCAGCAGGCGGCATGGCCGGAGGACTTCAAGTTCCCCAGCGCCATCGAGTCGTACAAGGGCGACATGGACCCCCGGGAGTTCATGCGCGTATACAAGACCGCCATCGAAGCTGCAGGCGGAGACGACACCACAAGGCGAAGGGACCCCCCTTGCATGGGAGTGGCGCTCTCTTGGTTCTTCACCATAGAGCCAAACTCCATTTATGCATGGGAGCAGATTTGCGACCGTCTCTACAACAACTTTCAAGGGAACTACGACGAGCGCGTCGACGCGGATCAGCTCTTCGCTGTCAAGCAAAAGCCATCAGAAAAGCTTCGGGAGTACTTCAAGCGCTTCGCGAAGGTCCGCTACCAGGTAAAGGATGTCAACGAGACAACCATCATCAACGCAGCAATACAGGGTCTCCGCCCGGGGCCGCTGGCCGAATGCAATGCGCGGAAAACAATCAAGACGGTGGCGAAGCTCTTCGATAAGATGGAAGAGTACACCAGAGTGGAAGAAGACGTGCGGCGGCACCAAGGTGACGACTCCGACACCAATCAGGCGGAGGGCACGACGAAGAACGAAGATTCGCAGAAGGAAGGCTCCTCGATGGGCAAACGCAAGCAGGAGCCATCGAAGGACGCCCAGCACAAGGACTCGTCGGGCGACAAGCCTAAGCGCGGCCAACAGAAGTCTCGGAGAGCCCGCTATGTCTTAGACATTGAGGGCGGCTCTGAAGACAACGCCCTCGCTGGCCGCGGTGGCAGCGCTCACCTGGGACGGGGGCGGGGGCGCGGCCGGGGTCAAGATGATAGGGCCCGCGCGGAATATGACGACCAACACCACGGCCAGTGGTGCGAGGTACATGGCCAAGGCAGCCACGACACGCGCGCATGTACCACCATCGCGGCACTTTGGCAAAGCATCGCCAGGGATAGAAATCTCGAGGCGCGGCCGCCCGTGGTGGCACACGTCCAGCAACCCCTGGAAGGCCCCACGAGGATCCAGGATCAGGGGATGCAGCCTCAGGAGGGCCCCCTGCGGATTCAAGCCCACATGTTGGATCAAAAACGGCAATAGAGGGGGGTGAATGGTGCCTTTAAAAACCGCCCCAAAGTATCCACATAATTTTGTGGCTACAAAGAAATGGGATGAAAGGTCACTAGAGACTGAAGAGATGAACAGAAAAACAAGGGAACAGATCTTTCCCCAAAACAGGTTAAAACAGGGAAGCAGTGATTGACAGCCTCTTCACTGGAGAGACAACCTTGTCCTAAAGCTAATTGAAGAAAAGTTGTAGCTAAAAAAACTAAAAAGAAAACAAACAAGGACTGCAAGCCAAAAAGAAAAAGTAAAAACTGAAAGAAACACAACAACCGAAAGGGAACTGCACAAATAAACAGAAGAGGTACAAAAGACAGAGAGATTTCCAATTGTTTTACTCTCTTTCTCAGGCTAAAGAATTGAGAGATTTAGACTAAATAGCCATCCCAATGTAGAAAGAAACAGATAGACTGCAAAGCACAACAACTCGGCTGAACAAGAAACCAA
Organism: Dendrocalamus latiflorus; assembly: GCA_017311315.1. Lineage (NCBI taxonomy): Eukaryota > Viridiplantae > Streptophyta > Magnoliopsida > Poales > Poaceae > Dendrocalamus > Dendrocalamus latiflorus. Next base: position 41,422,421 of record CM029621.1, on the reverse strand, counting down.
AGAAATCTGAAACTACTGCCGAAAAGAACATGTACTGCAAAGATTTAAGAGCCAGCCGAAAATAGACACATAAACTCTAACCGTAAGAAGGGAAGTTGATCTTGAATTCTTAAATTGAAAACTGAGCTGGCCAAAGGTGTCTTTACTACCGAGAGGATCAACTAACAGAGCCGTACTGACAGCTTGACGAGATACAAAACTAGCCAACCGAGTGAAACTTCCTGAGGAAAATTACTGCAGTAAATACTCAAAGAGAAAGAGAAATTCGGTGGGGCAAGATTAAGACAAAGACTTTCATTAGAGAACTGCACATCATTGATCACTAAGAAAAGTAAGAGCCGAACTCGAAACTGCCAGGAAGAAGTAACACTAAAACAGAGATAAAGACAAAACCGAAAGGAGACCAGAAGAAAATAGCAAGCTATAGATAAAAAGAAATAGATGGAACCAGAACCTTCCAGATAAAACCAGAGCTCAAGACTGCAAGCAAAGAGGAAGAAGCAAAACCAAAATGAAAGGCTTGACTGAAAATGCTAAACGAAAAGCCAGTACAGAAAGTACTGAGGAAAGATCCAAAACGGAGCAATGAAAGATTGATGCATGTGCTTCTCTGAACTAAGAAATAGGGCTCCAACCTAAATAGCCTGTTGCCCTTAGGGAGAGGAGATTCAGATCACAAGACTCACTCGGCCAAAGAACAGAAGTCTGTAAACAGACTGGAAACTCCAAAACAAAAGATTGCAAACTAAAAAGAAAAGTGCTAACAGAGAAGAGAAGGCAAAACCGAAAAGAAAAAGGAGTAATGCTGAAGTAAGCAAGGAGCGCAAACACAATCTTTGACCATCTTGAGTTTACGCAAACCACGAATGAGGTCGTGGCCACTAACTCAGGTCAAATGGTCAAATCCAATATGACCAAGTCTCCTATGCCGGAAAGTGAGGTCACGGGACTCAGAAGCAACTAAACACATGAGAGAATCACTAGAAGACTCAACAAAATCAGCACAAAAGATCCTCCCATATCTAGAAATCCTACAAACCGGACTCCCTGAAGAATCAATAATTTTACAAGCATTTTTCTTAAAGCTTATCTCAAAACCATCATCGGTAACCTGATAGATAGAAAGCAAATTATACAGCAGCTTACTAACCAAGGCAACATCTTTTAAAATAAATGAATCATTAATGCGCACAGTACCTTTCGCGATGACGCACCCAGACGAAGTGTCTCCAAAGGTGATAGTCTTATCACCTGGAGCTCGGGCTAGGGAAGAAAACCAACGAGAGTCTCCGGTCATATGTCGAAAACAACCGGAGTCCACGAGCCAAACCTCTCCCTTGCCTACCCGACGAGCCTGAGTCAAATAGAGAGAGATGGCTCAGTACTGGGATAAATCAAAAGAGATTTTGGCACCCAATACTGAGTCGCACGTCGAGCAGAAGAAGTAACCACACGCGACTGACCTCTGTCTACCCTATGCTCTCTGTCGCTCAAAGAGCCAGAAGGTCTGTGTGCAGACCTGATGCTGTTGTTGGGTCCGACTGCTATGGAAGAGTGAGTCGGAGCACCAGCAACATGCTGCTCTCGCCGCGGGTAGCCATCTCGACGGGGGAAACGAGATCTACCCTCAGAACGGTGGAAGTCACGACCAAAGGCAGAACGAGGACGAAAAGCAGAGGACTTAGAAAAACCAAGTCCTCGATGCTGCCCAAACCCATTAGAAACAACTCTCGACCTCGTGTTGATCTTAGATGCACTCAAGGTCTGGGGCTGACCCGGAATACCCCTAAGAGCCTCAACACAATCTCTACGCGCAATCTTGGCTTGCCTGAAGTATCTCTCGATCGAATATCCATCCTTCTAATAGAAGGTACAATGATACTTTACTTTCTGAGAGGTAGAAGTAGCACGATGGGGCTTCGCCTTCCGAGAGGTTGAAGCAGCAGGTGGAATCACCTTACTATCAGACATCCCTTGGACAAAGCCCACTGACTTGAATTGAACATTCTCAGATCTAGGCTTGACCTCGATCACGCCTGATGCTATGGGCCTGAGAATAGCAGGTGGATGCTTCCTTATGTCCTCAAGAAAATCATATCCTAGACGTTGATTGAATTTACAAATCTTCGACTGGTCTAGAATAAGACTTAGCTTCTTCTTGCCTCCTACAAACCTCTTGAGAGTGTTCATAAGATACTAACACTCCCGAAAGAGACAGTGTAACAGCCCTGGTTTTTATGAAAATAAAAATAAATAATTAAAAAATTAAAAATTGATTAAAATAAAATTTAAATTAAAATAAGTATTTTTGTGCCTAAAGTTTCAATTTGGATTTGCCCTGAATTTCTGTTTTTGAAAAAGCTGTATTTGAAAAGTATTTTAAGTCAAAACTTAAAAATATTATTAAAAAATTAATATTTTAATTTTCTATAAAAAAAATCTTATTTCAAATTAATTATTTGGTGTTATTTGGATTTTATTTGGGTTTTCTGAGTTTTCAGGAGTTTAAAATGTATTTTTGAAATTCAAAAGTATTTTAAGGTATGAAAATTAAATACCAACATTAGTTGGAAAAAATTTAATCAAGTCCAAAAAGTGTCCAGGAGGTTCTCTGAATTTTAATGGAATTTTTTGGAGGTATTTTTATATTTTTCTGAGGCTTAATGGAATTTCTGTGCTTTTTTGAAAAACCCAAAAATCTGAAAAGAAAATAATCTCCCCAACCTCCCTCTCCGGCCGCCACGTGGACGGTCGGGATCAGTCCACGCCGCTCGCCCAGACCCGCCTTCTCCTTCTCCCCGCGCGACACGCGTACGGCCGAAATCAGCCACACCCGCGCGAGCCCGGCCCATCTGCGTTCCGCCCCACCCTCCGTCTCTGGGCCGCCCGATTTCCCCTGGGCCACGCGGCCACATCAGAGCCACCCGAGCCCCCACTCATCTCTCTCCTCACCCCGGCCCCACCTATCGGCGCCTCCCCTCTCTCTTCGCCCTCTCTGCCCCGTGGGCCCCGCCCGTCAGCCACCCCTCGCCCCCTCTCTCGCTGCGTGTGGACCCCGCCCGTCGGATCCGTCTTCTTCGCGTGATCTTCCCCTACCTCCTGCGCCGCCCCCGTCTTCCCCGCCGGCCTTCCCGCACCCGCCTGCCCCGTCCCTCTTTCTTCTCCCCAATCCGCGTGCCAACTCCCTCCGCCATCCGCGCGCCCACGCCCCCATTTCCCCCACCTTTCCGCACGATCTCTGCCATAACCGCCGCACGCCCGCGGCATTTCCGGCGAGAAATCGCCACCGGCCTCCCCCTCCCCTCCACCTATTTAACCCCCGCCCGAGCTCCTCTCCATCTCACTCCATCCCGCTCCGCCCTCGCCCGCTCCTCCCGAGCTCCTTGCCTTCGCGACGTGAGCCTTGCCCGCCGCTGCCCCCATCAAGACCGGTGAGCAACCGCTGCCGCTTCGCTCGCTTCCGCGCCCGGCCGACACCAACCCCAGCTTCGCCGCATCGCCCCCGACTTCCTCCGCCCCTCGGTCGCCCCTCTCCGCCGCCGGGGCACCGCCGTCGCGTAAGACCCGAGCGCGCCGCCGCCAGCTCGCCGCCGTTCACCTCCTGTAAGGCCACCCCCACTGCCGCACTCCCCTCGGCCTCCTCTCCCCGTCCCAACCTTCGTCGGCCGCCGCCGTGCGGCTGACTGCCGGCGAGCTTACCGTGCCCGTGCGCCACCCGACCGGCTGGCCACGTCAGCACCCCGTGGCCGCTGACTGGGCGCCACGCCAGCGCCACCTGGCCTCCCTGGCCCAGTCATCGCCTCCCACTCCCCTTGCCACCTCAGCACCCTCCCCCGTCTGTAGGCTTGGTCTATAGACCCGGGGCCCACCTGTCAGCCTTTGCCTGAAGGTGCTGATGTCATGCTGACGCAGTAAATTGATTTTCCAGTTGAAAAACAATTCGGCTGAAAAAGAAATTCCCTGCTGACGCAATAATCCAGATTTTCCTTTAGGAAAATAATTCCAGAAAATCCATTTTTCCTTTTTCTCTGAATTTAAATTTCCCGGAGCCTGTTCTTCTTCGTCCTAGCTCCGATTTAGCCCATTCAAATTTCTAAATTCATTAAAAATTCCCCTCTATCCATTCCTAGCCTCAATTCAAATATTTGAGTTCAATTTGAATTTAATTTGAATTTATTTGAATTTGGTGGGCTGTTTTAACGTGTAGACTTCGACGATTCGGAAGAATTCTTTGACGAAGATTCAAGCCAAATTCAGGGGCAAGGCAAGTCACACTCCTTGATCATGTTGATCCCAGTTTTCAAAATAAAATTATGTTGGTTTAAATTATATTGCATGCATATTTTTATTCAGCGTATTTCAATTCAGTTTTAAATTTAGTTATTGCCTACTTGTTAATCCCTCCATTGAATTTGAATTCCTCAATACCTTGTCACCATAGAATCAAACTCTAGTTAATACATTAGTGTTGGCTAGAAAGTTTAATCAAATGCTTAGCCCTGCATAGTCATATAATTTTGTTTTGGGATATCTTTCACATAAAATGATAACCCTGTTTGCATGAAATGATAAGCTTTTGTTATGAACTCTTGACTTTGGTGAGTCAAGGAGGTTTATGAATTATTTGGAAAACAAAATATAAAACTGGTTTAGACTTAGGCATTTGGTTAGAGTGGTGGGTGCAGGCATGCCCTGTTGGATGGAGCCGCAATGGTTGATTGTCGTGCACAGGGGTACGTGGTTGGGCCTAAGTCAGATTAAGGACCGGTCTGTGAGCTACTGTTGCAAAGCCCTATCGTACTACCACATGGTTAGTATGGGACAGCCCTGGCTGAATAATTTGCGAAGTCCCAACCTGAGTCAAGTCGTAGGCTGAAAGTGAGCGTGGTTGGTGCCATGTGAAGTCTCACTTGGGCGAGCGTGGTTAAACCATGAGAAGTCTCGTCTAGGCTCAAGAGAGGGGTCCCGGCCTGGTGGATTCCTTACTGGGGTGAAACCTTAGAGTTGGCTCGACCAGGTTGAAGGCTTTGCATTGTAAAGGCCTTGTCACGACTCCCCCACCGCACACCTAAGGAAGTGCGTAATCTAGTGGTACAACGGGATGATCGTGTCTTGTGGGTAAAACTGTACAATCTCTGCAGAGTGTATAATCTATCCTGGATAGCCGTGCCCACGGTCACGGGCATGCTGAGTAAAAGTTTTTCATGGATTAGATTTTGTTTTTCAAAAAATATTTTCGAAAACCTTGTGGATCGATGGAATCCACGAGTGATGAAAACCTTGCGGATGGATAGAATCCGTGAGAGATTGAAATATGGTGAATGGATGGAATCCATCAGAGTTGCGCAGTGAAAGCGTGTGGATGGATGGAATCCATACGTGAACTTTTGGAAAAGATGGTCCGGGTGGGATGCCCGTGGATAGGTTGGTGTTTGGTCGGAGCCTGCACTGACAGTAATATTTTCAATTACAAGTACTGTTTTACTTAATGTTTTAAATTCAGCAATTTCAATCTATTTACTGTATTTCTTTAAATGTTGTTTTATGCAAACTAACCCTATAAGCCTTCCTTTGTTGCCTTTATCATTATATTGCATTTCTCCGTGTGACTTGCGGAGTACAAGTTTGTACTCACGTTGCTATCTCCACACAGAGAAGGACGACGTCGACTACGGTGAAGACCTGGACGAGTAGGTAGAATAGAAGCGAGCGGATTGGCGGCGATTGCTCGCCGGCGGGGAAGACGGGGGCGGCGCGGGAGGTAGGGGAAGATCTCGCGAAGAAGACGGATCCGACGGGCGGGGTCCACACGCAGCGAGAGAGTGGGCGAGGGGCGGCTGACGGGCAGGGCCCGCGGGGCAGAGAGGGCGAAGAGAGAGGGGAGGCGCCGACAGGTGGGGCCGGGGTGAGGAGAGAGAGGAGCGGGGGCTCGGGTGGCTTTGATGTGGCCGTGTGGCCCAGGGGAAATCGGGCGGCCCGGAGACGGAGAGTGGGGCGGACAGCAGATCGGCCGGGCGCGCGCGGGTGCGGCTGATTTGGGCCGTACACGTGTCGCGCGGGGAGAAGGGGAAGGCGGATCCGGGCGGGCGGCGTGGACTGATCCTGGCCGTCCACATGGCGGCTGGAGAGGGAGGTTGGGGAGATTATTTTCTTTTCTGATTTTTGAGTTTTTCAGAAAAGCACAGAAATTCCATTAAGCCTCAGAAAAATATAAAAATACCTCCAAAAAATTCCAGAAAAATTCAGAGAACCTCCTGGACACTTTTTGGACTTAATTAAATTATTTCCAACTAATGTTGGTATTTAATTTTCATACCTTAAAATACTTTTCAATTTCAAAAATACATTTTAAACTCCTGAAAACTCAGAAAACCCAAATAAAATCCAAATAACTCCAAATAACACCAAATAATTAATTTGAAATAAGATTTTTTTATAGAAAATCAAAATATTAATTTATGTAATAATATTTTTAAGTTTTGACTTAAAATACTTTTCAAATACAGCTTTTTCAAAAACAGAAATTCAGGGCAAATCCAAATTGAAACTTTAGGCACAAAAATACTTATTATAATTTTATTTTAATCAATTTTTAATTATTTAATTATTTATTTTTATTTTCATAAAAACCAGGGCTATTACAGACAAGTGCAAGAAGAGCAGGGGAAGACGAGACAACAGAAGGTAAGGGAGTAGAAGAAGAACCAACAACAGAAGAACGAATGGCATATGCACACATAGCCACCTCAGAGGGGACAGTCCTACTGCTAGTGTAATATCCCGGAAGAGTTTCGACCGTTAATCAATTAATCGGGGAGAAGGACCTTAAAGGGAAAAGTAAAATATCAGTTTTAGGGGGGAATTTCTGAATTTTTATTGCAACCTGGGCCTGGGCTTTGGCCCAGGTGGATTTCGGCCTAAGGGGGGGAGGCGCCACCTCCCCTCTAAGCCTAGCCGCCCCCCCCCCTCTCCCCTTGTGCGCCCCCTCCCTCCCTTGTGCCGCCCCCTCTGTGGTGCGCCCCCTCCCCTCTGCCTCGCGCCATCCAGCAGCGACTCCTCCTCCCCTCTCCTCCATTGCCGGTGATCAAGACCTCCAATTGTTGCCGAATGATCGGGGGAAAGGATTAAGGCGCAGCTAGGCGATTGGGTTCGGAGGAAGGGAAGAAGAAGAAGGGGAAAGAGGAAAAGAAGGAGAGGAGGAATTCGTGGAGTGTACGTGGTATTTCTACAGCGATTCGCCAAGGGTAATCCATGTTCTTCCCCTAATAGACGTATATTCTATTGCGTAATCAATGTCGGTATTCTGGACTGCTAGAACAGATCGGGTTAGTTGGCTGTTTTGGGGAAGATTCTTGGGGATTTAGGTCTGGACTTTGCCTGGAGAGTTTTAGAGGATGTCATTATCTTTCCATGAAGTGCTAGAACGCGTCATTTGGATCTCTGTAGCAGAAGTTATGATTTTATTAGCGGAACTGTTCTGCGGATCGGTGGGTTTTCCGTCAGGTTTTGGGAGATCGAGTTTTGCGATTAGAAATTGGGAGCATTAGAGAACCTCAGTATAATGAAAGTTGTAGGTAATCGTCCTAGATTTCCAGGAAGTCCAAGAAATCATTATTCTAACACTCGTACAGAAAGTTATGGTATTTTTAGTGCTCGGTCCAGAGAGCCTGACGAGAATTTGACGTTTTAAGAAAACCAGTTGGTGCGGGTAGAATATGGCCGAATCAGAAAGGCTCACCAACTAGGTTTAGTTAGATAATTTAATTATATTTCCAGAAAGTCTGATAACGCCCCATTCGGATTTCTGTACCAATAGATATGAATTGTTGAAGTAGGCTGTCCGTGGAGGGGGGCAGGATGCCGAAAGGATTTGGGGTTTTGGTTCAAGCTAAACACGTTGGGTTAGTTTGGGGGTGCTTTTATTTAATCTAAAAACTTGCTGCTGTTGTCTTAGCAATCATTATAATTATTATTCAGGAGGAGGAAGGATTCCAGGGGCCGCGCCTTCTGATCATTCCCCATTTTCCCGTGGTTAAGGCAAGTATAATGATGGTTTAAATTTTATAGTGTGGACTGTTGATGATTGTTGCTATGAAGATGGTTGTTCCATGCTTTGAGAATATGTGATCTTGATCATGATAATGATATGTTGATATTGTTTATGGTAGATTGCAATTGAAAGAGTTCCTGAGAATTTATGATGCATAGTTGTTGTGAATGCAAGTTTTATTTGTTGAGACATTCACCTTTGTGCATCATGCTGATTTATTGAAGTCTTGGTCACGAGATGACCAAGCGCCGAGGTCCCCGACATGTTGTTGTCATGACGGGCTAAAGGTCCCCATACTTGTGGAGTATGGGCAATTGGTCCCTGTACCAGAGGGTACAGGCATGGGTGTGCATTGACGGATGCACACTCCGCATTACCGGTAAAATGCGCAAGAGAAGAGATAAAGAGATTTTTGATCATATTGCATAGCATGTTTATTCATATGATTGATGGATGAATTTGTGAAGTGATGTTCACTTTTACTCTTGTTGCCACTATTTATATTTGCTGAGTCGTTAGACTCACACTTGTTTGTTGTTGTGGTTGTTGTTTGTTTTTTTTAGGTACCTACATGAGACCGGCATGCATGGGATAGAGATGGACTAGCTTTGTTGCACTTGCACGGTCCATTCACCTTGGAAGAAATAAAGAACCTTAATCATTATTGGTTGAATAGCTTAAGTGGTAACTGATTAAAGATCACCATGTTTAGAATGTAATAAAGGTTTAGAACTATTACATTGTTTACGTTCTTATTTAAGTATTGTGGTTGAGATTGTGATGGCAAACATAATTCAGTTTGTTTAGAATTGGATATTTAATGTTTTCTATTATTCAGATCATTTGTTTATGCATGTTGAAACCTTTGATTTACTCATTAAACAAAGGAGGTTCTGCTGAAATTTTGTAAGGTGAATATAGGTTCTTCTTTAATATGTTGTTAGTTTAGTAGCATTCCAGGTCATTGTTTTGCTGGGGTGTTACAGTTGGTATCAGAGCGGGCTTTAGGTCCGTTGTAATTGAATAATTAAATTGACACACAGTGCACAGTAGGATGGGAATGGGTGAAGCATTGCATTTACGTTTCCGTTATGTTGTAATGATGATTGTGGTTTGAGATGATATATTATATCTATATTATAAAACTATAGATATTATGTGTGGGGATAACCCATGTTGAGAGGTTGAGGTCGTGGTTGTGGCCCTGGGCTGTACCAGGTTGCACCACCGTTAGCGGTATGAGAGTATGAAGGCGGTTACCTCGGATATCTGAGAATAGGCGTTGATAGTGAGTATCTCTAGAAGAGTTGTCCTCTTCTTTGACTTTGAATTTGGTCAACTCTAGTCCAGTTGGGCTCGATGAGTTTCTCTTGGGTTATTAGTTCATTACGGTTGTTCGGTTGCTTTGAGAAAGGATAGTGTGTTTTAATTGGGCTGAATTTGTCCTGTAAAGCAATCATTGTTTTCCCAGCCGATGAGTTATTCTTACGATTGGTGAACTTGGTTGGTGGTCGAGTTTGACCTTTATATTGGAGTTTTGTCTTCCTCATGGGAAATCTTGATCCATTTATTCGCTTGATGTTTTTGGGTTAATGAAAGTTTCCTTCTGCAAGTCCTTTAGTTCGTGGAGGCTTTTACTCATTGTATCTTTCTTGGGTATTTTGAGTGTTGAAGCTTAATGGATCTCTTTTATGAAAGAAGATGTTAAACCCTTTGACGATGTGTTGTCATGATAAGATGAGAGGTTATAATCAAAGCACTCAATGAATATGATATGGATTATCAAGATTGGGTTGCAGTGTGTGCATGATTGATCTTAGCTAAGATCCTTGAAAGGAAAGTTGAATAAGTTGAGGTTGTTCTCTAGTAGTTCTTGATGAGCTGTGACTGTGAGTATGACTATATTTAGGTGGAATCAACAGAGTTAATAACAAGTAGGGAGCGTTGACGAAACTGGTTTGATCACTATAGGTGATATATTTTGATAAGCTTCTCGAATAGAGGTGACCTGCGGGTCTCAACGGATTAATCTAACCCTTTGGGATGGATAGGTCCAGAAGATGTTAGAATATTGTCATAGTGGATATTAATCTTGGAGTTACCTTTTATGGATAAGTACTGATCATATGTAATTGCTAGGTGCATTTATTACGTATCGAAGTATGGTTTTGAGCACCACTAAGAGATGAACTGATGGAATGTAATTGGTGATTTTTGTTACCTGATGGTGGAGTGGTAGGATAATAGTATGTCTTTGATGAGAAGGTTGATCCTTAAAATTGTTTCGTTTACTACACTGGTTGGATTACTTGATCTCAATGGATTCATTTAACTGTGTAGGAAGGAAGAGTTAAGGATGTTTTTGGTTTCTTGATGGTCTTATGTTTGCTAGTTGGAACGCAAATAGAGGAATGACCGTAAATCCTTCCATGACGGTATAATCGTCAACTGTTTACAATAACCATTAGATTGGAATTGGTGTGCACTAAATAGATGTTGAGCATTGCTAATAGGTTAATGATTGGAATTTAAGAGTGATCTAAATAGGTGGGTTGTGCGGATGACCTGGGCAGCATGCCTTAGTTAAAAGACGGTTTACTTCGATAGTGGGGTTTGTGCATTAGTTATCCTCTTGACCAGGTTGAGTATTGCAACCTTATAGAAAAATATATGAAATAGGTTATTGTGTTTCCCTGGGAAGGTTAATGATGGGATAGTGAGTTATGTTGGTTCATGCCAGGAGTGCATGATGTGATGTTAGAAGGACTAGTAGTTATGGTTGCTAGAGTGATGTTGATTCCTTTAAGAGGAGATTAATTTGATTGCCTTTCGTGATATTTCGTAAATAAAAATGTTTCAAGTTTTGCGGCAGAGATCATTTGGATCTCATGATTTATTTGGTAGTTGAACTGTTCTGAGCAAAGTGAAGTGTGAAAGATCTTATTGGTTCTTAAGTGGTTCTTGTGGTTTGGTCTTAAGAACTTGACTTGTTCGAGCTGACCAAGTGTTGTTGTAGTCAAGGAATTGTTTTCTATGTTAACGGAAAGAGTGCATTAGGAGTATTTGAGGTCTGAAGCCCAGTTTCGTATCTTGTGATTTGATATCCTCTTCTTGGGGGATTGTGCCTTCAATTGTGGACTCCCCTTATGTTTTCCGAGTTTATTGCCAATTGACTGTTTCTCTTGGTCTGGTGTTTACCGTGATTGGTAAACGTTTATCTGAGCGCTGAAATTATTATTCTTTTTGGCCTCTTCTTTTGAGAAAGGATTAACTGATTCATGTTGCAAAGCCTTTAGAGATGAATGTTGGCAACTGGATAGTGGTGGTCGAGTAGATGATTCTGTGAGGCTTCAGGTGTCAAGATGTTTGAGATGCATGGCGCAATAAATCGATTTATTAGAATAATCCTTGGAAAGGATTTGATTTAAATAGAATGTTTGTCTTTGGAGTTAATAGGTTTCGTTGTCGCAACTAGTAGGACCTATAGCGAGATGTGGTCCAAGATCTTGTGTTCATCTTGATAGAATATTAGAATTAGCAAGTATGGAAATCTTGATTAGTTTCTTAGAGTATTGCATTTTGGGTACTTGGTAAGATTGTGTAGAAGATTTATGATGAGAGTAGTAGTATAGAGGAATCTAATAGTCGTGTTAATTAATGGGATAGCAAGGATGGTTGAGTTATTGTTAAGGATGACTCGGCCTCAGTGAGTAACCCTTTGTGAGATAGATTATCTCTAAGGATAACTTGGTCAATCAGTTAGAAATGGCTACTTTGTGGTCGCGTAGCTAAATTTGATTGGTGTGGGTTAGAGAAGGTCTAAGATTGGTGAAATGAATCGCCTTGGGCGGTTACTTGATTGGTGAGAAGCGTTGACCTTAGTGACCGAGGTTATGGTTGAGTTGTGTGAAAAGTTTAGTCATTAGATCTGAGGATTACCTATCAATTATACCAGAAATTCATTGTAAGAGTCTTAAAGGATGAAATGTGGGCTTTGCATTTTTTTTATGCTAGCATCTTGGTTTTCCATGATTAGATTCCAAGAGTTATGGTGATGTTTGATAGAATCCTTGGAAGCAGAAAATGAGCATGAAGGTGGTGAATTTAAAGTTGATCATCCTTAACAGATTCAGGTGATGTGAATGTGGCTGTAAGCTATATCGTGGTGTGTTGGGAATTATTTATCAAAGTAATTCCTGTGCTAGAGAAGTTGATCAGGGTATGTTATTGTGGATTGAAAGAGTCTCTTTACATAGGTGTGGAATTTGTGTTCAGCTTGGGCATAGCCTTGAGGTTGCTAATTTAAGAGAAAAGAGTTAGAATGTTATGCGACGATTTGGGATCCTATGGTTTAAGAGAAAGTTAAATTCTTAAAAGAAAGATGGTGGAAAAGAGTGATCTTGCTTATCTTGCTTAGTGAGATATTCTCTTAGTTTTACTTGAGCTTTGTGTTTATGACGGATGTCTATTACATATTGAGTGGGTTCTTGTCGGTTTGTCTGGTTCTTTCCAGTTAAGAAAAAAAAGTTAATCGGGTTATTCGAGGGGTTTCGTTTTTGGCTTATGTGGCATTTATTTCTGTCGGGCCCCGGATTTCAAAACCCGGACCCTCTGTGTATTTCTGCACTAGTCCCAGATCAAAGCTAGTGCACACAGTTAAACAGAAATGATTCATGACCAACAACGTATTTATTACAATTATAAAGAGTACTGACCACCGGGTCACCTTATTACATTGGAGGTTTCAAGACCTCGCACAATCAAAACACAGTGGAAGCAAAGTGAAATCAAAGTAGACCCATCAAGATGCCACAGGCAGTTGACTGGGGAAGCGCGACCTAGTCCTCCGGGAAGAATCCATCACAGCCACAAGCGAAGCAGTAGTCGTAGTCACCTTCTTGAGCTTCAACTTCCTCTGAGATGTTATTTTTAAGTGTAGCATGTGAGTACATAAAGTACTCCGCAAGTCTTGGGAAAAATGCATAGATGCAAGGCTTGACAAAGAAGGCCATATGGTTCTTTTGCACAAAGCAATATTTAAAATCTCCATTACTACTAATTATTTTCGAAGGCATCACTTTAATGAAGTAAATGTTTTAACAGAATTTAACTTTCTAGTGAAGGTTCCAACTACCAACACTAGCTAACCAATTACCATTGGTCAAATTTTAAACTTCGGGTTCCATCCACCCTCTCTGGCTCCATCCGCCAGGATTCCCTTCCGAGAGTTCCCTCCACCCTCGGAATACAAAACTTTTGATTTTAAATCAAAACCAGAAATCTACCATGTGAATGCATTCCTTGCCCGCCCTTGACCGTGGGCACGGCTATTCGAATAGTTTTACACTCTGCAGAGGTTGTACAACTTTACCCACAAGAGATAAATTATCTTAATAGTCAACATGCTTCCTTTGGCATGAGACCCAGATAAAATATCACAAAGCCTTTCACCTACTCCAGTATAGCTAGAGACCACCCGCTGAGGTTTCACCGCAGAAGGGTTAAATCCGCCCAATCTGAAGCCCCCTCTTGCGCCATATGAGTACAGTAACCCTGTCCCTCACTATGAGTAACCAGTACGCCCTGGCACTCAATACACCACTGGTGATATCTAAACTACACCTTTATAGGTTAGTTAGCTAGGTCGTACCCATATAGACTTGTGGTTGTACGGTTAATGCTCAGTTTGGACAAACACAAGCGTCGGTCCTTAATTGACTAGGGTGGAACATACACTTAACAAGTTCTCGTGCTTACTGCACCAACCCAAACAGCCATCCACCCTAATCTAAACCAACTTTCACATTTTTATTTTATTTTAAAATCACAGTGACAACTCCAATTGCCACTTCACTTTCAAACACAAGGATTTAATAATAAATCATAATTTCCCATTTTCAAGATTTTCCAAAGCTATTAGATAGCATGACTAAGCATTATCCTACCATACTAACATCAACAAGTAATTATAATTCTCTCATTAATGAGACAAAGGAAATTCTATGGTGACAAGGGTACATGACAATCAATTCCAATGGAGGGCATAACAAGGTTGGATTAACTACTACCTTAAGATTGAATAATCATTTTATGTAAATAGCAATGCATAACATTTAAAATACTTTAAAAACATTTTGAAAGCATAGGCTCAAGATGATCAAAGGAGACTTGCCTTCTTGCAGGGTTTCTGGGTCTTCTTGCTGCTGTGAAGAGGGATCGTCGACAACGTTGGAATCTACGCGAGGAAAGACGAAGCAACAAAATAAATAAATACAAACGAAAATTCAAATAAAATCCAAAAATTCAACAGAGGCCATAATTGGGTAGATTATGATTTTAGATGAATTTAGAAATTTGAATGGCTGGAATTGGAGTTAAAATGAGAAAGTTATGCTCATTTGAAAATCTCAGATTTGAATAAATCGAGAAATTCGGAAATTTCTGACAGGTGGGACCCACTGGAGAATTAAATTTTAATCTTTTATTTTAATTCTGAGAGACTGACAGGTGGGGCCCACTGAACAGTAACCACTGGCGGTCACTGACATGTGGGACCCACTGGACAGTGAGCCCAATGAGTCAACCTCTGACACGTGGGACCCACTGGTCTTCGGGCCCACTTGTCAGAGTCCAGCACAGAGGGGTGGGACCCAGGCGGCAGTGGCAGCGCAGACCGGCTGCCTCTGACGGGTGGGGCCCGCTTGTCAGTCGCGAAAATTAAACGAAAAACTCAACCCAGCGCGCGGAGCCGAGGGCTCGAACGCGCACCGGGGAGTTGAGAGAGAGCGCGGCTAACCAGATGGGCGGGGGAGGCTTTGCCTACCCATATAGGGCAACCATACCTTTTGAGGTACCTGCCGGAGGGGAGGTCGGGGAAGATGGTCGGAGGCGACGGCGCCGGCGACGAGGGAGTGGCGGAGAGGTTCGGGCGGCGCGTGAAATGTAACCCTGGCGCGAAGGGGATCCGGTTGGAGGGGTCGGCGAGGCTCGGGGGTGAACGGAGGCGGCCGGCGACGAGAGGGAGGCGAAGCTGGCTCGGGTCCTCCGGCGCGACGGCGCTCCGGCGGCGGGGAGGGGCTGCTGAGGTGTCGGGGAGGTTCGCCCGGGCGCGAGGAAGCTCGAGGTGGCGACGGCGGGCTCCGGAGACGACCGAGGCGGCGGCGAAGGCTCGCCGTAGACTTACCGGGCGCGCACGGCGAACTTCTGGCACGACGGCGCTCGGGGCTCAAGGGGAGGTGTGGAGGGCTCTGGGAGGTGGTGCGGGAGGAGGCGAAGGTCGAGGGGGGTATTTATAGGGCGGAGGGGGAGCAGGGGCGCGGCAATTGCTCGCCGTTGCTGGCGGCCGGAGAAGGAAGGGCGCGGGGAGGAAAGGAAGGAGGGGGCGCGGAAGGAAGGGAGGCGCGGGGATTTGGGGATTCGGTCGCGGCGGGGCTCGGGGTTTCCAAAACCGGGGAGAGCCAGGGAAGGCAAGGCCGGCTCCGGGTCGGATTTGGTCGGCCGGCGAGAAAGGAAAGAGGGGGAAGGGAGAAGGAAGGTGGCGATTCCGCGGGGGAGACGGATCCGACAGGCGGGGCCGGGGCGGCAGCGAGAGCGGAGGCGTGCGCCGCTGACGGGCGGGGCCCGCGGGTCAGCGAGGCGAGAGAGGAAGTGGGAACGGGCGGCTGGATGGTCCGCGCGGGGACTCGGCTCATCTGAGCCGTCCACGCGTCGGGCGAGGAGAAGGGGAAGGCGGGGCCGCCGGCTGACGGGCCGGGCCCGCTGGACAGCGAGGGAAGGGGATGGGTGGCCTGGATCAGGCCGAGCGGCGACGTGGGCGGTCCTGGACCGTCCACGCGTCGGCTGGAGGGAGAGGGGAGATTTTTATTTTCAGGATTTGATTTAGATTTTCAGAAAAGGCTAGAAAATTATTTAGGCCTCAGAAAAATATGAAAATACCTCCAAAAATTCCAGAAAAATTCACAGAAGCTCCTGGACATATTTTGGACTAAATAAAATTATTTCCAACTACTGTTGATATTTAATTTTCATATTTTGAATTACTTTTTAAGCTC
Organism: Dendrocalamus latiflorus; assembly: GCA_017311315.1. Lineage (NCBI taxonomy): Eukaryota > Viridiplantae > Streptophyta > Magnoliopsida > Poales > Poaceae > Dendrocalamus > Dendrocalamus latiflorus. The sequence goes on along the minus strand of CM029621.1, from coordinate 41,406,320 downwards.
TAAAAATAGTTTTTAAATTCCAGAAAATCCAAAAAGGCAAATAAAAGCCAAGTAAAATCCAATTACCTTAAAATAATTTATTTGAATTTAAATTTTTCAAAAAGCCAAATTTTTGGGATGTGACAAACCTACCCCCCTTAGAAAGAATCTCGACCCCGAGATTCGGATGGACTGGGAAAAAGGTCGGGGAACTCTTCTTTTAGATCCTCTTCACGCTCCCAAGTTGCTTCCGATTCTGAATGGTTACTCCACTGCACTTTACAGAACTTGATAACCTTGCTGCGTGTACGGCGCTCTGCTTCCTCCAATACCTTGACTGGATACTCTGGATAGGTGAGGTCCTCCTTCACGTTTATTTCATCTAGAGGCATCTGCTCTTCTGGAACTCTGAGACACTTTCTTAGCTGAGACACATGGAAGACGTCATGCACCTTTGACAGCTGAGGTGGAAGCTCCAACTGGTAAGCCACTTCTCCTCGTTTCGCCACAACAGGAAAAGGTCCGATGAATCTGGGAGCTAGCTTTCCACTGACTCCAAAACGTCTCATTCCTTTGAGAGGTGACACCTTCAAATAAACATGATCCCCAGGTACGAATTCTAAGCTTCTACGTCGATTGTCTGCATAACTTTTCTGTCTGGTTTGTGCTGTTTTTAATCTGTCCCGGATTAGACGAACTTGTTCTTCTGCTTGCTTCAGCACATCTGGTCCAAACACTTGTCCTTCTCCTGTTTCCTTCCAATACAATGGAGTCCTACACTTTCTGCCGTATAGGGCTTCGAAGGGAGACATTTGCAAACTGGATTGATAACTATTGTTGTAGGAGAACTCTGCATAGGGCAAACTCTGATCCCAATTACTCTTGTTTGCCAGTACACAAGCTCTCAACATGTCTTCCAGGATTTGATTTACTCTTTCTGTTTGACCATCTGTCTGTGGATGATAAGCTGTACTGAAGTTTAAGTTTGTGCCCAAAAGTTCATGTAGTTTTTGCCAAAATCTCGAAGTGAACTGGGTTCCTCGATCTGACACAATCTTCTTTGGGATCCCATGCAAGCACACAATTCTTGACATGTATAACTCTGCAAGCCTATCCCCAGAGTATGTGGTCTTTACTGGAATGAAATGGGCGACTTTTGTCAAACGATCCACTATAACCCAAATTGAATCGTGCCCTGTTTTGGTTCTTGGTAATCCAGTTATAAAATCCATACCAATTTCTTCCCATTTCCACTCAGGGATCTGCAATGGCTGCAGAAGTCCCGCAGGTCTCTGGTGTTCAGCTTTAATCCGTTGGCATACATCGCACAAGGCTACGTATTCTGCAATTTCTCGTTTCATACTTGACCACCAATACCTTCCCTTGAGATCTTGGTACATCTTGGTGCTCCCAGGATGAATTGAATATCCAGATTCATGGGCTTCCTTCAATATTAGCTCCTTTACGTCTTTCTTTTCAGGCACAATAATTCTTTTCCCAAACCAAAGGGTACCTTTTTCATCCTCTGAAAATCCCGAAGCTTTTCCTTTCTTCATATTATCCCTGATCTCCTGGACATACTTGTCCTCCTTTTGAGCTGCTCTGATTTGATCTTCTAAGGTTGGTTGAACTTCCAAAGTGGCTAGAAATCCTTCCTCCACTACTTCTAGGTTGAGCCGTTGGAACTCTTCTTGAAGGGCAGGCATACTGTCCTTAATCCACAGCTTGGCACAATAACTCTTTCTGCTCAAGGCATCTGCTACCACATTAGCCTTTCCTGGGTGATAATGTATTCCAATATCATAATCCTTTATTAACTCAAGCCATCTCCTTTGCCTCATGTTGAGATCGGGTTGAGTGAATATATATTTCAAACTCTTGTGATCCGTGTAAATTTCACAACGGTTACCAATCAAGTAATGCCTCCATATTTTCAGTGCATGCACTACGGCAGCGAGCTCTAAATCATGCGTTGGGTAATTTCCTTCATGGGGTCGCAGCTGCCTTGAGGCATATGCTACTACCTTTCTTTCTTGCATCAGTACACAGCCTAGTCCCTGCCTTGACGCATCACAGAAGACATCGAAATCCTTCCTAATGTCCGGAAGCGTCAATACTGGTGCAGAAGTTAACCTCTTCTTCAACTCTTGGAAACTACCCTCACATGGTTTACTCCATTCAAACTTCTTTTCCTTCTTCAGCAACTGGGTGAGAGGTCTTGCGAGCTTGGAGAATCCTTCAATAAATCGACGATAGTAACCAGCCAATCCAAGAAAACTCCTGATCTCGGATACTGACTTTGGTTGTGTCCAATTGAGCACATCATTAACTTTCTCCGGGTCTACGGATACTCCTCCCGCCGAAATCACATGGCCCAAGAAAGCTACTTTCTTCAACCAAAACTCACACTTACTGAACTTGGCATACAACTGATTTTCTCGGAGCTTTTCCAAAACTATCCTCAAATGTTCGGCATGTTCTTCCTCATTCTTGGAATATATCAAAATATCATCGATGAATACAACCACAAACTTATCCAAATATTCCATGAACACCTTATTCATCAGATTCATGAAGTATGCTGGGGCATTGGTTAGACCGAAAGACATCACTGTATACTCATACAATCCATAACGGGTGGCAAATGCGGTCTTGGGTATGTCCTCTGGTCTTAACTTCAATTGGTGATATCCTGATCGAAGGTCAATCTTAGAGAATACACATGATCCTTTCAACTGATCAAACAGATCATCTATTCTGGGTAAAGGGTACTTGTTCTTAATAGTCACATCATTCAATGATCGATAGTCCACACACATGCGAAGACTACCATCTTTCTTCTTTACTAGCAGTACTGGTGCTCCCCAAGGTGACAAGCTTGGCCTTACAAATCCTTTATCCTGCAGTTCTTCGATTTGTTTCTTAACTTCCGCCAAATCATTTGCAGACATCCGATAAGGTCTCTTGGAAATTGGAGCTGTTCCAGGTACTAGGTTGATGACAAACTCTACTTCCCTGTCTGGCGGCATTCCGGGCAAATCTTCAGGGAATACATCTGGGTACTCACTCACTATAGGTACTTTTTCCAGAGTCACTCCCTTTACACTGTTCAAACTACACCTGCTCTGGGTAGGGGAGTTTGACTTATACCTTACTTGAATCCCATCAGAGTTAGTGATTGTAACAGCTCGGTCAGCACAATCTATCTGTCCTTTATACTTGGTTAACCAATCCATTCCAAGTATTACATCTAAACCCTTGGAGTCTATTATAATAAGATTTGCTAAGAACTTAACTCCATTTATATCCACAGTTGCGTCAAGGCAAACTGTGTTAGTCCTCATTTCCTTTCCAGGGGACTGGACTAGCATGGGGTTCTGTAGTTTATTCACATCCCAATTATACCTTTCAACCACATCTTTTGACACAAAAGAATGTGAAGCTCCAGAATCAAATAATGCTGATGCAATTACTGAGTTGACAAGAAACTTACCCAGAACTACGTCAGGTGCATCTTGGGCTGCTTCCGCGGTCACATGGTTGAGATGCCCTCTGCTCACCACTTGTGGAGTCCTTGGGGTTTGTGGTGCCCCACGGCCTTGACCTGCAGTCGGGGCTCTTGCTGGTGTAGTCCCCAGATTGAAACGAACTGGAGTCATTGCTGGGCGTTTCTGGGGACAGTTGCTGGCATAGTGCCCCATGTTCTTGCAGTTATAGCACTGCACTCCTGCTGCTGAAGTCTTGTTCTGCGGGGGTTGGCCACCATTGTTTGCCCGGGGAGTTTGTGGATTTGGGCGGGGTCCTGAAAAGGGAGTCCTCGGCACGCTTGACTCTGAGAGCTTGTGATAGTGAGGTGCGTTGGGGCGGAATCGAGAGCTGCTTGCTCCTTGCTGGGCTTGAAACTTCCTCTTCCGATTTTCGTACAGCTGGCGCTGAGCATCTTCTTGGACAAAGGCCTTGTTCACTAGGTGCTGGAAGGTTGGGAAGTCATTGGACACCAGCTGCACCTTGAGGTTGGGGTCAAGTCCCTGCGTGAACCTCCAAATCTTGGTCGCCTCCGAGGTGACCTCTTCAGATGCATACCTGGACAGTTGGGTGAACTTGTTCAGGTACTCGGAAACACTGAGGTTTCCCTGCTGCAGTTGGTAGAATTCTCTCTTCTTCATTTCCATTATCCCAGTAGGGATATGGGCAGTGCGGAAAGCTTCGACAAACTCCTCCCAAGTGATGGCTTGTGCATTTTGATGGGCGGCGCGGTAGTTTTCCCACCAGTTGGCAGCCATTCCCTTGAGCTGATGAGCAGCGTACAACACCTTTTCATTATCGTTGCACTGAGCTAGGACCAATTTTCTTTCCACATCCTTGATCCAATCATCTGCCTCCAAGGGATCCACTGATCCAGCAAAAGTGGGAGGCCTTGTCCTCATGAATTCCCCCAATCTAGACTGGGGTGCCTGGTTGGGTGCCTGCTGGGCTGGCTGCACTTGGTTCTGGGCGAGAGCTTGAAGTAACTGCAGCTGCATAGCCATCATTTGCTCCAAGTTGGGGGCCTGAGCAGGAGGTGGTGGAATGTTGTCCTCCGGCTGATTGTTGGCGTCACGGCTGCTGCCAGGGTTGCTCCTCGTGTTCACCATCTGAAGCGGTTTAGGTTAGCAGAAGGTAAGAGGGAAATAGCAAAGGTAAGAGATTAGGGGAACTAAACCACATCCCAAGCCAACACACAAGAAAGAACTAGCAACCACTTAGGGGAAAACTTTTATTAAAATCAAGATAACTCCAAGGATGGCTGTACCACAAGTGCACATAGGCCTGGTACAGTCCATCTAGCACACCAAAACATAACAATAAGCGTTCTAAGGACGCGGACATTTTATTTGGGTACTACGGACTCAAAAGACTACTAATCCTCTCCAAAGACGCGCTCCTCAGGGTCTTCTTCCGGGTCCTCTTCTGGATCCTCCTCCGGGTCTTCCTGGCGCTCTCTCACATGGTGACGGGAACAGTCACACTCGGCTGAGGCACGGTTACGACTGGAGGCAGTCGACCGAGAACGCGAAGGAAAAGGCTTGCGCTTCTTGAGAGTGATGACAGGTGGCGGACTGGGGCGTCGCACCTTCTTGCGTGCGGTAAGTCTGATGTGGAGTCCTGAAAGTCGAGCTGGTGCCGGGTTGTTGGGGATGACAGCTGGTACTGGAGAAGACGGCGTGTAATCAACTACGGGTGAAGACGGCGCGTAGTCGGCTGCGGCCCGGAGACGTCCCAACTCAAACTCAGCTGCCTGGCTCTGGAGAAGCTGTGTGCGAAGCGTGTCGGAATGCTGGTAGCTGGAAGTGAGAAGCATCCGAAGTTGTCCAATCTCCTCCTGAGCTCTAGCATAAGTGACGGCCATCGCCTGGGTGAGTTGCACCTGATGTGACAGTCGAGGATCGTCAGCTGGAATATCAAAGGGATCTGGATACCTCTGTCCTGGGCGAGGGTTGATGAAGAAGCAAAAGGGGGACTGATGTACAGCATCTTTGTGCAGGTGGCACAACTCGTCAATGGCGAGGCGTGCTGCGTCCTGGACAGCGTCGAAACAGCGGGACCGAGGGTGCTTGATGGGGTAGGTGTGGGGCTTGAATTCCTCTTCCCGTGCATACAGGAATACCTCCATCGTCCAAGAGTCTCGATCCAGGATCCGCGTCTTCCGACCCCTGAAGATGGGCGGCTGACGGTACTCCAGACACTGCATCAGCTGCCGGAGAAGGCTAGCGAATGCTCCAGCATCCTCTCCATGTGAGTAGTAGTCCCACGGGGCAGCGGAGGATGAACCAGCCATCTACAAAGTTGAGTGAAAGAAAAGATTAGTAAAAGTTTTAACAAATGGAGTTGGAGACAAGAACGAGATTCTAAGTAGGAAGAGAGTAGAAGCAAAGAAGCTTACACATTTTTAATATACTCTTTTTATAAACATAAGTCCTTATGGTTTGCCATTCCTAATCTAGGTCACGTCCTACAGTCAAATTGGCTCTGATACCATCTCTGTCGGGCCCCGGATTTCAAAACCCCGACCCTCTGTGTATTTCTGCACTAGTCCCAAATCAAAGCTAGTGCACACAGTTAAACAGAAATGATTCATGACCAACAACGTATTTATTACAATTATAAAGAGTACTGACCACCGGGTCACCTTATTACATTGGAGGTTTCAAGACCTCGCACAATCAAAACACAGCGGAAGCAAAGTGAAATCAAAGTAGACCCATCAAGATGCCACAGGCAGTTGACTGGGGAAGCGCGACCTAGTCCTCCGGGAAGAATCCATCACAGCCACAAGCGAAGCAGTAGTCGTAGTCACCTTCTTGAGCTTCAACTTCCTCTGAGATGTTATTTTTAAGTGTAGCATGTGAGTACATAAAGTACTCCGCAAGTCTTGGGAAAAATGCATAGATGCAAGGCTTGACAAAGAAGGCCATATGGTTCTTTTGCACAAAGCAATATTTAAAATCTCCATTACTACTAATTATTTTCGAAGGCATCACTTTAATGAAGTAAATGTTTTAACAGAATTTAACTTTCTAGTGAAGGTTCCAACTACCAACACTAGCTAACCAATTACCATTGGTCAAATTTTAAACTTCGGGTTCCATCCACCCTCTCTGGCTCCATCCGCCAGGATTCCCTTCCGAGAGTTCCCTCCACCCTCGGAATACAAAACTTTTGATTTTAAATCAAAACCAGAAATCTACCATGTGAATGCATTCCTTGCCCGCCCTTGACCGTGGGCACGGCTATTCGAATAGTTTTACACTCTGCAGAGGTTGTACAACTTTACCCACAAGAGATAAATTATCTTAATAGTCAACATGCTTCCTTTGGCATGAGACCCAGATAAAATATCACAAAGCCTTTCACCTACTCCAGTATAGCTAGAGACCACCCGCTGAGGTTTCACCGCAGAAGGGTTAAATCCGCCCAATCTGAAGCCCCCTCTTGCGCCATATGAGTACAGTAACCCTGTCCCTCACTATGAGTAACCAGTACGCCCTGGCATTCAATACACCACTGGTGATATCTAAACTACACCTTTATAGGTTAGTTAGCTAGGTCGTACCCATATAGACTTGTGGTTGTACGGTTAATGCTCAGTTTGGACAAACACAAGCGTCGGTCCTTAATTGACTAGGGTGGAACATACACTTAACAAGTTCTCGTGCTTACTGCACCAACCCAAACAGCCATCCACCCTAATCTAAACCAACTTTCACATTTTTATTTTATTTTAAAATCACAGTGACAACTCCAATTGCCACTTCACTTTCAAACACAAGGATTTAATAATAAATCATAATTTCCCATTTTCAAGATTTTCCAAAGCTATTAGATAGCATGACTAAGCATTATCCTACCATACTAACATCAACAAGTAATTATAATTCTCTCATTAATGAGACAAAGGAAATTCTATGGTGACAAGGGTACATGACAATCAATTCCAATGGAGGGCATAACAAGGTTGGATTAACTACTACCTTAAGATTGAATTATCATTTTATGTAAATAGCAATGCATAACATTTAAAATACTTTAAAAACATTTCGAAAGCATAGGCTCAAGATGATCAAAGGAGACTTGCCTTCTTGCAGGGTTTCTGGGTCTTCTTGCTGCTGTGAAGAGGGATCGTCGACAACGTTGGAATCTACGCGAGGAAAGACGAAGCAACAAAATAAATAAATACAAACAAAAATTCAAATAAAATCCAAAAATTCAACAGAGGCCATAATTGGGTAGATTATGATTTTAGATGAATTTAGAAATTTGAATGGCTGGAATTGGAGTTAAAATGAGAAAGTTATGCTCATTTGAAAATCTCAGATTTGAATAAATCGAGAAATTCGGAAATTTCTGACAGGTGGGACCCACTGGAGAATTAAATTTTAATCTTTTATTTTAATTCTGAGAGACTGACAGGTGGGGCCCACTGAACAGTAACCACTGGCGGTCACTGACATGTGGGACCCACTGGACAGTGAGCCCAATGAGTCAACCTCTGACACGTGGGACCCACTGGTCTTCGGGCCCACTTGTCAGAGTCCAGCACAGAGGGGTGGGACCCAGGCGGCAGTGGCAGCGCAGACCGGCGGCCTCTGACGGGTGGGGCCCGCTTGTCAGTCGCGAAAATTAAACGAAAAACTCAACCCAGCGCGCGGAGCCGAGGGCTCGAACGCGCACCGGGGAGTTGAGAGAGAGCGCGGCTAACCAGATGGGCGAGGGAGGCTTTGCCTACCCATATAGGGCAACCATACCTTTTGAGGTACCTGCCGGAGGGGAGGTCGGGGAAGATGGTCGGAGGCGACGGCGCCGGCGACGAGGGAGTGGCGGAGAGGTTCGGGCGGCGCGTGAAATGTAACCCTGGCGCGAAGGGGATCCGGTTGGAGGGGTCGGCGAGGCTCGGGGGTGAACGGAGGCGGCCGGCGACGAGAGGGAGGCGGAGCTGGCTCGGGTCCTCCGACGCGACGGCGCTCCGGCGGCGGGGAGGGGCTGCTGAGGTGTCGGGGAGGTTCGCCCGGGCGCGAGGAAGCTCGAGGTGGCGACGGCGGGCTCCGGAGACGACCGAGGCGGCGGCGAAGGCTCGCCGTAGACTTACCGGGCGCGCACGGCGAACTTCTGGCACGACGGCGCTCGGGGCTCAAGGGGAGGTGTGGAGGGCTCTGGGAGGTGGTGCGGGAGGAGGCGAAGGTCGAGGGGGGTATTTATAGGGCGGAGGGGGAGCAGGGGCGCGGCAATTGCTCGCCGTTGCTGGCGGCCGGAGAAGGAAGGGCGCGGGGAGGAAAGGAAGGAGGGGGCGCGGAAGGAAGGGAGGCGCGGGGATTTGGGGATTCGGTCGCGGCGGGGCTCGGGGTTTCCAAAACCGGGGAGAGCCAGGGAAGGCAAGGCCGGCTCCGGGTCGGATTTGGTCGGCCGGCGAGAAAGGAAAGAGGGGGAAGGGAGAAGGAAGGTGGCGATTCCGCGGGGGAGACGGATCCGACAGGCGGGGCCGGGGCGGCAGCGAGAGCGGAGGCGTGCGCCGCTGACGGGCGGGGCCCGCGGGTCAGCGAGGCGAGAGAGGAAGTGGGAACGGGCGGCTGGATGGTCCGCGCGGGGACTCGGCTCATCTGAGCCGTCCACGCGTCGGGCGAGGAGAAGGGGAAGGCGGGGCCGCCGGCTGACGGGCCGGGCCCGCTGGACAGCGAGGGAAGGGGATGGGTGGCCTGGATCAGGCCGAGCGGCGACGTGGGCGGTCCTGGACCGTCCACGCGTCGGCTGGAGGGAGAGGGGAGATTTTTATTTTCAGGATTTGATTTAGATTTTCAGAAAAGGCTAGAAAATTATTTAGGCCTCAGAAAAATATGAAAATACCTCCAAAAATTCCAGAAAAATTCACAGAAGCTCCTGGACATATTTTGGACTAAATAAAATTATTTCCAACTACTGTTGATATTTAATTTTCATATTTTGAATTACTTTTTAAGCTCTAAAAATAGTTTTTAAATTCCAGAAAATCCAAAAAGGCAAATAAAAGCCAAGTAAAATCCAATTACCTTAAAATAATTTATTTGAATTTAAATTTTTCAAAAAGCCAAATTTTTGGGATGTGACAATTTCTAAACTGTCTCCTTGAAAGGTGGAAAAGTTTTCATGTTGAGTCTTTGTCTTTGGATTGGGCTCTTCTGAAGGGAAGATGGTTTTGAGTTGGTTGCATTAAGACTCTTTTGTTTTCAGTCGGGAACTGTTGTGCATCCCTGGTTAAAAGAGGTGCTCATTATTAAAGTGAAGAGATCGATTGATACAAGGATCAAGAGTTTTGTGTGTTTGTGCAGGTTGTGTGGTTTAGTACCCAAGGGAATGTTGGTCCAAGGTATAATGGTTGTTTCTGAAAGTTGGAGAGACTTGGTAGAGAGCGTATTGCTAGAACCGTCTTGAGTCCTAGCGTAGCGCACAGATCGTTTTGTATGACCTAGTGTCGAGGGAGTACTGGAGGAATCTGGAGCATGAAGTTTCGTTTGAGCCGTTGACCCACGGGTAAGACCGTGCCTTCGAGACGTGTCCGTCGAGTGACTCTTGAAAGGATGGTAAAAGTAGTAAGGCGTAACGCGTCAGTACGTCAAGGTGTTTTTGTCGCAGCAGACCGAGAGAGAGGCCACTTGGGAATTGGAGTCTCGCATGCGCGAGCAATATCCGGAGTTATTCACAGCAGGTACGTGGCAATGTTAGTAAGATTTAGCTGTGATTATTCTTCTTGGCGTAAGCGTGGTTAGAATTCGGGGTCGAATTCTGTTTAGGGGGGTAGAATGTAATATCCCGGAAGAGTTTCGACCGTTAATCAATTAATCGGGGAGAAGGACCTTAAAGGGAAAAGTAAAATATCAGTTTTAGGGGGGAATTTCTGAATTTTTATTGCAACCTGGGCCTGGGCTTTGGCCCAGGTGGATTTCGGCCTAAGGGGGGAGGCGCCACCTCCCCTCTAACCCTAGCCGCCACCCCCCCTCTCCCCTTGTGCGCCCCCTCCCTCCCTTGTGCCGCCCCTCTGTGGTGCGCCCCCTCCCCTCTGCCTCGCACCGTCCAGCAGCGACTCCTCCTCCCCTCTCCTCCATTGCCGGTGATCAAGACCTCCAATTGTTGCCGAATGATCGGGGGAAAGGATTAAGGCGCAGCTAGGCGATTGGGTTCGGAGGAAGGGAAGAAGAAGAAGGGGAAAGAGGAAAACAAGGAGAGGAGGAATTCGTGGAGTGTACGTGGTATTTCTACAGCGATTCGCCAAGGGTAATCCCTGTTCTTCCCCTAATAGATGTATATTCTATTGCGTAATCAATGTCGGTATTCTGGACTGCTAGAACAGATCGGGTTAGTCGGCTGTTTTGGGGAAGATTCGTGGGGATTTAGGTCTGGACTTTGCCTAGAGAGATGTAGAGGATGTTATTATCTTTCCATGAAGTGCTAGAACGCGTCATTTGGAACTCTGTAGCAGAAGTTATGATTTTATTAGCGGAACTGTTCTGCGGATCGGTGGGTTTTCCGTCAGGTTTTGGGAGATCGAGTTTTGCGATTAGAAATTGGGAAAATTAGAGAACCTCAGTATAATGAAAGTTGTAGGTAATTGTCCTAGCTTTCCATAAAGTCCATGAAATCGTGATTCGAACACTCGTACAGAAAGTTATGGTATTTTTAGTGCTCGGTCCAGTGAGCCTGACGAGAATTTGATGTTTTAAGAAAACCAGTTGGTGCGGGTAGAATATGGCCGAATCAGAAAGGCTCACCAACTAGGTTTAGTTATATAATTTAATTATCTTTCCAGAAAGTCTGAGAACGCCCCATTCGGATTTCTGTACCAATAGATATGAATTGTTGAAGTTGGCTGTCCGTGGAGGGGGACAGGATGCCGAAAGGATTTGGGGTTTTGGTTCAAGCTAAACACGTTGGGTTAGTTTGGGGGTGCTTTTATTTAATCTAAAAACTTGCTGCTGTTGTCTTAGCAATCATTATAATTATTATTCAGGAGGAGGAAGGATTCCAGGGGCCGCGCCTTCTGATCATTCCCCATTTTCTCGTGGTTAAGGCAAGTATAATGATGGTTTAAATTTTATAGTGTGGACTGTTGATGATTGTTGCTATGAAGATGGTTGTTCCATGCTTTGAGAATATGTGATCTTGATCATGATAATGATATGTTGATATTGTTTATGGTAGATTGCAATTGAAAGAGTTCCTGAGAATTTATGATGCATAGTTGTTGTGAATGCAAGTTTTATTTGTTGAGACATTCACCTTTGTGCATCATGCTGATTTATTGAAGTCTTGGTCGCGAGATGACCAAGCGCCGAGGTCCCCGACATGTTGTTGTCATGACGGGCTAAAGGTCCCCATACTTGTGGAGTATGGGCAATTGGTCCCTGTACCAGAGGGTACAGGCATGGGTGTGCATTGACGGATGCACACTCCGCATTACCGGTAAAATGCGCAAGAGAAGAGATAAAGAGATTTTTGATCATATTGCATAGCATGTTTATTCATATGATTGATGGATGAATTTGTGAAGTGATGTTCACTTTTACTCTCGTTGCCACTATTTATATTTGCTGAGTCGTTAGACTCACACTTGTTTGTTGTTGTGGTTGTTGTTTGTTTGTTTTAGGTACCTACATGAGACCGGCATGCATGGGATAGAGATGGACTAGCTTTGTTGCACTTGCACGGTCCATTCACCTTGGAAGAAATAAAGAACCTTAATCATTATTGGTTGAATAGCTTAAGTGGTAACTGATTAAAGATCACCATGTTTAGAATGTAATAAAGGTTTAGAACTATTACATTGTTTACGTTCTTATTTAAGTATTGTGGTTGAGATTGTGCTGGCAAACATAATTCAGTTTGTTTAGAATTGGATATTTAATGTTTTCTATTATTCAGATCATTTGTTTATGCATGTTGAACCTTTGATTTACTCATTAAACAAAGTAGGTTCTGCTGAAATTTTGTAAGGTGAATATAGGTTCTTCTTTAATATGTTGTTAGTTTAGTAGCATTCCAGGTCATTGTTTGGCTGGGGTGTTACAGCTAGCAATTTGGTTCTCGTGCCTATGCGTCTCAACCTTACCCTTGGGCTTCTCTCCCATCTCAACACAAGTATCACTACAAGAATGTGGCTTCTCTAGTAGGTCCTTAGTTAGCTTCACACATTTTTCTTCCAATACAATCAAGTCAGATTTTAGTTTGTCACAATTATTGCATGGTGAGCTAACAGGGTCCTTAGAAGCATACCGAGCTAACTTGTTGTTGTGATCAATCAATTCTTGAAACTGTTTCGAAACAGATTCAAGCTCAGCAGTCAGCTTAGGACAGTTTACACATAAAGCAATTGGCTCAAGAAGAAAAGCTTGTAGTTCAGCAATTTTATGATCTGCCCTTTTTAAGTTCAATTTCAAGTTAACACAGCTTTCACGAGACTCGGGCAGATCAAGGAGCATGGTATAAAGACCTCTAAATGCATTGTCCTTATCCTCACATGAGGTGCAAGAAGTAGTCTCAACAATAGTGGATGAAAGAGCGGCTACCCTACTCATCTCTAACTCAGCAAGTAGACTAACATTCTCCACCTTAATCATGTCAAGCTCAGAGGACACACTATCATGCAAGGTCCTTAGTTTCTCCACAAGGCAGAACAAACATCACAATCGTCACGGGAGGGAGCAGATCTTAGTGAAGTAACCTCCCGTGACAATCTATCTACTTCCTTCTCCAACTCGCTACACCTAGCTCTAGATCTAGCATGGAATTTCCCTAACTTAAGAAAAGCATCATTAAGCTGGTCATAGGAAGGGTATACCTAATTGGAGTCGGAATAGAGCTCACTGTCGCTGATCTCACCCTCAAGGGTCATGAAGCACATGCCGGAGAAGTCATCGCCATCCATGGGTTCTTGATCGCCCGTCCCATCGTCGTCGCTCCATCCCTCCACCTCGCTGAGGTCGAGGTCATCAAAGGCGGTGAGGACGCGGTTGAACAGCTTCTCGGCGTTGCCAAGGTTGCGGAACTTCTTCTTGCCTGGGACATGAGCATGAGGCTTCTTGTTGCTGGTCTTATCGATGTAGTCGTTCTTGCTCACACCGCCATAGTCGCCCTTGCCCTTCTCCAGCTTGGGGCAATTCGCCCGAATGTGGTTGGGGCCACCACACTCGAAGCAGATAATCGGCCCTCCTCTCTTTCTATCCCTCACTCTTTTGTATGCGTGGGAAAACTTTCTGGCTAAAAGACCTAACTGGTCTTCTGGTAGCTGCTCTAGTTGACCATCGGTAACGTCACTGAGAGCAGCTAGAGAAAAACCAGTAGCATTATCAGAGAAAACACCAAAAGCAGGACTGGGATTGGTGACTAAGGCCATCGACTGCGAGTTCGACCTATGAGAGACTATGTCAATCTTGTGAGTCTTGAGGCGTGAGTACAACGCATCAAGAGTCAGGGTCGAAAGATCAGTCGTGTCTTTAATTGTGGTCACCTTCATCTCCCACACAAGCAAATCCAAAGTAGAAAGCATCTGTCGAGCGTTGTCCGAGTCGGGGTATGTGAGACCAACCGCTCGGAGGTTGCTCAGAATTTTGTGAAATCTCGCAAAACACTCATTAAGGGACTCGCCAGTGAGCATTTCAAACTTGTTGTAATCTCGCTTGAACTGATCCTGTCGTACCGTCTTGATCTGGGTGGTGCCCTCATGGTATACATCGAGGGTCACCCAGATGTTGAAGGCCGACGTCAGATGAGAGATGCGATCGAATTCGCTTCTGCTTAGACCCCGAATTATGATGTTCCTTGCCTTGGCATTCGCCTCAACATCGGCTATGTTTCCGGCATTGATGTTCTCATCGGCAGGAACAACATATTGGGTCTTGACCTTCCGCTAGATGGCGTAGCCCTGAGCCTGGATGTAAGTCTCTATCCGACTCTTCCAGAAGCGATAGTCGAACCCATCGAAGATCGGGGGCTTGGTGGAATACTTGTCCATTGTCATGGCTCTAGAGACCGGTTAAGATCTACGAGGAAGAGCTAACCAGCTTTGATACCAATTGTTGGATCGAAAACGGCAACAGAGGGGGGTGAATGGTGCCTTTAAAAACGCCCCAAAGTATCCACATAATTTTGTGGCTAGAAAGAAATGGGATGAAAGGTCACTGGAGACTAAACAGACGAACAGAATAACAAGGGAACAGATCTTTGCCCAAAACAGGTTAAAACAGGGACGCAATGATTGACAGCCTCTTCATTGGAGAAACAACCTTGTCCTAAAGCTAACTGAAGAAAAGATGTAGCTGAAAACCAAAACTTAAAAGAAAACAAACAAGGACTGCAAGCCAAAAAGTAAAAGTAAAAACTGAAAGAAACACAACAACCGAAAGGGAACTGCACAAATAAACTGATGAGGACATCACTTCTTCGGATACACACAACACTACTCCACTTGACATTCAAGGACCAATCACTAGAGCTTGCGCCCGACAATTGAATTTATAGGTGAGCTCGTTCCTAAGTACTTCTTTTTGTTCATTTGAGAATCGATTGCTACATAATGATTTAATTATGATTAGGAACCATGGAGAGGACCTGAAAGTACTTGGAGAAGGGCTACGAGGCGCACAAGTCCAACAAGGGCGGTCAAATCATGTTGGAGGCCCAACTCAAGCCGACTTCGAATCCAATTCAGAGTTCAGGACCAGGCCGCACTAAAACGGATGCCCAGATCGTATCCAGGCTCCGTTTGGGACGTTCTACATGTGGATTGAAAGCTTAGAATATGACCTTTCCAATGGCTTGGGTCCCATGTCAAAATTCCTTCTGAGTCAACGGGAATCATCGAAACAAGTGGGCATTCAGAATCTGTCAGGGTGCTGCGCCACCGTCTTTTGGGCCGTTTGGCTTTGTATAGTGTTGGAGCCCATCAGGGCGCGTCTAGGGGTTTTGCACACCCCTCACTCCTCTATATCCAGCCGCCACTCCCACCATTAGGGTTTGGGTTTTTGCTTAGATTATTCTATCTTTGAACAGTTTCGTCGTTCATCGGTTTGTGAGACCCCAACTTTCGAGTGCTAAATCAATACATCTGCAATTCAGTTGTGTTCTTCCTTGTTCTTGCTTGTGTTCTTCAATTCGCAGGCGAGGATTAGCCTTCTTGGCGAGGTCAACCGGGCTGCGCACAGTTGATAACCTGAGGAGATGTGGTGCTACGATTGCGAGGTTCGAAACGTGTTGTTCGGAAGCCGGATCGAATTGTGTCGCGCCTCCACCAAATCGAACATATCCAAAACCTGTTGGAAGATCGGGACCCCGTTCCTATCAAGTGGTAATTAGAGCTTCAGTTGTTCCTTCAGGTTCGAGTTTACCCTACCTTTGTTGTTTTCGGTTTCATCCTAGAGTCCAAGAAAAAGCCCTACAAAAAAATTTGTAGTCATAGATTGTTTCCTGTCCCAGATCTCGTTTAGCCTTTTGCACAATTTGATTCAGAGTCTGTAGTGTTGAGTTTGTGTCCTTAGTTGAGTTGTGTGCTGGTTTAGATCGTGTTTTGTTTCGGGTTGTCTTCCTTCTGCTACTTCTTATACAAACCCTAGCCGTCAACTTTTGTTTTCCCACCCATATCCCACCCTCTGTTTTTGAGTCATCCATCATCCATCGCATCTCGTGATTACCCAGCACCATCCCCCACCTTTCCCCGAGCTTCCGCCTCAAATTTCCACCAATTTCGTCCACCCGATTTTCGTTTCGGCCTCCACAGCAACCATAACTCGAAGGCCTTCCTTCAAACGGCCGTAACTTTCTGATACGGACTCGAAATCAGGCAATTTTTTCAAATTGGGTGAAATTAAATTGTGCATCCGAAACTCCCCCGCTTTGCCGGGTTTGACGAATTTATTTTGCCCAAATTCGACCTGGAAAGTGCAATACTCGAGCTCCGAAATTTCATTACCGAATTTACAGCACATTCATCATTTTCTGTAGGCCACACCTTACATCAGATTGAGGTGAAACTTTGTGTGGTTCCTATTTCTGTGCTCTGCTTTGTTTAAAAAAATAAAAGAAAAAAGAAAAAAAGAAAAATTTTGGCACCTGGGCTTATAGTGCTGAGAGTGCTATCCGTGCCCAAAAAAAAACGTGACAGAGCACAGTTTTAGGTGACAGAGCTTCATTTATTTTGTGCTTATGCTGAATTAAGTTTCTCATTGCCAGGCCATCTTTGTTGCTGTCTTTGCCTTACTATTCTGGTCTTGACTCCTTGTTCATCATATCCTAACACTGATATAGGACACATTTAGACCAGCAACTAGGACCAGTGCTTTGGACATTTATTCAGCATTACTATCTGTTATTGATTTGTGTTCCACTAACATATTTGGCCTGCCAAGATCCATATACCTACTTCCGGAAAGCACAGTTTTTGACCCTTGCAATCGCCGGATCACACTCTCCAGATATCCTTTGCCTTGCTTTGGTAAGAACACTTGTAAGAGCTTGGTAAGACACTTCCTTTGCGGGTTCCCACTGCCCTTACTTTGTAGTTGGTAGGGATAATCTTTTTGTTTTCCCTGTGTTTCCACTAACCATGGCAGGAGACGAAGGGGACGGGACATCGAGCGATTTCAACGAGTGTGTTAGTCGCGCCCAGCTACAAGCTGCGCTCGACAAACAACATGCTTCACGCACTGATCTCGGCGTGAGAATGGGCACCATCATCGCCGCCATTGCCCAGTTGAATACCACCGAAGGCATTGAGCTGGCGGAGCGGCGGATGGCTGACCTCACTGGTTGGATGGACACATTGGAGGCACGCCTGCCACCTATCAATGATGGCCATCATGATGATGATGACACAGTGTATGATGCGGATGGCAACATTGATCAGCGGGCGACACAAGATGCACGACTATGTCGGCGTCTTCAGCAAAACCGACATGGTATGGGAGGTAATAACCAGAACCGTCATGGTAACGACGACCCTTTTGCTAAAGTCAATTTTACCATTCCATCTTTTTCTGGTCTTTGTGATGCTGAAATATATCTTGATTGGGAGATGACGGTAAAGCAGAAGTTTAATTCTCACTTGGTTCCTAAACAACATAGAGTTAGACAAGCTACTAGTGAGTTTAAGGACTTTGCTATTATCTGGTGGAATGAACTGGGTACCATGCGCTTACAACCTGGTACATGGGAGCGGTTAAAAGAAGCTATGCGTAATCGTTTTGTTCCTCCCTCATATAAACGTGATTTGAGAAAAAAATTGCAGCGCTTAGAACAAGGTGCTAGTTCTATTCAGGACTATTATGCTGAGCTTCAAAAGGTTATGGTGCGTTGGGGGGTTGTTGAGGAAACGGAGGATAAGATTTGTCGCTTTTACGGGGGTTTACGGCGTGAAATTCAGGACATTATTGATTATAAAGATTTTACTACTGTCAACCAGTTGTTCCAGCTTGCTATGCTTGCAGAAAAAGAATTGCAGGGACGCAAGGAATCAGCGAAGGCAAGCACCGGACGACCCTTCTCTACCCCACGAACGACTACATTGATGGGACTGCCCAAGTCTTCTTCGAGTTTTCGTTCTCCTCCACCAGTTGTGAACAAGTTTGCAGCAGCGCGACCAAAGCCACCTTCCACGACACGCCTTGCAGATTCTACAAAAAATTCTTTGCAGGGTCCAGCCAAGAGTTCTTCTTCCCTGGCTTCAACGGGCCGCTCCTCCGACATTCAGTGCCACCACTGCCATGGGCTTGGTCATGTGCAGAAGAATTACCCTAGCCAACGGGCATACATCGCCACAGAATATGGAGGCTACATCAGCACTTCGGATGTCGAGGAGGATGATGATGTTGCTACTGCCTCGGACGACAATGGCGGTGTGATGACGACCTGGTCCTTGGTGGGGCGTCCACAATGATGCTACGGAGCATCATTGTGCAGCGAGTCCTCAGCACACAGGTACAACAACCCAATAAGCTTCAACGCCATAATTTGTTTTAGACTTTCTTCGCAATCAAGAACCGGCGCGCACGTGTCATCATTGATGGAGGAAGCTGCAACAACTTGGTGAGTTCTGATTTGGTCAAGAAGCTTGGCTTGACCACACGACCGCATCCACATCCATACCATATTCAGTGGTTAAATGACTCTAGAAAAGCTAAGGTAATGCAAACATGCCGAGTCCATTTTTCCATTGGTGGTTATGCTGATCATGTTGATTGTGATGTGGTTCCCATGCAGGCATGCTCTCTTTTATTGGGTCGACCTTGGGAATTTGATAATGATGCTTTACACCATGGTAGTAGTAACAAATACACTTTTATGCATAAGGGAAAGAACATTACTTTACTGCCTTTGACCCCAGCTGAGATTATAGAGGCCGATAGGGAGAGAGCTACTGCTGCTAATGATCCAGAGGAACATGATAAATCCGAAAAACTGCAAGTAATCCATTTGAAAAATTCTGTTATGCTTGCCACAAAATCAGACCTTGTTGTAATTGATGATGTTAATGAGATATGCTATGCTTTTGTGTGCAAAGATGCTTTACTTTCTCTTGATAATATGCCTTACACTTTGCCTGCTCCTGTCACTAACCTTTTGCAGGAGTTTAGAGATGTTTTCCCTGATGAGATACCTCCAGGACTTCCACCCATTCGAGGGATTGAGCACCAGATTGACTTGATCCCTGGAGCGAGTTTGCCAAACCGTGCGGCGTACAGGACCAATCCCGAAGAAACTAAGGAGATTCAACGACAAGTCCAAGACCTTTTGGACCGTGGGTACGTACGTGAGAGCCTTAGTCCTTGTGTTGTTCCTGTTCTTTTGGTTCCCAAAAAAGATGATTCTTGGCGTATGTGTGTAGATTGTAGAGTCATTAACAACATTACTATAAGGTATCATCATCCTATTCCCAGGCTAGACGACATGCTTGATGAGTTGTGTGGTGCTATAATTTTCACAAAGATTGACTTGCGTAGTGGATACCACCAAATAAGAATGAAACTTGGCGATGAATGGAAAACTGCTTTTAAAACTAAGTTCGGCTTGTATGAGTGGTTAGTCATGCCTTTTGGTTTAACTAATGCACCTAGCACTTTCATGAGATTAATGAACGAGGTTTTACGTCCTTTCATTGGCAAATTTATGGTCGTTTACTTTGATGATATCTTGATTTATAGCAAGTCCATGGATGAACATTTGAATCACTTACGTGCTATTTTTAATGCTTTGAGAGATGCACGTTTGGTTGGTAACCTTGAGAAGTGCACCTTTTGCACGGATCGAGTCTCTTTTCTTGGCTATGTTGCGACTCCACAGGGCATTGAGGTTGATAGAGCTAAGGTGGAGGCGATATGGAGTTGGCCCACGCCCACGACGGTCTCCCAAGTGCGGAGTTTTCTTGGCCTTGCAGGATTTTATCGCCGCTTTGTCAAGGAATTCAGCACCATTGCGACACCGTTGATTGAGTTGACAAAGAAGGGCATCGTGCTCCATTGGGGGCCATCACATGAGGAGTCCTTTAATCTTTTGAAGGACAAGCTTACACACGCACCATTGCTCCAACTTCCGGATTTTGGTAAGACTTTTGAGCTAGAATGTGATGCTAGCGGAATTGGTATTGGTGGTGTTTTGATGCAAGAAGGCAAACCTGTTACCTACTTTAGTGAAAAATTGAATGGTATTGCTCTTAATTATTCCACGTATGATAAAGAATTGTATGCTCTTGTTCGTTCTTTAGAGACGTGGCAACACTATTTGTAGCCTAAAGAATTTGTCATTCATTCCGATCATGAATCACTTAAGCATATTCGTAGTCAAACCAATTTGAATCGTAGACATGCTAAGTGGGTTGAATTTATTGAATCTTTTCCTTATATCATTAAACACAAGAAAGGGAAGGATAATGTGATTGCTGATGCTTTGTCTCGACGCTATACCATGTTGTCTCAACTTGATTGTCGCATTTTTGGTCTTAAAACTGTTAAAGCACAATATGCTTTTGATGCTAATTTTAAGGATGTGTTGTTGCATTGTAAAGAGGGACAAGCATGGAATAAATTTGTGATCAATGATGGGTTTTTGTTTAGAGCTAACCGCCTATGCATTCCAGTTAGATCCGTTCGGCTTTTGTTGTTGCAGGAGGCGCATGGAGGCGGTTTGATGGGACATTTTGGTGCTAAGAAGACGGAGGATGTTCTGGCCACACACTTCTTTTGGCCAAAGATGAGGCGAGATGTTGAGCGGTTTGTGGCTCACTGCACTACATGTCAAAAAACTAAGTCTCACTTGAATCCACATGGTTTATATGTGCCTCTTCCTGTTCCTTCGATTCCATGGGCAGATATTTCTATGGACTTTGTTTTAGGATTGCCCAGGACTAAGAGTGGGAGGGATAGCATTTTTGTTGTTGTGGATCGCTTTTCTAAGATGGCTCACTTTATACCATGTCATAAAACCGATTATGTCGTTCATATTGCTGACCTCTTTTTCAAAGAGATAGTTCGTTTGCATGGTATGCCTTCTACTATTGTTTCAGATCATGATGCCAAGTTCTTGAGTCACTTTTGGCGTACTCTCTGGAACAAGTTGGGTACAAAGTTGTTGTTCTCTACAACATGTCACTCACAAACTGATGGCCAAACCGAGGTGGTGAATCGCACATTGTCTACCATGTTGAGAGCTATTTTTAAGAACAATTTGAAGCTGTGGGAAGAGTGTTTGCCGCATGTTGAGTTCGCATATAATCGAGCGGAACACTCCACCACCAAGGTAAGTCCTTTTCAGGTAGTGTATGGATTCAATCCCCGTGCCCCTATTGATATTTTACCTTTGCCTACTAGTGAGAGAGTTCATAATGATGCTAAGGAGCGTGCTGATTTTATTGTCAAAATACATGAGACTACAAAGGCAAACATTGAAAAGATGAATGAAAATATAGGATTACTAGTACTAAAGGTAGAAAGGAAGTTAAACTTGAACCGGTGATTTTGTTTGGTTACACTTGAGAAAGGATAGATTTCCTGAGTTAAGAAAGTCAAAATTGATGCCTAGAGCTGCTAGTCCTTTTAAGATAGTTGCGAAGATAAATGATAATGCATATAAACTTGAGTTGCCTCCCGAGTTTGGGGTTAGTCCCACCTTTAACATTTCAGATTTGAAGCCACACTTGGGAGAAGAAGATGAGGCTGAGTTCAGGACAACTCCGCTTCAAGAGGGGGAGGATGATGAGGACATCACTTCTTCGGATACACACATCACTCCTCCACTTGACATTCAAGGACCAATCACTAGAGCTCGCGCCCGACAATTGAATTTACAGGTGAGCTCGTTCTTAAGTACTTCTTTTTGTACATTTGAGAATCGATTGCTACCTAATAATTTAATTATGATTAGGAACCATGGAGAGGACCTGGAAGTACTTGGAGAAGCGCTACGAGGCGCACAAGTCCAGCAAGGGCGGTCGAATCATGTTGGAGGCCCAACTCAAGCCGATTTCGAATCCAATTCGGAGTCCAGGACCAGGCCGCACTAAAACGGACGCCCAGATCGCATCCGGGCTCCGTTTTAGACGTTCTACATATGAATGGAAATCTTAGAAGATGACCTTTCTAATGGCTTTAGTCCCATGTAAAAATTCCTTTTGAGTCAACAGGAATTGTCAAAACAAGTGGGCATTTAGAATCTGTCAAGGTGCTGCGCCACCGTCTTTTGGGTCGTTCAGCTTTGTATCGTGTTGGAGCCCATTAGGGCGCGTCCAGGGGTTTTGCATGTTCCTCACTCCTCTATATCTAGCCGCCACCCCCACCATTAGGGTTTGGGTTTTTGCTTAGATTATTCTGTCGTTGAACAGTTTCGCCGTTCATCGGTTTGTGAGACCCCAACTTTCGAGTGCTAAATCAATACATCTGCAATTCAGTTGTGTTCTTCCTGGCTCTTGGTTGTGTTCTTTAATTCGCAGGTGAGGATTAGCCTTCTTGGCGAGGTCAACCGGGCTGCGCACGGTTGATAACTTGAGGAGACGTGGTGCTGCGATTGCGGGGTTCGGAACGTGTTGTTCGGAAGCCGAATCGAATTGTGTCACGCCTCCACCAAATCAAACATATCCAGAACCTGTTGGAAGATCGGGACCACGTTCCTATCATAAACAGAAGAGGTACAAAAGACAGAGAGATTTCCAATTGTTTTACTATCTTTCTCAGGCTAAAGAATTGAGAGATTTAGACTAAATAGCCATCCCAATGTAGAAACTAACAGATAGACTGCAGAGCACAACAACTCAGCTGAAGAAGAAACCAGAGAAATCTAAAACTGCTGCCGAAAAGAACATGTACTGCAAAGATTTAAGAGCCAGCCGAAAACAGCCACACAAACTCTAACCGTAAGAAGGGAAGTTGATCTTGAATTCTTAAACTGAAAACTGAGCTGGCCAAAGGTGTCTTTGCTGCCGAGAGGATCAACTAACAGAGCTGTATTGACAGCCTGACGAGATACAAAACTAGCCAACTGAGTGAAACTTCCTGAGGAAAATTACTGCAGTAAATACTCAAAGAGAAAGAGAAATTCGATGGGGCAAGATTAAGACAAAGACTTTCACTAGAGAACTGCACATCATTGATCACTAAGAAAAGTAAGAGCTGAACTCGAAACTGCCAGGAAGAAGTAACACTAAAACAGAGATAAAGACAAAACCGAAAGGAGAAAGGAGATTAGAAGAAAATAGCAAGCTCCAGATAGAAAGAACTAGATGGAACCAGAACCTACCAGATAAAACCAGAGCTCAAGACTGCTTGCAAAGAGGAAGAAGCAAAACCGAAATGAAAGGTTTGACTGAAAATGCTAAATGAAAAGCCGGTACAGAAAGTACTGAGGAAAGATCCAAAACGGAGCAATGAAAGATTGATGCCTGTGCTTCTCTGAATTAAGAAATGGGGCTCCAACCTAAATAGCCTGTTGCCCTTAGGGTGAGGAGATTCAGATCACAAGGCTCACTCGGCCAATGAACAGAAGTCTGTAAACAGACTGGAAACTCCAAAACAAAAGATTGCAAACTAAAAAGAAAAGAGCTAATAGAGAAGAGAAGACAAAACTGAAAAGAAAAAGGAGTAATGCTGAAGAAAACAAACTCTGTTCACCGAAAATCAACTGAAAGAACTACAGCTTCTCAAAAGTGAACTCTAAACAACGATCAAGAGGCAAAGAACAGAGATAAACAATCAACACACAACATAGTGAAGAACAAAACAGCACAGCTCAGAAACAAGATTCTTGAAATCGATACCGAGACATACGCGATTAATATGAGAAAGAGTTCACATCCAGATCACTCCATCTCTCACAGAGATCAACACACGCAAAGAAATCACAAAGACTATTGCTGCCTACAACACAGGTACATGCGGACAGGGAGAGCACAAATGGTAAAACCCTCACACACACTCTCACCCTATCTCTCTAGCCTACCCCTCTCTTTTATAGCCTCCACTAATGGGTTCACAACCCATTAGCGTCAACAAATCAGCGCTTTATCCAATAACTCAAAACCGAATCCGTTTCCTGTTTTGCAACTTTGCGTATTTACCAAAACGCCATCCCTGCACCTTCCCGGAAGTTTCCTCGTTTCTTGTCGTCCAAGCCTCGCAATCACTTCGAGTCCTCGCCGTCTTCAGCACATCCCGACCACTCCGACCTCAGCACCACCTGCGCCTAGTTCGGTCATCCCGTGCCTCGCCACAACTCCGCCTCGATGTCCTGCAGCCATCACAGACAAGAAACACATCACATAGCACCGCTCGAGATACAGATAACACAAAGTCGTATTAGAATTAATTGCTCACACCCAAAATAGCCCAACGACCAGTCGAAAAGAAAACAGGTGTCCAAAACACGTCCGACTGCGTTCGACCAAGTCCGACCACAGTCGACTACACCATGCAACAACTTGGCTCGAACCACTCAAACCAAACTCAAACTATCTAGAACACGTGTCAATTACTCATCACAAATATGGGGTCACAACCACATGGTCTCTCACTACGTGTAGCAACCTCAGGAGGGCCACCTACAGATACAAGCCCTGGAGGGAGCCAGCGGAGGGTCATAAACGTCATCTCCGGAGGCTCCTCGATGGAGTTCGCTTCGACGCAGCAGCGAAAGGCCTACGCGCGGAGGCTACACCATGTGGTAGCATACCCGGCATAGTGTAACA
The DNA here is from genome assembly GCA_017311315.1 of Dendrocalamus latiflorus. Taxonomy (NCBI): domain Eukaryota; kingdom Viridiplantae; phylum Streptophyta; class Magnoliopsida; order Poales; family Poaceae; genus Dendrocalamus; species Dendrocalamus latiflorus. Next base: position 41,381,620 of record CM029621.1, on the reverse strand, counting down.
TCCCAATTTTCAGAGCCTTTTTGAAGCTTTTAAAAAAATTCACCATTTGGATTTTTCTAGAATTAATTAAAGCTTAATTGAAATTTTTATTAATTAAAATAATTTAATATGATTAAATTAAACATTAATATTTCCAAAAAATATTTTATTTGTGTTCCTTGTATCACAAGGAATTTTTCTGTATTTTCCTGGATTTTTCAAAGTTTGTTTGAGCTCAATTTTAAATTTCTAAAAAAAAGAAAGAAGAGAGAATGAACAGTACTCCGCGGTACTGTTCATCCGTCTTGCCAGCGCGCTGGCGGCCAGATCAATCCAGACTGTGCGTGTTTCCTTCCGTTTTCCTCTCTCTTTATAACTTCCAATTCGGACCTTATCTCAATGTCTTCCCAAAAGGAAACTTGTGCCAAATCACGCAAGGAATCCATCCCAATTAGTCTCTTTCCGTTTCGTTCATCCGTTTGCCTTTTATTTCCTATTTTCTGAAATGGACTCTAAACCGAAATCGCGAATTGGAGTCAGTTTCTATCTCTTCCAAGCCTATAAATACGACCCCTTGACCCCCTCTAAACCCATCCCAAGCCATGCCAAGTCACCTCAGAGGCCAGAACGCTGTCGGCACCAAGGCCCTTCGGTCCCGAATTTGCTCGTCGTGTCTCGGGCTATTCGGTGAGTTTCTTCATGATCCTTTTGCGTCACATTGTGCCATCATGTGCCATCTACTTGCTTCCCATGTTAATTTGATTTTGGTGTAGCCAATCTCCCGGAATCGAGTTTTCCCCAATCTAGGTCAAGAGCGCTTCCCGATGTCGATTCGTCGCCTCCGGTAAGCTTTAGCCCTTGCCGTAATTTTTCTTAGACTTGCCTCGCAAGTTCTACACCGTGCTTCCTTCCATTTCCCCCAAAAGCCTCCACAAATTTTTTCCTCCGAACCTCGCCATGGCCGCCAATGGCATCTCGTGTCCCCGTCTATCCGGTGATGTTTTCTCCCAATCCGTTCGCGTCACATCGTGCCAAACCATCCCAGATAGCTACCCTCCAAGTGGTTTTAGTTTTCGTTTACCGAGCAACAAGATATTAAGTTTTTCCTTTTCCTTCCCGATATCGTTCAATCGTCGATTGCGCCGTCTCCGGTGGGTTTCTGGCCAAGCCGACAATTTTCCTAGCTTCACCAAGCTGTGTTCTAGCTCGTGCTCACCCTACTTCTCTAGGACCTATGCCCGGATTTTATTCCTCTCTCCTACCCATGTCGTTGTAGCCGCCTGTGCCGTCACCGTTCTCCGTTTGTTGTGCCATCGCTTCCTTTGTGTGCCTTAGGTCCATAACAACCCATTTTGCTAGTTAGATTCATCTCCAAGCCTCCTCTCGGTGGCGCTAGCCTTCTCTCCAAAAGTGCTGCCTCTCGGATGAACAGTAACTTTTGCTATTTTCCAGTATTTTCTCGCCCCGGCAAACTTTAGATCGCTCGTTCTCCTTCGTCCTAACTCCGATTGACCCGATTCTTTTTCCTAAATTCTTCTAAAATTGAGCTCTATCTTTTGGTTCTGATTTTACAGTTTTTGGAGTTTATTTGAATTTTATTTGAATTTATTTTGTGCTTCGTTTTGTTTTCTTTCTCGTTAGATCACGCTTTCGAAGGAGCTGAAGCAAGATTTGAAGATCAAAAATTCTTAACTGAGCAAAGCCAAGGCAAGTCGTCTCCTTTGATCATATTGAACCTAGTTTTCAAATCTATTATGTATTATTTTGTTTTACATTATCATGCATTGCTACTTTATTATAAATCCCTTGTATTGGTAGTTATTGTCCAAATTGATTAATCCCTCCTTGATAATTTGAATACCATGAATCTATTGTCACCATAGGATGGGAAATTATTTAGTGATGCAAAATAGTTGTCACATGGGTTGCACGTTTAGAATTGCTTAGCCATGCCTCTAGTACGTTGGGTCTATCATCACATGTGATAATTAATCTTGATTTAATGATATACTTGAACGTGGTGGTCAACCACAGTTATAAAATTTTAGTACCAAGACATGGGTGGTGTCATTGGTGTTGGTTATACAAAATTGGTTTTCACTCGGGCAAATGATCGTGCAGTAAAGGGGGTGCAGGTTGCACATGGGATGTGGATGCTTCGCCTGGGTAATACCTAAGGACTTAACTTTGTGTGCCATTGATCTGAGCTTTACCGTGCAAACCACATGTCTAGTATGGGATAGACCTGGCATAATAATTTGTGAAGTCTCAACTTTGGTTTCGCTACTGATGTTGTTGTGGCGCAAGGGGGGGGGGCAATTATCGACTAGGGGGTTACCCTACTCGATGGCAAAACCTTAGCGAGTGGGGACTGGGTTGAGATTGAACATTGTAAAGGCCTTGTTGTATCTTCTTGGTCAGCATGCCAAAGGAAGCATGTTATACCGGTGACATTACAAGATGATCATATCGTGTGGGTAAAGTTGTACAACCTCTGCGAAGTGTAAAACTATTCGAATAGCCGTGTCCTCGGTCATGGACAAAGCTCAGTGATTTCACACGAGGGGTAGTGTTTTCATAAAAACCTGGTTGGGTTAAGTTGGGAAGTGAATGGTTAGTTCACGGGTGTTCATTTCATGAATCTTGGTTCATGGTGGATTCCTTGGGTGAATGGTCTGTTCACTTGTGGTTGGTCTCAATTCCTTTAGTTACTTATTTATTATCATTTACAAAGCTTGCTTTTCAATCTACTATTGTATTTACTTTAAATTGTTGCTTTCTGCAAAATTAACCTTTCAGCCATCCTTTGGTAAGCCTTGCATACTATATTGCATTCTTTGTTACAAACGACTTGCTGAGTACTCTATATACTGACGGCTTCATCCATATTTGCTCAGTTGAGGAAGAAGGACCAGATCAGCTGGAGCTACTAGAAGGAGGATACTTCGACGACTTCGCAGATTAGGACTTCGCTCCCCAGTCGATTGCCTGTGGGCATGTCGAATGGCTACTATGCTTATTTCTGGTTTTCTGCTGCTAGTTTCTTTAAGCCTTTCAGGCTACTAATTGTAAGTTTGGCCATACGGTCGTACTCTGATAATTATCAATAATATTTGAGTCTTTTCCTAGTAAATCGTGATATGGTTGATATTTCATCCTTGTTTATACTGTGTGCACTAGCGTGATCCTGGACTAGTGCAGAATACACAGGAGAGTCCGTATTTGCGTATTCGGGTCTCTACAGAGGTGGTATCAGAGCTATATCGACTGTAGGACGAAGCCCTAGTTAGAGTTGTTGAATTAGAAAAGATTTCAAAATTTATTTTCTAAATCAAATCAACCAAATGATTATCTAGTAATTCTTTATTCTTACCTCATTCTTAGGACTCTTACTCTTTGCCTCCTCTGAGGTATTGTTTTTAAAACCTAATATGACTTCTTATCCCCATAATGTCCATAGATGTCTCCAGTGTTCTTCCATCAAAGTGAAAGTTGGCATGGAAGTCTTCAAGCTGTGCTGTGAAGTTTGGATCAAGGATGCGCCCAATAAGTCAAGGCAAGATTGGAGTTTTCCGTGAAGATTAGGAGTCATTAGATTTGAACCTTCTTAAAGTTTTAGTATCGTGTAGATCATCTTGCTTCTTATTTGCCATTGGGTGTGATGTGAGCTGCAGTTTTGCTTCTATCATTATGATGCAGTAATGTCAAAAATCTTTTTGTGGAGTTTGTTGCTTCTTTTAGCCTTTTCGGCTAAGTGTCTGCTTAGTTTAGGTTGCCATTAGCTATCCCCCTTAGACGAGTTTACCGCTTACCTTTGTTGTTCCCTCTTACCTATTGAGCCTTGAAGAAGATTCATCATGAGATGGAAAGAGTCTCGAAAGTGGAAGATGATTCTCTAAGGAGTTTAGTCGCAACAGTCGCGAAGAGTCCGATTCAACACATATCAGCCAGCTCGTGTCCCTCAGCAGTCGGGATTCAAAACCCCCGCACCAGCCCCTCACAAGTTCTTGTCTGGGCCTCAGCCAGTCAATCAGCAACGGGAGAATGCCAATCCTGCAGCATCAGTCACTTGCTACAAGTGCCCTGAGCAAGGTCACTACGCTGCCAAGTGTCCGCAGAAGTGTCAAGGAATTACGCCACCGTTCCACCTTGGAAGCACCCCTACCAAGACTCCAGAAGCAAGATGTGCAATGTCATCAGGTCAAGGAAGTTAGATACCTCAAAGCGTTGCAACGGGAAGCTTGAACAACGTCGTCTCCAACGTTGCACCTGGTAACCTATTCTTCTAGTGAGCCTGAATCTCGGAATCGAGATTCCGTTTAAGGGGGGGGAGGTTTGTAACATCCCAATTTTCAGAGCCTTTTTGAAGCTTTTAAATAAATTCACCATTTGGATTTTTCTAGAATTAATTAAAGCTTAATTGGAATTTTCATTAATTAAAAAGATTGAATATGATTAAATTAAACATTAATATTTGCCAAAAATATTTTATTTGTGTTCCTTGTGTCACAAGGAATGTTTCTATATTTTCTTGGATTTTTCGGAGTTTGTTTGAGCTCAATTTTAAATTTCCCAAAAAAAGAAAGTGGAGAGAGAATGAATCATCCGTCTTCCCACCGCGCTCGCAGCCAGATCGATCCAGACTATGCGCATTTCCTTCCGTTTTCCTCTCTCTTCATAACTTCCAATCCGGATCTTATCTCAATGTCTTCCCAAAAGGAAAGTTGTGCCAAATCACGCAAGGAATCCATCCCAATTGGTCTCTTTCGTTTTGTTCATCCGTTTGCCTTTTATCTCCTATTTTCTGAAACAGACTCTAAACCGAAATCCGTGAATTGGAGTCAGTTTATATCTCTTCCAAGCCAATAAATACGACCCCTTGACCCCTCTAACCCCATCCCAAGCCATGCCAAGTCCCCTCAAAGGCCAGAACGCCGTCGGCACCGAGGCCCTTCGGTCCCGAATTTGCTCGTCGTGTCTCGGGCTATTCGGCGAGTTTCTTCGTGATCCTTTTGCATCACATTGTGCCATCATGTGCCATCTACTTTCTTCCCATGTTAATTTGGTTTTGGTGTAGCCAATCTCCTGAAATCGAGTTTTCCCCAATTTGTGAAGTCTCAACTTTGGTTTCGCTACTGATGTTGTTGTGGCGCAAGGGGGGGGGCAATTATCGACTAGGGGATTACCCTACTCGACGGCGAAACCTTAGTGAGTGGGGACTGGGTTGAGATTGAATATTGTAAAGGCCTTGTTGTATCTTCTTGGTCAGCATGCCAAAGGAAGCATGTTATACTGGTGACATTACAAGTGGGTAAAGTTATACAACCTCTGCGGAGTGTAAAACTATTCGAATAGCCGTGTCCTCGGTCATGGACAAAGCTCAGTGATTTCACAGGAGGGGTAGTGTTTTCATAAAAACCTGGTTGGGTTAAGTTGGGAAGTGAATGGTTAGTTCATGGGTGTTCATTTCATGAATCTTGGTTCATGGTGGATTCCTTGGGTGAATGGTCTGTTCACTTGTGGTTGGTCTCAATTCCTTTGGTTACTTATTTATTATCATTTACAAAGCTTGCTTTTCAATCTACTTATTGTATTTACTTTAAATTGTTGCTTTCTGCAAAATTAACCTTTCAGCCATCCTTTGGTAAGCCTTGCATACTATATTGCATTCTTTGTTACAAACGACTTGCTGAGTACTCTATGTACTCACGGCTTCATCCATATTTGCTCAGTTGAGGAAGAAGGACAGATCAGCAGGAGCTACTAGAAGGAGGATACTTCGACGACTTCGCGGATTAGGACTTCGCTCCCAGTCGATTGCCTGTGGGCATGTTGAATGGCTACTACGCTCATTTATGGTTTTTCGCTGCTAGTTTCTTTAAGCTTTTCGGGCTACTAATTGTAAGTTTGGCCATAAGGTCGTACTTTGATAATTATCAATAATATTTGAGTCTTTTCCTAGTAAATCGTGATATGGTTGATATTTCATCTTTGTTTATACTGTGTGCACTAGCGTGATCCTGGACTAGTGCATAATACACAGGAGAGTCCGGTTTGCATATTCGGGTCTCTATACACAGGCACCGCCGGACTGGGCGCAGCATGAAATTACCTTCACGACCGCCGACGCCGAGGGCGTGGAATTCCCCCAGCAAGATCCCCTGGTCATCCAGGTCGCCGTCGCAGGATGCGACGTCAAACATGTCCTCGTCGATGGGGAAGTTCCGCGAACATTTTGTTCGTCGTGGCCTTCGACCAGATGGGGATCCCTCAAAGTCGTTTGGGCCCCTCTGGAATTCTGCTGCAAGGCTTTGGAGGTTAGCCTCTGAGGGCGCTGGGCCAGATACGCCTGCATGTCTCCCTTGGCCGGGACAACAACGTGAGGAGCGAGGACATCACCTTCGACGTCGTCGATATCATGTACCCTTATAATGCCATATTGGGGTGGCCAACCCTCAATTCTTTCGGGGCAGTTCAACACCACGGCTTCCTATGCATGAAGCTCCTGGGCCCACGGGGTATCATCACCGCGCACGCCGACCAAGACATGGCCCAGTGCATAGAGCTTGACACCCGGGGCCTGCGCCACGAAGTTCAATGGGACTCCTAGGCCAGGCACGTCAATGTAAGGGCACTTGGTAGTCCCAAGTAGCGCCCTGTCGGGCTCCCCCGTGGATCGCTCCAGCAGCAGAAGTAGCAGAGGCTCCCTACCTCACCGCCATGACAGTGACAGTCGAAGGGTCAGTCCTCGGTCTTTTGTAATCACTCCCCCACACAAACGGGAATTTAATAAAGTTTACCGTTTGCGAGACTAGTCATGTTTCCCGCAAAAACGTGCGGAGGCCCACCTCTGTACGCACTCTTCGTGAGTATAAACAAAGATACGCGTTCGCGTGCGCATTCTCCGTAAGTATAAACAAAGACACGCGTTCACGCGCGCACTCTTCGTGAGTATAAACAAAGACACGTGTTCGCGCGCACACTCTCTGTGAGTATAAACAAAAACGTGTGAGGGGACGCCTCTGCACGCACTCTACGGAGTATAAATAGGACGTAGCGTCGAGGTTTGCCTCCGCACGCACTTTACGGAGTATAAATAAGACGTAGCGTCGAGGTCCGCCTCCGCATGCACTCTACGGAGTATAAATAAAACGTAGCATCGAGGTCAGCCTCCGCACGCACACTACGGAGTATAAATAAGACGCAGATGTTGTCCCTGCGCACTCTACCGAGTATAAACAAGATGCGGATGTCCTCGAGCATGTGTGGGCATTGCCCCAACGCGTACTCTCCGGAGTATAAATAAGACGTGGTTGATGTTCCCACGCACTCTACGGAGTATAAATAAGACGCGGATGTTGTCCCTGCGCACTCTACTAAGTATAAACAAGACGCGGATGTCCCCGCGTGTGGGCATTGCCCCTACGCATACTCTCTAGGGTATAAATAAGACGTGGTTGATATTCCCATGCACTCTACAGAGTATAAATATGACGCAATAGAGGGTTCCCTCCGTGGCGCACATTAAGAAGTGTAAATGAGACGCAGCAGATGCTCGCCTCTGCACGTAATCCCTGGAGGTTAAGCAAGATGTAGCAGAGGCTCGCATCTGCGCGTACTCTCAGGAGCTTAAACAAGACGCAGTAGAGGCTTGCCTTTGCAGCGCAAGTTAAGGAGTGTAAACGGGACGTAGTAAGAGGCTCGTCCTTGCGCGTCTACTTCGACTAGGCGTCAGCTCCGCTGCCACCACTTCGAAGGGTAGGGGACGGAGCGCTCACACGTCTACTTTGCCTAGGCGCCAGCTCTGCTACCACCTCTTCGAAGGGTAGGGGACGGAGCGCTCATGTGTCTACATCGACTAGGCGCAAGCTCCGTTGCCACCACTTCAAAGGGTAGGGGACAGAGCGCTCGCGCGTCTACTTCGACTAGGCGCCAGCTTCACTGCCACAACTTCGAAGGGTAGGGGACGGAGCGCTTGGTTGTCTACTTTGCCTAGGCGCTAGCTCTGCTACCACCTCTTCGAAGGGTAGGGGACGGAGCACTCATGCGTCTACTTTGACTAGGCGCTGGCTCCGCTGGCACCACTTCGAAGGGTAGGGGATAGAGCGCTCGCGTGTCTACTTCGACTAGACGCCAGCTCAGCTGCCACCACTTCGAAGGGTAGGGGACAGAGCGCTCGCGCATCTACTTCACCTAGGCGCCAGCTCCTCTAAGACCTCTTCGAAGGGTAGGGGACGGAGCACTCGCGCGTTTACTTCGACTAGGCCCCAGCTCCGCAGCCACCACTTCAAAGGGTGGGGGACGGAGCGCTCGTGCGTCTACTTCGACTAGGCGCTACCTCCGTTGCCACCACTTCAAAGGGTCGGGGATGGAGCGCTCGCGTGTCTACTTCGCCTAGGCACTAGCTCTACTGCCACCACTTCGAAGCGTAGGGGACGGAGCGCTCGCGCGTCTACTTCGACTAGGCGCCAGCTCCGCTGCCACCACTTCGAAGGGTAGGGGTCGGAGCACTCGCGCGTCTACTTCGCGTAGGCGCCAGCTCCGCGGCCACCACTTTGGACGGTAGCACACGGAGCGCTCGCGTGTCTACTTCGAGTAGGCGCCAGCTCCGCTGCCACCACTTCGAAGGATAGGGGACGAAGCGCTCGCACATCTACCTCGGCTAGGCACCAGCTCCGCGGTCACCACCTCGAATGGTGGGGGACGGAGCGCTCACGCGTCTACTTCGATTAGGCACCAGCTCCGCTGCCACCCGTTCAAGGGATAGGGGACAGAGCGCTCGCACGTCTACTTCGGCTAGGTGCCAGCTTTGCTGGCCCCCCTTCGAGGGGTAGGGGACGGAGCGCTCACACGTCTACTTAGACTAGGCACCAGCTCTGCAGCCACAACCTTGAAGGGTGGGGGACGGAGCGCTCGCGCGTCTACTTCGACTAGGCGCCAGCTCCGCTGCCACCCCTTCAAGGCGTAGGGGACGGAGCGCTCGTGCATCTACTTCGGCTAGGCGCCAGCTCCATTGCCACCCCTTCGAGGGGTATGGGATGGAGCGCTCGCACATGTACTTAGGCTAGGCGCCAGCTCCGTGGCCACCACCTCATAGGGTGGGGGACGGAGCACTCGCGCTTCTACTTCGAGTAGGCGCCAGCTCCGCCGCCACCGCTTCGACGGGTAGGGGATGGAGCGCGGGAGCGTCTACTTCGGCTAGGCGCCAGCTCCACTGCCACCACCTCGCAACCGTCTACTTCGGCTAGGCGCCAGCTCCGCTGCCACCACCTCAAAGGGTAGGGGACGGAGCGCTCGCGCGTCTACTTTGGGTAGAAGGACGGAGCGCTCAAAGCACTCACCTCAGATGCCAAGCACAAGAATGGGGGCCAAATCTCCACGAAGCAATCAGAAGAAAGTGCGGCCAAGGAAGGCGACGGGGACAAGTGTTTTGACTAGTCTTTATTGCGTTCGTGTACGAATGCTTACAAAGGTGTCTGCCGATCAACATCTCCTAAGACCTAATGCATAGACGTCCTCGGACTTCTTGAAACGCTACTCGTCCGGCTCTGCCTTGACGACAGCCCGCACCGGAGCCCCGCCCGTCGAAGTTCGACTCGCCCAGAAGTCCAGCGAATCCTCAGCCCGCCACCAGCACCGAAGATGGCGTCGGGTTATGAGGTTGGACACTAACAGCCGGCCCCTTGTAAAAAGCTACTCAGAGCGCAACAGTACATGCGGTCAGATCAAAGGGGCAATATCCATTTTATTCATAAGAAGAGCAGCTCGTACATCGCAACACACGCCTACATACAAGAACCCCGGTATCACACCTACGGGTTCGCGTCATGCCCAACGGTGGCCACACTGCCTTCGTCACGCTGGGAGACCTCATCGAGCCATCGGCCGAGGCTTCCCTCGTCGTGCATAGTCCGCCGTAGCTCTACCTTCACCACGACCTCTCCGAGGTACTCCCAGATCCGCTCGTGGAAAACCTGAACGGCGGGACGAATAGCACGCACGGCACCAGACATCACCCCGGCCCTGGCTGGCAACTCTAGTTGGGGGTCGGCCAACCTGTTGACATGCTCATAGCCCTGCTGCGCGAGCAGGGCGCTGACTAGGCACGACGTCACATAGGAGCAGTGGTTGCCAAAGGACCTCATGGCATTGGGAACGAGGTGGCACTTCAGCAACAAGGTCTTCGAGGGCGCCTTCTAGGGCTAGCAGGGCATCCCACGCCGTCACGGAGGCATCGCCTAGGGTCTGGTCCTGTTCCCCGAGGGACGCAGTAAGGCAGCCCTTCTCTTCTTCCAGCACAGCAATTTGCCACAGAAGGCCGTCCCGCTCCTTCACCGCCGCGCGACGCCGCTACGAGCGCCTCGGCGTATGAAATCGCCTCTGCACGCTCCGCCTTCAAGCGTTGGATGCGGTTGTCCTTAGCGGAGTGCGTCTCTTCGGCCGTGCGAAGGGCCTCTTTGGCAGCGCGTAACCGGCCCTTTAACGCCTCCCACTCGCGGGCATGAGCCACCTACAGCGCCCGGCCAAGGGCGAGGGTCTGTACGACAAGGTGGTTAGTAAGTTACTAAAGGGCCATGCGTCATGAAAAAGGACTCACCCTCACTTCCGAGGGCTCCAATACGCCTCTAAGGAGCCCCGACCCGCGTGGTAACAGCGCCTGGCGATCCAGGTCCGCGGTCACAGTATCCGTAACCCCCCGCCACGCTCCCAACACCTCGGGTCGAAGGGCAAAATATGCCAAGCTTGGTCACGCGGCCCCCACGGCGACAGTTTCGGGAGGCGCCCCCCAAAGGAGTGTCACCGCGCCTCGGAGATTGTTCATGCTGGGGGGCGTGCCGCTGTGAAGGGACGGAACAGTTAGAGTATTACGGACACACCATAGGAGTATGTCAAGGGAGGGCAAGCTTACCTTTGGCATCGGCTGGTGGGCTCCACCGGCATGTCCCTTCAACCATAGGGGGAACCGTAGGGATGCCAGCGCCCCCTAATGATGCCGTGCCACCGGGTCGGGGGTCCTCTGTGTCAGATGCTAATGCAAGCAGGCTCCAAGCCCCGATCGCCGCAGCCTCGGAAGGAGCCGCAGGGACAGTGGGCCAGGGGACCTTGGTGTCAGAGTCGGAATCCCACACGTCCCTGACCCTGTTCACCATTGTGAACCCCCTCTTCGGACGGGGGGGGGGGCGATGATCACATGCGCAGCAGCTTCACCTTCGGGGAGCAAGGTGAGGACCCCGCGCCGGTACCCCCTACAAGCAAGAGCTCCGCTCTAGCAGCCTCTGCGGGTGAGGGCTCCGCCTCGGTAGCCACCGCGGGTGAAGGCATAGCTTCCGTGAGTGACGGCCTCACCTCGGTAGCTGCCGCGGGCATGGACTCCGCTCCAGCATCATCTGTGGGTAGCGTCCTCGCCTCAACGAACACCGCAGGCGAAGAAGCCTCCCCCTCCCAATTATCCGCACTGTGCTCGGGGCTCTCGGCACTACCCAAGGAACCCTCGCCCTCGTCCTCTATGCCTGCCTCCAGCTTCGAATCGGCATACTTCCCCGAGTCAGAGTCGGCGTCCGCCGCACTAACGGCAGCGAAAAAGCCGACAGGAATGGCAGCCAGCGCACCAAGGGCGCCTGCGGAGGACCGGGCCTGTCGGTGAGACAGGGGTCCCCTCCCCTTGGCATCGTGGTCTCGGCGACGAGGTTGGCTCGATGCCGAAGTAGCGCGCTCCGGCACACGAATGTTCACAGCCTCGCACACGCGGTTTATTCGCCCCAGCTCCGCCTCCGCAGTCGCAGCCACGCGCAGGTCATGCTCCCTGCCGGTATACGGCCCGAGGAACACGACCATCGCACGCTCTGCGTCCTCCAGAAGAGTCCATCCAAACGACAAGCAGCGGAGTTAAAAAGACAGGGCCCAAGAGGAAAGGCGGAAAAGCAAGTCCCCACCAAGACTTACGAGGGTCGGAGGGTCTCGACAACGAGGACACGAAAGGGCAAACATTGTCACGCCAAAAGCTCCCAACCGTGATGCGCCATCCATGGGCAAGTGGTACCACGCCATACATGACGAACTCCTCGGCGAGGCGCATGTTGAAGCGGGTGGCAATCCCCACGAGCCTTCGTGCCCTCTGCCTGTCCTCGTTGTCGATCGGTATGCCAGGCGTGGTATTGAACGCCATTGGCCGGCCCGAGCACTCGAGGCCACTGCCGCTCACCACACGATGGTAAAACCACCGTTTCGTCCAGTTCAGCTCCCACTTCGCCCGAGTCGAGTTGGCAGGAAAAATCTTCCCGCACGACGACCGCAGGACGAAGTTGACGCTGCCGAAGTTGGAAAACGTCCCATCCCTCTGCCTCTTTGGTTGATACCACGCATCATGGAGGAACGCGAACAGTAAGGCGCTTGGCCAGCAGGCCTCTGTGCGCATGGCCCAGCTGTACACGGCAAGGCGGGCTATCGCGTTCGGAGTCATCTGCGCCAACTCGAGCCCGAAGGTCCGCAAGACATCACCAACAATCATGGTGACCAGGATGTGAAGACCGGCTTCTAAGTAAGCAGTGCAGACGATCGCCTCCGACTTCCCGGGGTGCGGTTCTGTCTCATGGCTGGCGAGCAGTCGCACCTCTTAGCGGTCCGACAGCTTCCCTTCGTGTAGGCGGGTGCGAATTGTCTTCTCCGTCGCTAGGGTTGGGCCCAAGACACGGGAGCAGGGACCTTCCATTTTCTCCGTCGCCACCCACCACTTGTCTACCAGCGATGAATCGCGCCCCTCGAGCGTATACTCCACCTCGAGCGGCGATGACCACCGCGAGAAGGCGCTGCCGCCGGCCTGCTGAGCATGTTCGTTGCCATGCGCCATCGTTCTCTGGGAGCTAGACGGTCATGGGGGCAGTGCGGAGGCAAAGAAGGCAAGATAACAGGATGTGGGAAAAAGGATCAAAAAGCGTGAGGGGGAGAGCGCAGACGTGGTACCACGGGGGGTATTTAAAGCCCCTTCGTCTCCCGCATCACCGGTAAGTGTAACCGCTGGGAGACGAACCGTTCGCCTCCCCACGCGCATTGTGACCCGTCAGAAGTAGACGCACGACCGCGGTCGTGCGATGGCCTGACAAGCGCATGATGCGCCATTCGCATTTCGCCATGCATCTGCTCCCTTAGGAGTGCATGCAGGTCGCACGACGTGGCGTATCCTCTACTGTGTGTCGGCACGAATCCCGGGGCTGTCAATGCACCATCGACAGGCCATTGACCAAGTCAACCTCGACTCCAACTTCGGCGTAGTCCCACCTCCGCAGGGCGACTCCGGCTCCGTCCCTACGAAGAAGTACCTCGCTACGCACCCACAAGCCCACGCGGCAAGCCCGAAGGCCACCTCGACTTTGACTGCTCGGGACGACCTCGACGCCTACCTCGGCCTTCATTCCTGGAGTCCAGCCAGGCCTCTGACTCGGCCTCGTGCATGGGGGACGATTTTGTGCGTCCTGCTCCTAACATTCTCAATATCTTCACGTGCTTAACGGTTTAGAGATAACGTCTGTGGAATTCGGTCAGGTGTAGGTCTGGCTTTGTCTTCGTAGGCCGCCCCTAGCAGGCGAAGTCCACAGGCATGCAAACACTGGCCATGGCGACCCTCAGATCTCAGGCTTGCACGAAGGCCCCGGAGCCCAACCGACGGGAGTTTCGCCGGAGGAAGGACAGCTGGCGAGAGACAGGGTGCCATGCCCAGGACATCGGCCAGTCAACCTCGACTACGACCTCGGCGTGGCAGTCACCTTGCCCTTACAAAACACCGCACACGTAAGTGCGGCGCACCGATCCATGACAAATTCCTACCTGTTCTCATAAATAGGCCTTCTTTCTGTTCATCAACACCTACTGATATTGCCATCTGTAGACGCAATCATCAAACGCAGATGAACAAAAGTAGGCCTACTTGTGAGAAAATAACCACGTACAGGAACAAGGCGAGCAACTGGGGATGCGGGAGGAACATGCCGTCGTACCGGCGTATTTATACCCACGCTCGCCCGGCGGGGAGTCGCCAGGCTGGTGGGCGGTCAACCGGCGGCGTTCTAATCGACGGAAACACAACCGGCGGGAGGTGAGGCGACGCGGTCAACATATGCGGCCAACATCCCACGACACGCCAATCACATCCCGCCATGTGTGCCTTCCCATCGAAACAGCGCATATGGTTGCAGCAACCCGCCCCCGACATTCCAGGAATCAACGCGATTTTCGCCGCCATAAGGGCGTCGCCTCTGGACTGCGAAGCTGTCAGCTCATGCATCCGCTGGACTGGGCGGAGACTCCCGCAATTGGCTCCCTGGCGCTACGCATGGGAGCTCGGCTGGCCCCGCCCACAAGGATTCCCGTGGCATCAGCTCGTCTCCACTTCGGCTTCGACTCCTTCCCCCAAGGGCCATCAGGTCGAGGACGGCTTCGGTAGCCCATTCATTGCCATATCCTCGGCGCGGGGCTGGGACTGCACCGAACGATCAGGCTCCATCCAATGACATGGCAGTTCACAGGCCGCGGGGACGGAGGGGGCCAAATGACTCAGCAACATGGCTTTGGCCCGTGAAGCCCTTCACCATGAGAGGCTCCTATTGTAGGGGTGGCCCCCACCTAAGCCCAGCAGGCCTGTTAGAAGGTTGTAAGGCCAAAATGGGGCATGTATAATGACATAAATACCCTTGAGAGGGATACTCAGATGTAAGGGCAATATTGTAAAAGCACTCCCTATGTGGATATATATATACGATATAGGCCATGGGGAAAACCCTAAGCATTGTTCACCTAACTCTCCACTATCATACTCTCTCTCTGTTTAGTCTGTAATCACAACAACTACATTTAAGAACCCTATGTGATACATGATATATCACAGATGGTTTGTTTGGAAAACCATCTGTGTTTTAATTATCATAGACGGTTTAGAGCCGTCTGTGATAAGCACCTATTATTATAGACACATAAATTCAGATGGTTTGATAACCGTCTGTGATGATAGCTGTGACCCATCTGTAATGGTCTTTTTCGTCGTAGTGTAATCTTATTGGTTGTTTGTGGGGTGGTATGAGGTATGCCGTTGGACTTTTATTATTATGCGATGACTTCAATGCACTTACGCATTTTGTGGATCTATCTGGCTGGTCGGTCATTCGTATGTAATACGCTAAGTACCAACCTTTTTCACGTATTTATTAGCTTATGATGCATGTTGGTGCGTTCCGTCAGATCGATGACTACTTCAAGCCTTGATTGTCACTTCGTGTGGTCAATAAGTGTGATTGAGCTGTGTTGAAAAAACAAACAACCATGATGCATGCTGGTGCACGTCGTAGTCCAGATCATCATGCTGGTCCACCTGCGAATTAGTGTGGACCACCACCGATTTAATTATAACGCACACATGCATTTAAACGCGCATGTACTACAATTTCTCTGAACCACATGTAACAATAAAATGTTTGGATTAGCCACGGTAACCATTTTGAATATTGAAGAGGGTAATTTTGAATATGCCATCAACTACAAGTATTTACTCCACCAACCATTTTGAATATTGAAGAGGGTAATTTTGTAGCGCACAGGCATACCCAAAACTTTTTTTTTTTGTGGACGACGGTAGTAGTGTGAACTAGGATACACAGCACTCCTCTGCTTGCTCTAATATGTAAATTTAGGCTTTGCAATTTTGTACAGATAGTATACACCTATCTAAATAAATATCATTTTTATAATACTTGTACAGCCTTAGACCAACTTGACATTGGCTGTATGTCCTCCCATATCTCTCTCGCCATGTACTCCCGGCCACTAAGCATTCTTCACGTTACCTTCCCATTCAGGCT
Organism: Dendrocalamus latiflorus; assembly: GCA_017311315.1. Classification (NCBI taxonomy): domain Eukaryota; kingdom Viridiplantae; phylum Streptophyta; class Magnoliopsida; order Poales; family Poaceae; genus Dendrocalamus; species Dendrocalamus latiflorus. The sequence continues at coordinate 41,365,796 of CM029621.1, read as the reverse complement.
CATTTAACATAGAGCTTGGCCCTCTCTCCTTTTTAATTTTTCCTCTACTTTAGCTTCAATCTAAAGTGGCATACTATAGATACAGCTAACTAAGGAACACCCAAAATTGCCCTAGATATATTTCACTACAGATATACTTGGAAGGAGTAGAAAAAGTGTGGTTAATAAGTGTGATCGAGCTGTGCTGAAAAAACAAACAACCATGATGCAAGCTGGTGCACATCGTAGTCCAGATCATTTTATTGTGGACCGGCACCGATTTATAATGCACACGTGCATTTAAACGCGCATGTATTACAATTTCTGTGAACCACATGTATACATGTCTAGCTCATAACAATAAAATGTTTGGATATGACCGGCTATATATGGGATGGACGGAGTAGCCATGGTAACATCCTGTTTTTAGCGCTTTAAGCTTTTAAAATAAAATTAACTATTTATATCTTTTTAAATTAATTAATGTTTAATTTCAATTTTTATATATTAAAAGGATTTAATTTGACTAAAGTAAACTTCAATTAAATAAAAACCTTTTTTTATCTTGGTTCGCTGTGATGCAAGGAATTTTTCTATATTTTGTTAGATTTTTTTGATTTTCTACTATTTTCTAGAGCTTGACTTGTTCACTATTATGAATTCAAGATTCAGTAAAAATCTGGAGCCCATCCTTTTTCCCTTTCTTGTCTAGCCCATTTCTCTCCACAGCCTGGTTCATGCCCGGCCCAATCGCTCATGCAGCCGTCTGATTCCCTGGTCACCGCACGTCACCCATCTGAGTTGTTGCCTACACAGTCAGTCGTTCTGCTTGCCGTGCCACAAGTCATCCATCCATGTCTTCTCTCGCGCCGTCACTGATAGGTTGGGCCAACCTATCAGGTTTGTCTTCTCCACTGTGCCTGAGCTAGACTCCACCTCTGCGAGCTGACCACGTCGTAGCCATCTCAGACACCTCAGCGTACGTGCCTTAAATAGTGGTGTGCCTACACTCATTTCACACCCCGAAACCGCTCGTTGCCTCGCCTCACATCTTCGTTGGTCACTCGCCGAAGCCTATTCGTCGTCATCTTCTTCATTTTTGTCACTGCCAAAATTGTTTCTCCTCCCGTCGGTGAGATCATCCGCCTTCGCCGTCATCTTTCCTATCGCTGTCAAGCCCCAAACTCACTCCGTCATCAACCCTCACTGCTGGTAAGCCCTTTCATCACGTGTGCTACCGACATCTCAAAGCGTCGCCACGGTCCACCCGTGCATCATCAACGACATCACCTGCACCACATTGCCCTTTAGATTTTTTCCATAGACCTCGTCGAACTATTGTGGTCAAAGTGGACAGTGGTCGAAGGAGGCAGTGGTCAAAGTCGAAGATCCATGGTCGAAGTCGAAGCTCTGGTCAAAGGGAGCCGTGGTCAAAAGGGGAAGTGGTCGATGTCAAAGGGCCATGGTCAAAGGGAGCGATGGTCGAAGGGGAAAGTGGTTGAGGTCGAAGTGCCGTGGTCGTCGAAGGGTCGAGGTCGAAGGGGCCTTGGTCGAAGTTGCAGAACCACGATTGAAGTCGAAGATCCATGGTCGAAGGGGGATGTGGTCGATGTGATGAGCCGTGGTCGAAGGGGACAGTGGTCGAAGGGGGCAGTAGTCGAAGTCAAAAATCCATGGTCGAAATCGAAGCTGTGGTCGAAGGGGGAAGCGATCGACGTTGAATGGCCTTGGTCAAAGGGGACAGTGGTCGAGGGAGGCAATGGTCGAAGTTGAAGGGGACCACAAGATCGACGGCAAGACCCATAAGGTCTCATACTCTCCATGGATTGTAACATGCTTTCTTCCACGAGGTGTGATCGACGGCTTCTGATTCATGACTACGAGCGCTGGTTAATGTGTTCCAACTTACGACCATGAGGTGTGGTCGATGTCTTCTGACTTACGACCATGAGCGCTGGTCGAAATCAAAGATCCGTGGTCGAAGTTGAAGCCATGGTCGAAGGGGCCATGGTCGGAGGGGGAAGTAGTCTATATTGAAGGGTCATGGTCGAAGAGGACAGTCGCTGAAGGGGGCAGTGGTTGAAGTTGAAGGGGGTAGTGGTCGAAGTCAGGGCTGTGGTCGAAGGGGGCCATGTCGACGTCGAAGAGTCGTGGTCGATGTCGGGGCCGAGCAGGCTAGCGCCGGTAGTCGGGCAACAGCGCACAAGAGCACTGGAGGCCTGCTAACGTACAACCACCAGCGATGGTCAACCGCTCTCGACATATGATCACACGTGATGGTCAATGGCTTCTAACTTACGACCATGAGGTGTGATCGACGACTTCTAATTTACAACCATGGGCGCTGGTCGATGTGCTTCGAATTATGACCACGAGGTGTGGTCGATGTCTTCCGACTTACGACCACGAGATCTGGTCGATGTGTTCCAACTTATGACCACGAGGTATCCTCAATGACTTCTGACTTACAGCCACGAACGATAGTCGTCGGCTTCTGAGGTACAACCATGAGCCATTGTCAAAGGCTGCCAATTTAGGACCACGATCAATCTTCGACCACTGCTAACTTATGACCACAAGTGATAGTTGATAGCTCCCGCCCTACGATCATGTCCAATGGTCGATGGCTTTCGACTTACGACAACGAGGTGTGCTCGAGGGCTCCCGACCTACGACCTTGAGGTGTGATTGATATCTTCTGAATTATGACCACGAGGTGTGATTGATATCTTCTGAATTATGACCACGAGGTGTGATCGACGGCTTTCGACTTACTTGACAGATTTAAAAACTTTTAGAACATGTTTGTATGTATATTCTAAATTTTTTTACTACCCGTAAGTTTTAAAACATGTAGAATGATAAATTTTAAAAATCTGTAGCAACGCATGAGCATTCAACTACTGCCCGTGCATGTTGGTGCGTTCCGTCGAATCAATGACTACTTCAAGCCTTGATTGTCACTTTGTGTGGTTAATAAGTGTGATCGAGCTGTGTTGAAAAAACAAACAACCATGATGCAAGCTCCGTGCTCCACCTGCGAATTAGTGTGGACCACCACCAATTTATAATGCACACATGCATTTAAACACGCATGTACTACAATTTCAGTGAACCACATGTATACATGTCTAGCTCATTACAATAAAATGTTTGGATATGACCGGATATATATGGGATGGACGAAGTAGCCATGGTAACATCCTGTTTTTAGTGCCTTTAAGCTTTTAAAATAAAATTAACTATTTATATCTTTTTAAATTAATTAAAGTTTTAATTTCAATTTTTTATATTAAAAGAATTTAATTTGACTGAAGTAAACTTCAATTTATATAAAAACCTGTTTTATTTTGGTTCGTTGTAATGCAAGGAATTTTTCTATATTTTGTTAGATTTTTTGGATTTTCTACTATTTTCTAGAGCTTGACTTGACTTAATTACTATTCTAAAATTTAGGATTCAGTAAAAATCTGGATCCCATACTTTTTTTCTTTCCAGTCTTGCCCATTTCTCTCCACAGCTTGGTTCGCGCCCAGCCCAACTCCCTCCGGCCTGCTTGCCCATGCAGCCGTCACATTCCCTAGTCACTGCACGTCACCCATCCGAGTTGTTGCCTGCATAGTCACTTGATCCGTCTGCCATGCCACGAGTCATTCATCCATGCCTTCTCTCAGGCTGTCCTTGACAATTCGGTGTTTTAAACTGTCTGTGATATATATATATATATCATAGACAGTTTGGAACATCGAACCGTCTGCGGTAGCTATTTCAACAGCGGTGTTGATTGCTCTTTTTCAGCTAGCCTCAGAATATGCTAGTATGCCATCTGAAAATAAGAAAGATCACGTATATATGGCATAGGACAATCATTATATAAATCTCACAGATGAATGAAACAACACAAGTAGATCACATATATAGCATGACAATCGTTACACAGATCTCACAAATGAATTAGATTGAATGAATTGTTTGATTAAGCACAATTGGATTATTACAAATAAATCAAATGTTTCAACATCTAAGCACCATTGCCAGGGAGGAACTCTCCAGTCTTGTTTATGACCTCTGCTAGCAAGAATTGGGAGAGATTTTCTCAAATTTCAATGAGTTTGTACGTACTTCTATTTTTGCAATGCCACCAGCAGCTACAGAGCAACATATGTGGATTCTACAATTGCCGCCATATGGAGGACACCATGGCCACTAAAATGAATGATCTAGAGGTTTGTCAACTTGCCAATAATTATTTCATGATTATCAATATATATATATATATATATATATTCTAATAACTTTAACACTCCTAGCAATAGCGCATGGAATTCGACATAAGTACATTCGACCTTTACAAACTCGCCAAAATTCAAGGAATGCTCTCCCAATTCTTGATAGCGGAGGTCATAAACAAGACTAGAGAGTTCTACTCTGGCGATGAAGATTAGATGTTGAAACATTTGATACAATTGTAACCACTCAATTATATTTAATCAAACAATTCATTGAAATATATTTTATTTAGCTGTTTAATTCATTTGTGAGGTCTGTGTAATGATTACATGTGCTATATATATAATATGTTTATTTGTTTTCAGAGGGCATGGCTAGTATTTCCTCAGGCTAGCCGAACAATAGAAAACAATATAGATATTTAAATAGCTATCATAGACGGTTTGTAGCAATAAATCGTCTGTGCTATATGAATATCGTAGATAATGTTTGGTATTAGCTGTCTGTGATATGTAAGATATCACAGATAGCTATGTTTGAGAACTGTCTGTGATATATGATATATCACAGACAGTTTTTGGCATTAACCATCTGTGATAATTAGTATATCACAGATGGCTACAATTAAGAACCCTTTGTGATACCTGATATATCACAGATGGTTTTTTTGGAAGACCATCTGTGTTGTAATTATCATAGACGGTTTGAGAGCCGTCTGTTATAACCACCTATTATTACAGACACATAAATTCAGATGGTTTGATAACCGTCTGTGATGATAGCTGTGAACCATCTGTGATGGCCCTTTCTGTCATAGTGTAATCTTATTGGTTGTTTGTGAGGTGGTATGAGGCATGTTGTTGGACTCTTATTTGTTATGCTATGACTTCAATGCACTTACGCATTTTGTGGATCCATCAGGTTGGTCGGTCATTCGTATGTAATACGCTAAGTACTAACCTTTTTCACGTATTTATTAGCTTATGATGCATGCACTATATTGTTGTATGGATGTGTTACCAATGTCGTGGATGTGTGTAGTAGCCACTGAAATATGGTACCATACAATATACACATGAGGTACTAAGGAAATCCAGAGCCTGATACATTTATCTCTACTTCTTAAAAGAAGGAGTTCAAGGTGATGGTGTATCCTACACCCTTCTGACAAAAAAATATTCTGTCTGACATATGGACCCATCCATCCCTCCTCACGCCCGTGCAGCCCCACGCCCCACTCCCCCTCCCCCACCCCACCCCACCGAATCCGTGCGCTCCCCCTGATTTCTCCCTCGGCTCCCTCCTCCTCCATCGCCTCCTCCCTCCACTACGCGGTCGCCTCCTCCCCCGCCCTCCGCTCCGCCGCCACCTCCTCCTCCCCCCACCCCGCGCCGCCGCCACCACCTCCTCCTGCCTACACCGCGCCGCCGGAGGAGGAGTTTCCAGTAATGGCTCCCTCCTCCATTTCCACCTCCCCGATCTGAAGCCCAACCCTAGCTCCAGCCCCGTGCCCCTGCTCCCGCCTGCCTCCGGCGGCGTCGCGGAGCTGCGCTCCGCCCTCGCTCCTCCTCCTCCGCCTCCTCCCCCGCTCCTCCGCGCCGCCGCCGCCTCCTCCCCCCACCCCACGCCGCCGCCTCCTCTCCCCCCACCCCTCCGCGCCGCCGCCTACCCGTGCTGAATGACCTCGAAGACTACGCCTTCCTCGTTTTCTCTCCGGCCACCGCCACCAGCAGCCGGATGGGGGCGGAGGAGAGGAAGGAGGCGACGGCGGGGGCGGCGCCGGCCCGACGACCGAGCAACGACGAGCGTTGCTACGGAGGTGTCACCCAATGGGAAGCTGCTTGCAGCATTTGCACACGATGGGCGCCTTCGCATGGGGTCCGGGCTGGGGCTAGGGCTTCCTCATCATCCCCCTCTACTTGTGGTGCTTGGTCCGGTAGGAAGCGGCGGTGGGGAGGCTCGGAGGAGGATGGGGCGGTCAGGATGCCCCTAGCTTGCCCCTTCTACAGGAAGATTCCCGGTAATGGCCGCTCCTTTTCGAAGCTATTGCGATCCAGATCGGTTTAGTGGTACTGATGGAATTAGTATATTAGGAGTAGTGTACGCGTCTTTGCATTGAGAATATTAGGGGGTGGTAGATGTCGAATATTTGATATAATCTGCGAATTGAAGAAAAAATCTCACTTTTTTGGTGTGTTCGTGCTATTTTTGTGGGCTAAAGGTGTCGTCTTTGGGTGTGTGTGCAGGTGCGAGCTGGTGGTGTCCAGCAATGGGTGGACGGAGAAGATCGCGTCGGGTCGGTGAAGCCGTTCGTGGCGCACCTGCGGGCGGCGGAGGAGCAGGCGGCGGCTCAACCGCCGCCGCCGGCCATCCGGCTGCAGCTGGAGCGGTGCGCTGCGTGGTTCAGCAAGGGCACCCTCAAGAGGTTTCTTGATATGCTTCAAGAGGTTTCTTGATATGCTTGGCTTATGTGGTGATTCTCTGGATGGTGGTGTCGAAAAGATCGAATTTTGATAGGTGTTTGGTTGGCTTGTGCTTGAAGGTTCGTGCGCTTCGTGAGCACGCCGGAGGTGCTGGAGATGGTGAATACCTTTGACGCAGAGATGTCGCAGCTGGAAGGGGCTAGGAGGATTTACGCACAGGGAGTAAGTGCCAAGCAGTTCTTTCACTTCTTGGAGTGTTTAGGTTGTATGTTTTATGATGTAGCACTTGTCTGAAAACGGTATACCTTATGCAGAGTGCTGGAGGTGCTATCACGGCTGGAGCTGGTATGCGCGATATTATTTAGAGTGTTCTTTTCTTATCAAACGGAGTTTAGATTAGCTTTATGTCTGATCATACTTCATATAGTTCTCTTTTATCATGGGAAATTGAGTCCGTTTGAACTTGAGTGACTCAATGGGTTATTGGTGTAACATCCGGGGAATCAAAAAAGGAAAAAGTGAGATATTTGATTATACCCTTATTGAATTGGCAACTGGATAATTGACTTGCATGAAATTTTAGAAAATTTTGATTAATGACAAGATACATTCAATGCCACTATATCTATATTATTCATCGCACAAACCTTGGTTAATAAGGGAACATAAGAAATAATCTATGTCTAATTTAGGAAAGAAATGAAAAATATAGTCAATCGTTGCATGTGTTAAAGGGCAATCTTGTGTTTCATGAGAATTGTTTTAATGTGGCATCATTAGTCATTACAGTCATATATGGGACTATGTGCTGCTTCTCAATGTAATTTATTTAATCTCTTGCTGTGCTTTTTGTCACCTGAAAATGTTACAGCCTCAGCAGCAGCTGCAGACATTACAAAGTATGCTCCTCGTTCATCTCTATTGTTGTTCATTTACTTCCCCTTTGCCAAATAAACTTGATTTAAGTGAGTTAAACATGACCCAAAGTTAGTTTGTTGAATAGATACATGAAACACATTAAGTGCAGTTCCTGCTAGATATTGTGCCTATTTTGGGTATGTACACTTTTGTGTCCCGCCATGTTAACTGCTATTTACCACCTCCAACTAAAATTCGGAGTGCAGATGATACCTTTGTTTAAGTACAAGTGTACATACCAAATTCAATGTTCTTTGTTGAATTTGTATAATTGATGCAGTCATGCAGCTATGCAATGTGTTGTGAATTTTGGTAGACAGACATATTACTTGAATGTGTAAATAAGTAGATAAATGTGAAAAGTTTGACCTGTTTGGGTCTGTGGGTCAATGCAAGTATCACACTTTGCGCAAATGGGGACCTGCTCTTACATGGCGCCAAAACAATTTTTTTATTAACATTATGTATGTTATGATGCCCGGGGAAGTCTAAGAGGATAAAGGAGGATGTTCCCTGCAGGGCATTTCGCGGGGTGCAGCACGTGAACAGTACCTCGTGCACTGTAGACTGTAGTGGTCATGTTAGGAATAGTTGTATGTGTATCTTCATATTAGAAATAATTAGATACGTATCTTCATATTAATAATAGACTATTGCCAGAGGTCTTTCTGGTCGATTTTTTCCTAATGTTGTGCTGTCTGACTTGGCCATGCGGGTGAAGATTTGATTTATGCCATTTTTCCCCTAATGTGTGGTTGATTTTACTTTATTTTGTTAATTTGTTAATGCAAGGTTTAATTGAGACACAATTCATGGATGGCGCTAATCGGTGGATGTCGAGAGTACACTTGTGCTCCTTATTTTGCAGCTATCTCTGCTTTGAAAATTGTCAGTATCTTCTAAAAGTTTAGTCACGTGTATTACACATCGATGCAAATGCTTCACATGATGTCTTTCAGGGTGCAGATCTTTCACATGTTTTCTGCACAAAAGATGCTGCAACAGTAATTAAGAGCTATAGCCCTGAGTTGATTGTACATCCAATACTAGAGGAATCCTACAGCGTAAGGTAACTTAAATTGAATTTATGTTTGCACTTTCATGGTAATATCAATTTGATGTCTTGGAGAACCTCATTCTATTTTGGCAGGGATGATGAAAGAGAATCTGTTTCTTCTAGAATTCTCACTGAAGTTGCAAAGTCGATGGAGCGCTTTGATTGCATTGTTGTTGGTCATGGCCTTGGAAGGGACTCGTTTCTTCTGGTTTGCTTACATACTTACATTTTCGAAGAATATAGCTAATATCTCTGTCCTATTAAGTTCTTTTTTCTTGTGTGTTGCTGGTTGCTACCATTGCAATTTGTCCTGTTTAAGAGAAGTTAATTTGTTATTGACACCTCAAACATCTTTGTATTCCCTTTTTTTTGCTATTCTTTTTTGCATTTATTTTTTACTGTGCAGCCCGGACCTTTAATCGAGTGGCATTTATATTTTTATTTGTGTTAGTTTATGTCAAGAACCAAGATTGACTCTATTTTGGTAATCTTTCCAGTATTTGTAAAGATATTTGCAATCATAAAGTTGCTTGATGGTATGAGGTAATATTCTTTGTAAGGGGCAGGTAAATATGCATATGTGATATGTGGATGGTAAACTCAGTCCCATACCTTTCTCTCGCAGCTGTTTGTACTTGGCCTGCCAACTTCGTGGGGACAGTTGTCAGGCATGGAAGTTAACATTGTTCAAGCTCTATAGGAGATATATCCATGCAAAGAATTTTCAATATAATTTTTCTGTTTGTATTAGTGCTCCATATCAATGATTTTCTGTATAGATTCCGTCATCTAGGTCTAAGTACAATGAGATAATTTTGACATTTAACTTCTGTCTTACCTTTGCTTCACTTAACTTACTGTAGGATTGTGTGAGTAATATCATGAGGCATGCACGGCAGGCTAATATCCCAACTGTTGTTGATGGGGTACCATTTGAACTTATTTAACTTACTTTCTGTATTTTGAAATCATGTGTCAATCTTGAATTTGTTTTGTGTGACCTGCAGGATGGACTTTTCCTTATAACCAATAATCTTGGTCTTGTTGAAGATTACTCTCTTGCCATCCTAACACCAAATGTATATGAGTACAAGCGTCTTGTTCAGAAGGTTCTTAACTGTGAAGTAAATGAGGAAAATGCTTCTGAGCAACTGACTCTGCACTTTGCCAAAAGTATGAACATAACATTTTACTATCATTTTTTCTTCATTTGTAATGTGTTCTGATTTTTTTTTGTTCAGAATTGGTGGTGTGACCATCATGAGGAAAGGAAAAGCAGATCTAATTAGTGATGGTAAAACAGGTATATAAAAAGCTGCTTGATTACTTAACTAAAAAGATTGAGCGTGAAATATCTGTGCTTTACTTCAACTGTAACCTCATCTTTCTGTATTCAGTGCTGCATTTCTTTTGGTACTACCACTGAGTACTGATTTTTTTTTTGAACTACTGGATTTTTTTTCTGAAGTGACACAAGTGAGTACCTTTGGTTCCCCAAGGCGATGTGGTGGTCAAGGTGACATTCTTTCTGGAAGGTCTGATGCCTCCTCGGGGCTGAGCATTCGGTTCTCTTAACTATATCCTGTGACGTGTTGACAGTTTATCTTCGCATGGTGATTTGTACAGCTTTATGTCAGCATTCCATGAAACCAAATGAACTAGGATCGGGTTCTTATTTCTTTATGTTTCTGTTAACTTTCCCATAAATAGTGTTTTAATCGGAAACATGCATTGGGTTCTTATTTCTTGTAGTTCCTTTTTTGGAAAACAGGAAAATCTTCCTTTATGCAACCAAATGAACTAGGATGTACTGCTTGGGAACTCATCTCGGTTGTGTTGTAAAAAGCCTGGTCATTTCTATTCTAACTCACTTTTTCTCTGTAGAGGCACGGATAACACCATGAATTGCTACGGATAACACCATGAAACCCGTGCGTTGCTACGGATTTAAAAAAAATTAGAACATATTTATATGCACGTTTCAATAAATTTTACCACTCGTTAATTTTAGAACATGTAGTAAGATAAAATTTTAAAATCCGTAGCAACGCACGGGCATTCAGCTAGTTGTAGAGACTTATATCACTCCATTCCTCATATCGTTAGAAAGCTACCGTGCTAACCGTTTGTGAATTAAACTTGCTACTAAAATATTATGGCTACAACAAAAAAATTCTAATACTAAAAAGGAACCTATATTTGTCGGCTATGGCAATAGTGGGCTTAGCCACTATGAAGTGGGTGCACGTGGCATGGTATAGGCACATTTGTCTAACCATTGGTTGAGGAAGTTGTTCTATATTCATCCGCATAATAGGATATATCCCCTAATAGAACATTGGAATATTAATTCTACCCTTATCTCATATACACATCCAGCTAGTGAAACATCCTGTAAATGGACAACATAGTAAATATACTATACAACTTGCAGAAATTTGAAAGCATCTGGGCATAAAATGACAGTTTTAAGCTTATATACCATAGGTACATACATCTACATCACATATGGATCGCATCAATTAAATGTTGAGATATGACCGGTTAGGTTAGGTACACATATATTGGTTTGAGCGAGACATCTAAATCACATCAATCAAATCTGGAGATACGACTGGCTACGTACGGGAGTAAGAGACGGAGCAAACCATAACGTTTGTTTGTCTAGGTAAATATTATATTTAATTCCTCTGATAGTAAAATTATAAGTTAACGATAAACCTGAATGCTCGTCCGATAAGGCTTCGCCCATGGGAGTAGCCATAGAGCCTTGCGCTCGTTAGAGTCATATGTTGTGACATATGCACCTGCACCACAAGTCCGCAACTTATTCAACTTTCCCGCTAGCCATATCTCTACCCCTCTATAATACACCAAAATTTTCTTTACTAAATCCACCCCCTCAACCACCCCTACAGTCATGCCTAATCTAAGTCTACCCAAATTTGTGTACCAAAGTAATCCAACTTCATACAAATGAATGGCCTGGATCCCTCCTCAAGCCTTCTTCTCTTACTCATTGAAGATCCTAAGGCCAAAATCATTCGGATCATGCACATCATTGAACCCAAAACCTTCTTTAAAAAATAATCTGATGTGTGGGCCCACCACCCCCTCCAACCGCCCGTGCGCTGCCTCCCCACACGAGCCCGTGCGCCTCCTCCCCCTGATTTCTCCCTCGCCTCCTCCCTCGCCCTCCGTGCCGCCGCCTCCTCCCCTGCCCTGCGCTCCGCCGCCGCCTCCTCCCCCCGCCCCGCGCCGCCTCCTCCTCCCCCTGCGGTTCGCTGGTCGTGTTTGCACACCGGAAGCATGCAGTCGGATCAACCGGTGATCAGCTTGCGCCCTGGCGGCGGCGGCGGCCTGCGCACCGGCCGCCTCTTCCCCCCGCCTTCGCAGCGGCCACCTCCGGCTCCGGCGACTTCCTCCGCCCGCACGGCGGCGCCTCCTCCGGTGTCACCAAGGTGAGAGAGCTCGCCGCGCCCGATCTGGAGGGCGAGATTACTGTTCGATGGGGCCTCGATTGGTTTCGCGGCGGGGTGGGAGGGGGAGATCCGGGGGAGAAGATCAGATCTCGGGATTAGGCGCTGTGCTAATCTGGAAGGAGCGTGTATTGGTGCGGGATGCTGTTTCATTAGTATATTTGGGGAGATTTAGCAGTCAATCACACTGCTTAATGAGGTTTTAGGAGGTGTTAATGCATAACAAGGGATTTATATTCATAACCGGGATGTGATTGGGCTCGTACTGGTCGAAGTTGGGTGTTTCAGTAGAGTAACATTAGGTTTTTTTACTAGATTCCGGTGTGTGGTCTGTGCTTTCGGGTGGATTTCAGCTTTCAGGGCTTCACTTGTGCTTGTGTATGGTTTGTGGGATACGATGTGCTGTGCATAAGTATTGAATTGAACCTGGCTTTGCTGGTTATGCTGCTACTTGCATATAGAGCCATGTTTTCATACTCAACATCATATGAGTATTACATGCCTAGCTGAACCAAACAACTAAACAAGTGATTCTAAACTGAACATTTGTTTGCATTGTTTAATTTTTTGTTTTGAGTATTTTGGTTGGGTTCAAATTCTCAAAATTTTACCCATATTGTAGTCTACTCGTAAGTTTAATTTAATTATAGACTTATATTTGCTATTCATGGCTAGTTTTTTGGCGCAGATTGGTGATTCACATTTTGAGACACGTGAGCGTATTCGTTATACAAGAGATCAACTTCTCGAGCTGCGTGAGGTACCTGTGATCTGATACTTCCAAAGTCAGTTTCTACATGGAAAATTTGTTGTAAATATCTTCTTGTATGTGTTCTGCTTAGTGTACCTTGATTGTCTTGTTTTGGTGAAAAGCGTCTGTAGTGTGGCCTGGCCCCCTGGAAGATTTGAGATACGTTAGAGCAGAAGTTTCTATTTTGAAAATTCTAGGATACTTTGGGCTATGGCAAAAAATAGTACATAGGCAGTGAAAAATAACACTCCCTCTGTTTGCTAATGGGTGTCACTGTGGTATGTGTGCAGTCAAACTTAACCAACTTTGGTCACAATAAACATAAAAATGTCTGGATTGGCTACATGAAAATGATTCCAATAAATTTGCCGTTGGAAATACTTCCATAATTTATGTTTAGCTAGCATATCACTGGAAAAATTAAATGTCACTGGGAAGGTTATATCTTGGAGACCATGCTATGTCCAAAGCGACATTCATTTATGAACATAGGGGAGTAATGTTCAAGGATGAAGTAGAGGCGTTCACAAGAGGTAATAGTACCCACATATTCAAACCTGGTGCTGTCACTTGTTTTCGAGAAGCAGGTCTGGTCTAATCCTAATAATATTCTAAATTCGATAAAGGTATGTGATATCGACTAGAAATTGTACCAAGCTAGCGCACCTGTTGCCGTCAATTGGAAGAGGCAGAAAAATTTCTAGCTGGCTAAACTTCTATGAGTCTTTGATCAGTAGAAGTTTTCGTAACTTGTTTTAATTTGAATGTGAGAAATGAGCACGTCCTAGATTATGTGGAGTTTCTGAGACTACAAGTAAAGGTAGATTTAGTGTGCTATTATCTAGGAACCATAAACCATTGTTTGTGTCTGCTTTTCTTCAGGGAGTGCTACAGCATCAGTTAAAACAATTACAACAGTGTCCCTCTGGCTTGTTCCTGTGGAATGATTGCTGGATGTTTATTTGTTGTTATCGATGAAGTTGTCCTATGTTCAGATGGTACTACTCTCTGCCAATTGCTTAGTTCTAGAAAAGACATGTATTCATGTATATTCTTACGCTTCCTTTGTTAATGCAACCAACTGGATCAATACACCTACATATTGAATTTTTCTACGTTTGTGTGTGCAGTCTGTTTTTCCTTGCTGGTAGGTAGCTCCAAGGGAGAACCTACTTGGGGTCCCTACATTCTAATGAGATTGATGGGCATTTACTGAGGTTTTGAAATCAAATAAATAGTTTTGGACTAGAGGTCTACGAGGAGAGGCGCGTGATGGGGTATGACCGATTGGACCCGTTGTTTTTTCTGTGATTGTTTTTTGAAATGGAAATGGTTGGTGATGCAGGTAATTGCCGGAGCAGATGTTTGCGGTTGTCTCCACGGTGGATCTCTATGAGGATTTTGTGCCGTGGTGCCAGCGGTCGAGGATTATCAGGCGGTATGACAATGGTTCATTTGATGCTGAGCTCGAAATTGGATTCAAGTTCCTTTGAAAATCTCAGATTGAATAAATCTACAAATTCCCAAATTTCTGACAGGTGGGGCCCACGGAAATTATTTAATTTTAATTTTTATTTTTATTCCGAGAGAATGACAAGTGGGGTCCACTGGTCAGTGAGTCCACAGAGAGCTGTCCCTGACATGTGGGACCCACTGGACTCTGGGCCCACTTGTTAGTGACCAGCGCAGAGGGGTGGGGCCCAGGTGGCAGTGGCCAGCGCAGACCGGTGGCCGCTGACGTGTGGGGCCCACTTGTCAGTCGCAGATAAATAACGAAAAACTCAACCTCAGCGTGCGGAGCCGAGGGCTCGAACGCGCGCCGAGGGAGTCGGGGGAGGGGAGAGCGAGCGGTGATAGCCAAGTGAGCGGGGAGGCGTTGCCTACCCCTAATGGGTAGGTAACCCTCTTGAGGGATACCTTCGGGTGGCCTGGGCGGAGGTGGTCGGAGACGACGACGCCAGCAACGAGGGAGGGCCGGAGAGGTTCGGGCGGTGCGTGAAATGCAATCCCTGAGCGGAGGGGGGGTCCGGTTGGAGGGGTCGACAAGGTGCGGCGACGAGCGGAGAAGGCTGGCGACGAGGGGGTGGCGGAGCTGGCTCGGGTCCTCCGGCGCGACGGTGCTCCGGCGGCGGGGAGAGGCGGCCGAGGTGTCGGGGAGACTCGCACGGGCACGGGGGTGCTCGGGGTAGCGGCGGCGAGCTTCGGGGAGGCCCGAGGCGACGAGGAAAGCTCGCCGGAGTGCGGCGGAGCTCGGAGAAGAGGAAGCTCGACGGCGGGTTGCCTTGGTGCTCGGGAAGGGAGGTGGAGCGTGTCTAGGTGTTGGGCGGAGGGAGGCGAACCGAGGGGGGGCTTTTATAGGGGCGAAGGGGGAGCAGGGAAGCGGCAATCGCTCACCGGTGCTGACGGCCGGAAAAGGAAGGGAAGGGGGAGAAACGGGAAAGGGGAGGCAGGGAAGGAAGGGAGGCGCGGAGATCGGGGATTTGTTTCCCGACGGGGCTCGGGGTTGCCAAAATCGGGGAGAGGCAGGGAAGGCAAGGCCGGATCCGGCTCAGATTGGTCGCCGGCGCAAAGAAGGAAAGCAGGGAGAGAAGAAAGGAAAGGAGGCGGCTCCGCGGGGACGACGGGCCTGACAGGCGGGGCTGGGTGGCAGCGGGAGCGAGAGCGCGTGCGGCTGACGGGCGGGGCCCGCGGGTCAGCGAGGTGAGGGAGGAAGTGAGAGCGGGCGGCTGGATGGCCCGCGCGGAGACTCGGCTCATCCGAGCCATCCACGCGTCGGGCGAGGAAGAGGGGAAGGCGGGGCCGCCGGCTGACGGGCCGGTCCCGCTTGGCGGTGGGAGAGGGAGATGCGGCCAGGATCAGGCCGAGCGGCGACGTGGGTGGATCTGGGGTGTCCACGCGTCGGCCGGAGGGAAGGATTTGGATTTTTATTGATTTTTATTTTCAGAAAAGGCTAGGAATTTATTTAGGCCTCAGAAAAATATGAAAATACCTCCAAAAATTCCAGAAAAATTCACAGAAGCTCCTGGAGATATTTTGGACTTAATAAAATTATTTCCAACTACTGTTGATATTTAATTTTCATATTTTGAATTACTTTTTAAATTCTAAAAATAGGTTTTAAATTCCAGAAAATCCAGAAAGGCAAACAAAAGCCAAGTAAAATCCAATTACCTTAAAATAATTAATTTGAATTTAAATTTTTCAAAAAGCCAAATTTTGGGATGTTACAAACCTACCCCCCTTAGAAAGAATCTCGACCCCGAGATTCGGACGGACTGGGAAAAAGGTCGGGGAACTCTTCTCTTCGATCCTTTTCACGCTCCCAAGTCGCTTCCGATTCCGAATGGTTGCTCCACTACACTTTACAGAACTTGATGACCTTGTTTCGCGTACGACGTTCTGATTCTTCCAATATCTTGACCGGATATTCTGGATATGTGAGGTCCTCCTTCAAGTTCACTTCCTCTAGAGGCATTTGCTCCTCTGGCACTCGGAGACACTTTCTTAACTGGGACACATGAAAGACATCATGCACCTTTGACAGTTGAGGCGGAAGCTCCAACTGGTAAGCCACTTCTCCTCATTTCGCTACCACTGGAAAGGGTCCAATGAATCTAGGAGCAAGCTTTCCACTGACTCCAAAACGTCTCATTCCTTTGAGAGGTGACACCTTCAAATAAACATGATCCCCAGGTACAAATTCTAAGCTTCTACGTCAATTGTCCGCATAGCTCTTTTCTCTGGTTTGAGCTGTCTTTAATCTGTCCTGGATTAGGCGAACTTGTTCCTCTGCCTGTGTCGGGACCCCGGATTACCAAACCCGGACCCTCTGTGTATCACTGCACTAGTCCCAGATCAAAGCTAGTGCACACAGTTAAACAGAATGGAAAACATCACCATCAACAATTTATTACAATATTTAAGAGTACTGACCGAAAGGTCTCATTATTACAATTGAGGTTTCAAGACCTCGCACACACGAAACACAGCGGAAGCAAATGATAAACTCGATGAAGACCCATCAATACGCCACAGGCAATTGACTGGGGAAGCGCGACCTAGTCCTCCGGGAAAAATCCATCACAGCCACAAGCGAAGCAGTAGTCGTAGTCACCTTCTTGAGCTTCAACTTCCTCTGAGATTTGTTTTTGAGTGCAGCATGTGAGTACATAAAGTACTCCGCAAGTCTTGGGAAAAATGCATAGATGCAAGGCTTGACAAAGGAAGGCTATATGGTTCTTTTGCACAAAGCAACATTTTAAATTCAATTACTACTAAGTATTTTCGAAGGCATCAAGTTAACAAAGTAAATGTTTAGCATAAACTATCAATAATTCTCAAGTGAAGGTTCCATCTACCAACACTAGTTATTCTTTTTCAACTGATCAAGTTTAAAACTGCGGGTTCCATCCACCCTCTCTGGCTCCATCTGCCAGGATACCCTTCCGAGAGTTCCCTCCACTCTCGGAATTCAAAATTTTGATTTTAAAACCAAAACCAGAAATCTACCATGTGAATGCATTCCTTGCCCGCCCTTGACCGTGGGCACGGCTATTCGAATAGTTTTACACTCTGCAGAGGTTGTACAACTTTACTCACAAGAGATAAATTATCCTAAAAGTCAACACGCTTCCTTTGGCATGAGACCCAGATAAAATATCACAAAGCCTTTACCTTACTCTAATCTAGCTAGATACCACCCGCTGAGGTTTCACCGCAGGTAGGCTAATTGCCCGAACCGAAGCCCCCTCTTGCGCCATATGAGTACAGTAAATCCCTGTCCCTCACTGTGAATAACCAGTCCATCCCTGGCACCCACTTTCCACTGGTGGCACCTAAACTAGACTATCATAAGTTAGTCAGCTAGGTCGTACCCATATAGACTTGTGGTTGTACGGTAGTGCTCAGTCTGGACAAACACAAGCGTCGGTCCTTAATTGACTAGGGTGGAACATACACTTAACAAGTTCTCGTGCTTTCTGCACCAACCCAAACTAACCATCCACCCTAATCTAAACCAAATGTCACATTTTTATTTTATTTTAAAAGAACAATGACAACTCCAATTGCCACTACATTTATAAACACCAGGGTTTCAACAATAAATCTTAATTTCCCATTTTTTTCAAGAATTCAAATATATTAAATAGCATGACTAAGCATTTCACTACCATTCTATTATTCACAATGATTTAGTAATAATCTCATTATTGAGACAAAGGAAGTTCTAGGGTGACAAAGGTACAAGGCACTCAATTTCAACGGAGGGTATAACAAGATTGGAATAACTAATTCCTTAACATTGAACTAGAGTATTATGTAAATAGCAATGCACATAATTTGAAATAATTAAAACATTTCAAAAACATAGGTTGCAAGATGATCAAAGGAGACTTGCCTTCCTGCAGGTTCTCTGGGTCTTCTTGCTGTTGGGTGGAGGGATCGTCGACGACGTTGGAATCTACGCGGGAAAAGACGAAGCAAACAAAGCAAATAAATACAAAAAAAATTCAAATAAAATCCAAAAATTCAAAAGAGGCCATATTTGGATAGATCATGATTTTAGATGAATTTAGAAATTTGAATGGCTGAAATCGGAGTTAAAATGAGAAAGTTATGACCTTTGGAAGTTTTATATCGGAGAAAAAGATTGTCTTCGGGAATCAACGTGGTCGGAGAGGGAGATACGACCACTCGGATTGATGGGTCGCGCTTGTGGCTGTGATGGATTTTTCCCGGAGGACTAGGTCGCGCTTCCCCAGTCAATTGCCTGTGGCGTATTAATGGGTCTTCATCGAGTTTATCATTTGCTTCCGCTGTGTTTCGTGTGTGCGAGGTCTTGAAACCTCAATTGTAATAATGAGACCTTTCGGTCAGTACTCGTAAATATTGTAATAAATTGTTGATGGTGATGTTTTCCATTCTGTTTAACTGTGTGCACTAGCTTTAATCTGGGACTAGTGCAGTGATACACAGAGGGTCCGGGTTTGGTAATCCGGGGTCCCGACAGAGAAGATACGACCACGGCTATCGCGGTCGGGAGGGTTACGACCACTGCAAACGCGATCGGAGGGCTACGACCACGGCAAACGCGATCGGAGGGACTACGACCACGACAAACGCGATCGGAGGGCTACGACCATGGCAAACACGATCGGAGGGCTACGACCAAGAGGTGCTACGACCACGTAGTCGGGCCTGCGACCACGGTCAAGCTGACGAGTACCTGGTTACTTACGACCACTCGGATGGAGCTTACGACTACGCAGAAGACTTACGACTTACATAGAAGACTCACGACTACGCAGAAGTCTTACGACTACGAGACAACGCAGTCGGAATACGATCACACAGTCGCTTGCGACTACGGCAACAAGTTTGAGATGATCGGGGGTGCTACGACCACTACAAAATCGAAGAAGTTACGACCACGTAGTCGATTTACGACCACAGCCGAACTGACGACTACCCGGCTATTTATGACCACGTAGTCGCTCACGACCACACAGACGCGTACGACTTCGACCACACGGAAGGGTTTTACGACTACGACCACACAGAAGGGTTTTACGACTACGACCACACGGATGGGTTGAGCGGCTGAAGCCGAGAGCTGCTACAGGCCCTACGACCCTGACTCAAAGTGATCGACAACGAGTTTAAGTGGTCGTATGGTATTGCAGACGGTCGAAAAGGACTCTAACATGGTCGTACGGGATTCTAAGGGTTTGGAATCGATCGTAAACAATCTAGGGCGGTCGTAAGACTCTACGACTATTGGAAACACTGGCTTGACATGGTCGCTGGCGACTGCGCTCTGGACCTGGGAGTCGCCGGGGCTCCGGCGCTCGGCGGCAGCCGGCGAACGGTGCTATAGAGAGAGAGCGACACGGGGATCACGATGGTACCGGGTAGACTTACCGACGGTGACCGGAGATGAGTCGGCAACGGCAACGACGACGATCCGGCGGTGATCAACGTCGGGAAACAGGGTGGTCGAGGTTCGCAAAGGCTCGGGGAAGATCCTCAAGGCGACGGCCGGCTTGGGGAAGACCGGAGGCTTGGCAATTGCTCGCTGACGATGCGCCGAGACTCAGAGACGGCACGCGCACGGCGAGGGAGATGCTCGGGCTCGACAAGGAGAGTGTTACGACTAAGGAAGGTGGCGTGGGTTGAGGGGAAAACCGAGGGTGTATTTATAGGACTCGGGGAAAAAGGTCATGCGGCGGAATTCCTCGCCGAAGACCATGGCCAGAGATCCGATTATCATGGGGATAGGCCAACAGAAGAGTTTGAAAATCAGAGAGATAAGGAGCCTATCTCTTCGGAATTCAAATTCCCGAACGAATCGAAGGAAGAGATAGAATTCGGGTAGGATTCGATTGCCAGGGTTCTCGGAAAGAAGAGAAAAGCGAGAGAGAGGTCGGCGTCCGCGTGGGGACGAAGGCTCTGACAAAGGGGACCCGCTGCCAGCGAGGCCGAGAGGGAAACAGACAGACGGCTCGGATTAGACTTCATGGGCGCGGATGGAAATCCGGCGGCCTACGACTTAAGGCCAGGCTGCCTACGACTTGAATGTAAGCGGACGGCATCTAGGCAAGCCACGCGTCGGGCAAGGAGGGGAAGGCGGGGATTTTTATTTTTGGAATTTGATTTTTATTTTCAGAAAAGAGTAGGAAATTATTTAGGCCTCAGAGAAATATAAAAATACCTCCAAAAATTCCAGAAAAATTCACAGAAGCTCCTGGACATATTTTGGACTAAATAAAATTATTTTCAACTACTGTTGATATTTAATTTTCATACTTAAAATACTTTTTAATTTCAAAAATACATTTTTAAATTCCAGAAAATCCAAGAAACCAAATAAAATTTAAATAACTCCAAATAATTATTTTAAACTAGGATTTTAGTATAAAATCAAAATATCATTTTATTTAATAATAATTTTAGGTTTTACTTAAAGTACTTTTCAAATCTAGCTTTTTCAAAAACAGAAATTCAGGGCAAATCCAATTAAAACTCAAATACTTTAAAATAATTAATTTGAAATTAAATTTTTCCAGAAAGCAAATTTTGGGATGTGACAGCCTGCTTCAACACATCTGGTCCAAACACTTGCCCTTCTCCGGTTTCTTTCCAATACAGCGGGGTCCTGCATTTTCTGCCATACAAAGCTTCAAATGGAGACATCTGTAAGCTGGATTGATAACTGTTGTTATAGGAAAACTCTGCATAGGGCAGACTTTGATCCCAGTTAGCCTTGTTTGCTAGAACACAAGCCCTCAACATATCTTCCAAAATTTGATTTACTCTCTCTGTTTGACCATCTGTCTGTGGATGATACGCTGTGCTAAAATTTAGATTTGTGCCCAAAAGTCCATGTAACTTATGCCAAAATCTTGAGGTGAATTGAGTCCCTCGATCTGACACAATCTTCTTTGGAACTCCATGCAAACACACGATTCTAGACATATACAACTCGGCGAGTCTATCTCTAGAGTAGGTGGTCTTTACTGGAATGAAATGGGCGACTTTTGTCAGATGATCCACAATAACCCAAATTGAATCGTGTCCTGATCTTGTTCTCGGTAATCCGGTTATGAAGTCCATTCCAATTTCTTCCCATTTCCACTCGGGTATCTGCAAAGGTTGTAGAAGCCCCGCGGGTCTCTGATGTTCTGCTTTAATTCGCTGGCACACATCGCACAAAGCTACATATTCTGCAATTTCTCTTTTCATACTTGACCACCAATACCTTTCCTTGAGATCTTGGTACATCTTTGTACTCCCAGGGTGAATTGAATATCCGGATTCATGTGCTTCTTTCAGAATTAACTCCTTTACCTCCTTCTTTTCGGGCACAATAATTCTTTTCCCAAACCAAAGGATACCTTCTTCATCCTCTGAAAATCCTGGTGCTTTCCCTTTCTTCATGTTTTCTTTGATTTCCTTAACGTACTTATCCTCTCCTTGAGCTGCTTTGATTTGGTCCTGTAGCATGGGTTGAACCTCTAGAGTAGCCAGGAATCCTTCCTTTACCACTTCCAAGTTGAGCCGCTGAAATTCTGCTTGAAGGGCAGGCATACTGTCCTTAATCCACAGCTTGGCACAGTAACTCTTTCTGCTCAAGGCGTCAGCTACTACATTAGCTTTTCCCGGATGGTAATGTATTCCCACATCATAATCCTTTATTAGCTCAAGCCATCTCCTTTGCCTCATGTTGAGATCAGGTTGGGTAAATATATACTTCAAACTTTTGTGATCCGTATAGATTTCACAACGGTTACCAATTAAATAATGCCTCCATATTTTCTGAGCGTGCACAACAGCAGCCAGCTCTAAATCATGGGTTGGGTAATTTTCTTCATGGGGGCGTAGCTGCCTTGAGGCATATGCTACTACCTTTCTCTCTTGCATCAGTACACAGCCTAGTCCTTGCTTTGACGCATCACAGAAGACTTCAAAATCCTTTCTAATATCTGGAAGTGTTAACACTGGTGCAGAAGTTAGTCTTTTCTTTAGTTCTTGAAAACTATCCTCACATGCTTTACTCCATTCAAACTTCCTTTCCTTCTTTAGCAACTGGGTAAGAGGTCTTGCAAGCTTGGAGAAACCTTCAATAAAGCGGCGATAGTAACCAGCCAAACCCAAAAAGCTTCGGATCTCAGATACTGACTTTGGTTGCGTCCAATTGAGCACATCATTTACCTTATCGGGATCCACGGACACTCCTCCTGCAGAAATCACGTGGCCCAAGAAAGCCGCTTTCTTTAACCAAAACTCACACTTACTAAACTTGGCATACAACTGGTTTTCCCTGAGCTTTTCCAGAACTATCCTCAAATGTTCTGCGTGCTCTTCCTCATTCTTGGAGTATATCAAAATATCATCGATGAATACAACCACAAATTTATCCAAATATTCCATGAACACCTTATTCATTAGATTCATGAAGTATGCGGGGGCATTGGTTAAACCGAAAGACATCACTGTATACTCGTATAATCCATAACGAGTAGCAAATGCTGTCTTGGGTATGTCTTCTGGTCTTATCTTCAATTGGTGATAACCTGATCGAAGATCAATCTTAGAGAAGACACATGATCCTTTCAACTGATCAAACAAATCATTTATTCTGGGCAAAGGGTACTTGTTCTTGATCGTCACATCATTCAAGGATCAATAGTCCACACACATGCGAAGACTTCCGTCCTTCTTCTTCACTAACAGTACTGGTGCTCCCCAGGGTGACGAGCTTGGCCTTACAAATCCTTTATCTTGCAGCTCTTCAATTTGTTTCTTCACTTCGGCCAAATCATTCGCGGACATCCGATAAGGTCTCTTGGAAATCGGAGCTGTACCCGGTACCAGATTTATAACAAATTCAATCTCTCTATCTGGTGGCATCCCTGGCAAATCTTCAGGAAATACATCTGGGTATTCACATGCTATAGGCACCTTTTCCAAAGTTATTCCCTTCAAACTGGTTAACTTACTTTTCTTCTGGGAAGGTGCATTGGACTGAAACCTTACTCGAATCCCTTCAGAATTGGTAAGAGTAACAGCTCGGTCGGCACAATCTATCTACCCTTTATACTTGGTTAACCAATCCATACCAAGTATTACATCTAAACCCTTGGAGTCTATTATAATAAGATTCGCTAGGAACTTAACTCCATTTATATCCACTGTTGCGTTAGGGCAAACTATGTTAGTCCTCATTTCCTTTCCAGGAGACTGGACTAGCATGGGGTTCTGTAGTTTACGCACATCCCAATTATACCTTTCAACCACATCTTTTGACACAAAAGAATGCGAAGCTCCAGAATCAAATAATGCTGATGCAAATACTGAGTTGACAAGAAACTTACCCAGAACTACGTCGGGTGCATCCTGGGCTGCCTCCGCAGTGACATGGTTAAGATGTCCCCTGCTCATTGCCTGCGGAGTCCTTGGGGTTTGTGGTGCCCCACGGCCTTGACCTGCAGTCGGAGCCCTTGCTGGCGTAGTCCCCAGATTGAAACTAACTGGGGTCACTGCTGGGCATTTCTAGGGACAGTTGCTGGCATAGTGCCCCATGTTCTTGCAGTTGAGACACTGCACTCCTGCTGCTGAAGTCTTGTTCTGCTGGGGTTGGCCACCATTGCTTGCCCGGGGAGTTTGTGGATTTGGGCGGGGTCCTGAAAAGGGAGTCCTTGGCACGCTTGACTCTGAAGGTTTGTGAAAATGAGGTGTGTTGGGGCGAAATCGAGAGCTGCTTGCTCCTTGCTGGGCTTGGAACTTCCTCTTCCGAGTTTCGTATAGCTGACGCTGAGCATCTTCTTGGACAAAGGCATTGTTCACTAGGTGCTGGAAGGTCGGGTAATCATTGGACACCAGCTGCACCTTGAGGTTGGGGTCAAGTCCCTGCGTGAACCTCCAAATCTTGGTCGCCTCTGATGTGACCTCTTCAGATGCATACCTGGACAGTTGGGTGAACTTGTTCAGGTATTCAGAAACACTGAGGTTTCCCTGCTGCAGTTGGTAGAATTCTCTTTTCTTCATTTCCATTATTCCCGTAGGAATATGGGCAGTGCGGAAAGCTTCAACAAACTCATCCCAAGTGATGGTTTGTGCATTTTGATGGGCGGCGCGGTAGTTATCCTACCAGTTAGCAGCGATTCCCTTGAGCTGGTGAGCAGCATACAGCACCTTCTCGTTGTCGTTGCACTGAGCTAGGACCAATTTCCTTTCCACATCCTTGATCCAATCATCTGCCTCCAGGGGATCCACTGATCCAGCAAAAGTGGGAGGCCTTGTCCTCATGAATTCTACCAACTTAGACTAGGGTGCCTGGTTGGGTGCCTGCTGGGCTGGCTGCACTTGGTTTTGTGCTAAAGCTTGAAGAAGCTGAAGTTGCATGGCCATCATCTGTTCCAAGTTGGGGGCCTGAGCGGGAGGTGGTGGAATGTTGTCCTCTGGCTGATTGTTGGCGTCACGACTGTTGCCAGGGTTGCTCCTTGTGTTCACCATCTGAAGTGGTTTAGGTTAGCAGAAGGTAAGAGGGAAATAGCAAAGGTAAGAGATTAGGGGAACTAAATCACATCCCAAGCCAACACACAAGAAGAAACCAGCAACCACTTAGGGAAAACTTTTATTAAAATCAAAATAAATTCAGGAATGGCTGTACCACAAGTGCACATAGGCTTGGTACAGTCCATCTAGCACACCAAAACATAGCATAAAGCGTTCTAAAGACGCGGACATTTTATTTGGGTACTACTGACTCAAAAGACTACTAATCCTCTCCAAAGACGCGCTCCTCAGGCTCCTCTTCCGGGTCCTATTCTGGATCCTCCTCCGGGTCTTCCTGGCGCTCTCTCACGTGGTGCCTCGAACAATCACACTCGGCCGAGGCACGGGGACGGTTACGACTGGAGGCAGCCGAACGCGAGCGGGAAGGAGAAGGCTTGCGCTTCTTGAGAGTGATGACAGGTGGCGGACTGGGCCGTCGCACCTTCTTGCGTGCTGTGAGCCGAGTGCGGAGTCCTGAAAGTCGAACTGGCACGCGGTTGGTAGGAGCGGCGGCTGGTGCAGGTGAAGATGGCGTGTAGTCAACTGTAGCCTTGAGACGTCCCAGCTCGAACTCTGCTGCCTGGCTGTGAAGAAGCTGTGCGCGAAGGGTGTCGGAGTGCTGATAGCTGGAAGTGAGAAGCATCCGGAGTTGTCCAATCTCCTCCAAAGCTCTGGCATAGGTGACTGCCATCGCCTACGTGAGCTGCACTTGATGCGACAGTCGAGGATCGTCAGCTGGAATATCAAAGGGATCTGGATACCTCTGTCCTATTCTGGGGATGATGAAGAAGCAAAAAGGGGACTGATGTACAGCATCCTTGTGCAGGTGGCACAACTCGTCAATGGCGAGGCATGCTGCATCCTGGACAGCATCGAAACAGCGGGACCGAGGGTGCTTGATGGGGTATTTGTGGGAGTTGAATTCCCCTTCCCGTGCATACAGGAATACCTCCATGGTCCAAGAGTCTCGATCCAGCATCCTCGTCTTCCGTCCCCTGAAAATGGGCGGTTGACGATACTCCAAGCACTGCATCAGCTGCCGGAGAAGGCTAGCGAAAACTCCAGCATCCTCTCCATGTGAGTAGTAGTCCCACGGGGCAGCGGAGGTCGAACCGGCCATCTACAAAGTTGAATTAAAAGAGAAGATTAGTTAACAGGTTTTAACAAAAGAATTTAAAGACAAGAACCGGATTCTAAGTAAGAAGAGAGTAGAAGCAAAGAAGCTTATACATTTTTAATATACTCTTTTATAAATATAAGTCCTTATGGTTTGCCGTTCTTAGTCTAGGTCACGTCCTACAGTCAAATTGGCTCTGATACCATCTCTGTCGGGACCCCGGATTTCTGAACCCGAACCCTCTGTGTATTACAGCACTAGTCCCAGATCAAAGCTAGTGCACACAGTCAAACAGAATGGAAAACATCACCATCAACGATTTATTACAATAAATAAGAGTACTGACCACAGGGTCTCATTATTACAATAGAGGTTTAAGACCTCGCACACATGAAACACAGCGGAAGCAAAAGATAACTCGAAGACGACCCATCAATTCGCCACAGGCAATTGATTGGGGAAGCGCGACTTAGTCCTCCGGGAAGAATCCATCACAGCCACAAGCGAAGCAGTAGTCGTAGTCACCTTCTTGAGCTTCAACTTCCTCTGAGATTTATTTTTGAGTGTAGCATGTGAGTACATAAAGTACTCCGCAAGTCTTGGGAAAAATGCATAGATGCAAGGCTTGACAAAGGAAGGCTATATGGTTCTTTTGCACAAAGCAATATTTTATAATTTCAATTACTACTAATTATTTTCGAAGGCATCAGTTTAATAAAGTAAATGATTTTAACAGAACTATCAATTATTCTCTAGTGAAGGTTCTATCCACCAACACTAGCTTAATCATTTCCAACTGAACAAGTTAATATTGCGGGTTACATCCACCCTCTCTCGGACCCTCTGTGTATTACAGCACTAGTCCCAGATCAAAGCTAGTGCACACAGTCAAACAGAATGGAAAACATCACCATCAACGATTTATTACAATAAATAAGAGTACTGACCACAGGGTCTCACTATTACAATAGAGGTTTAAGACATCGCACACATGAAACACAGCGGAAGCAAAAGATAACTCGAAGACGACCCATCAGTTCGCCACATGCAATTGACTGGGGAAGCGCGACCTAGTCCTCCGGGAAGAATCCATCACAGCCACAAGCGAAGCAGTAGTCGTAGTCACCTTCTTGAGCTTCAACTTCCTCTGAGATTTATTTTTGAGTGTAGCATGTGAGTACATAAAGTACTCCGCAAGTCTTGGGAAAAATGCATAGATGCAAGGCTTGACAAAGGAAGGCTATATGGTTCTTTTGCACAAAGCAATATTTTATAATTTCAATTACTACTAATTATTTTCGAAGGCATCAGTTTAATAAAGTAAATGATTTTAACAGAACTATCAATTATTCTCTAGTGAAGGTTCTATCCACCAACACTAGCTTAATCATTTCCAACTGAACAAGTTAATATTGCGGGTTACATCCACCCTCTCTGGCTCCATCTGCCAGGATACCCTTCCGAGAGTTCCCTCCACTCTCGGAATACAATACTTTTGATTTTAAAATAAAACCAGAAATCTACCATGTGCATGCATTCCTTGCCCGCCCTAGATCGTGGGCACGGCTATTCGAATAGTTTTACACTCTGCAGAGGTTGTACAACTTTACCCACAAGAGATAAATTATCCTAAAAGTCAACACGCTTCTTTTGGCATGAGACCCAGATAAAATATCACAAAGCATTTACCTTACTCTAATCTAGCTAGATACCACCCGCTGAGGTTTCACCGCAGGTAGGCTAACTGCCCGAACTGAAGCCCCCTCTTGCGCCATATGAGTACAGTAAATCCCTGTCCCTCACTGTGAATAACCAGTCCATCCGTGGCACCTACTTTCCACTGGTGGCACCTAAACTAGACTATCATAAGTTAGTCAGCTAGGTCGTACCCATATAGACTTGTGGTTGTACGGTTAATGCTCAGTCTGGACAAACACAAGCGTCGGTCCTTAGTTGACTAGGGTGGAACATACACTTTACAAGATCTCGTGCTTCCTGCACCAACCCAAACCAGCCATCCACCCTAATCTAAACCAATTTCCACATTTTATTTTAATTTAATAGATTAGTTGCAACTCCAATCACCACTAGGCTTACAAACACAAGGTTATTACAACAAATCATAATTTCCCCTTTTCAAGATTTCAAAGGTATTAAATAGCGTGACTAAGCATTATACTACCATTCTATTGTTCACAAATAATAATAATACACTCATTATTGAGACAAAGGAAATTCTAGGGTTACAAAGGTACATGGCATTCAACTTCAATTGAGGGCATAATCAAAGTTGGATTAACTATTACCTTAAGATTTGAAATAATGTTTTATGTAAATAGCAATGCACATAATTTAAAGTAATTAAAACATTTCAAAATCATAGGTTCAAGATGATCAAAGGAGACTTGCCTTCTTGCAGGGTTTCTGGGTCTTCATGTTGCTGTGAAGAGGGATCGTCGACAACGTTGGAATCTACGCGAGAAAAGACGAAGCAAACAAAGCAAATAAATACAAATAAAAAAATTCAAACAAACTCAAAAATTCAAATAGAGGCCATAGTTGAATAGATCGTGATTTTAGAAGAATTTAGAAATTTGAATGGCTGAATTTGGAGTTAAAATGAGAAAGTTATGCTCATTTGAAAATCTCAGATTGAATAAATTTAGAAATTCCCAAATTTCTGACAGGTGGGGCCACGGAAATTATTTAATTTTAATTTTTACTTTTATTCCGAGAGAATGACAGGTGGGGTCCACTGGTCAGTGAGTCAACAGAGAGCTGTCCCTGACATGTGGGACCCACTGGACAGTGAGCCCACTGGCTCAGCCTCTGACACGTGGGACCCACTGGACTCCGGGCCCACTTGTCAGTGACCAGCGCAGAGGGGTGGGGCCCAGGCGGCAGTGGCCAGCGCAGACTGGCGGCCGCTGACATGTGGGGCCCACTTGTCAGTCGCGGATAAATAACGAAAAACTCAACCTCAGCGTGCGGAGCCGAGGGCTCGAACGCGCGCCGAGGGAGTCGGGGGAGGGGAGAGCGAGCGGTGATAGCCAAGTGAGCGGGGAGGCGTTGCCTACCCCTAATGGGTAGGTAACCCTCTTGAGGGATACCTTCGGGTGGCCTGGGCGGAGGTGGTCGGAGACGACGACGCCGGCGGCGAGGGAGGGCCGGAGAGGTTCGGGCGGTGCGTGAAATGCAATCCCTGAGCGGAGGAGGGTCCGGTTGGAGGGGTCGACGAGGTGCGGCGACGAGCGGAGAAGGCCGGCGACGAGGGGGTGGCGGAGCTGGCTCGGGTCCTCCGGCGCGACGGCGCTCCGGCGGCGGGGAGAGGCGGCCGAGGTGTCGGGGAGACTCGCACGGGCACGGGGGTGCTTGGGGTAGCGGCGGCGAGCTTCGGGGAGGCCCGAGGCGA
Organism: Dendrocalamus latiflorus; assembly: GCA_017311315.1. Lineage (NCBI taxonomy): Eukaryota > Viridiplantae > Streptophyta > Magnoliopsida > Poales > Poaceae > Dendrocalamus > Dendrocalamus latiflorus. The sequence continues at coordinate 41,336,373 of CM029621.1, read as the reverse complement.
CGAGGAAAGCTCGCCGGAGTGCGGCAGAGCTCGGAGAAGAGGAAGCTCGACGGCGGGGCGCCTTGGTGCTCGGGAAGGGAGGTGGAGCGTGTCTGGGTGTTGGGTGGAGGGAGGCGAACCGAGGGGGGGCTTTTATAGGGGCGAAGGGGGAGCAGGGAAGCGGCAATCGCTCGCCGGTGCTGGCGGCCGGAAAAGGAAGGGAAGGGGGAGAAACGGGAAAGGGGAGGCAGGGAAGGAAGGGAGGCGCGGAGATCGGGGATTTGTTTCCCGGCGGGGCTCGGGGTTGCCAAAATCGGGGAGAGGCAGGGAAGGCAAGGCTGGATCCGGCTCGGATTGGTCGTAGGCGCAAAGAAGGAAAGCGGGGAGAGAAGAAAGGAAATGAGGCGGCTCCGCGGGGACGACGGGCCTGACAGGCTGGGCCGGGTGGCAGCGGGAGCGAGAGCGCGTGCGGCTGACGAGCGGGGCCCGCGGGTCAGCGAGGTGAGGGAGGAAGTGAGAGCGGGCGGCTGGATGGCCCGCGCGGAAACTCGGCTCATCCGAGCCGTCCACGCGTCGGGCGAGGAGGAGGGGAAGGCGGGGCCGCCGGTGGGAGAGGGTGATGCGGCCAGGATCAGGCCGAGCGGTGACGTGGGCGGATCTGGGGCGTCCACGCGTCGGCCGGAGGGAAGGATTTGGATTTTTATTGATTTTTATTTTCAGAAAAGGCTAGGAATTTATTTAGGCCTCAGAAAAATATGAAAATACCTCCAAAAATTCCAGAAAAATTCACAGAAGCTCTTGGAGATATTTTGGACTTAATAAAATTATTTCCAACTACTGTTGATATTTAATTTTCATATTTTGAATTACTTTTTAAATTCTAAAAATAGGTTTTAAATTCCAGAAAATCCAGAAAGGCAAACAAAAGCCAAGTAAAATCCAATTACCTTAAAATAATTAATTTGAATTTAAATTTTTCAAAAAGCCAAATTTTGGGATGTTACACTTTTTTTCCTTGCGTTGAATTTGGTCAATTCTTATCCTGTGGTGGTGGATGAATTTATCTTGGGTTCGTGGTTCATTGAAGTTGAGGGTTTTTAATTGATTTTTACCTGTTCTTGAAAGCAATTATTGTTTTCGGACTATTGAGACACTTTTGCTACCTGTGAGCATTGTGGATTTGCATGGTTGGTCCCTTCGCGGGAGTTTTGTCTTGTTGTGAATCATGTCTCATTTGTTCGCTTGGTATTCTTGTTAATGAAAGTTTTATGTTGCAAATTCTTTAACATGTGAAAGCTTTGGCTTTATGTAATTCTTTTGGATTATTCTAAGAGTTGAAGTTTAATACCTCTCTTTTCTGAAGGGAGGTGTTAAAATCCTTTTGTGATGTCTTGGGTTATGGTTAAGTCAGAAATTGTAATCAAATAAATTGATATGGTATGAGTATCCTTGGAAGTGAAACTGAATAAGTTGATGTTGTCATCTTGTAGTTGTTCATGAACTGTGTTTATGAATAGGGCTATTCCTAACAGAATCAATAGAGTTACTAAGAGGCGTGGAACTTTGATGAGCTGGTTGATCAATAAGAGAGACAAAATTACTAAACTTTTGGGATAAATTGGATCAATAGGTCTCAATTGATTAATCTAACCGTTTAGGATAGTTAAATTCAGAAGGTGTTGGATTACTGTATTAGTGGATATTAATCTTGGAGCTATCTTTGTGGATACTTAGTGTTCGTATGTAATTGCTAAGTGCAACTGTTGTGTAATGAAGTTTGGTGTTGCGCATCAATAAGAGAGCAATGGATGGGGTTTAAAATGTGATCTATATTTACATGATGGTGGGATTGTCAGATGATATTATGTCTTTGATGGAAGAGTTTTGGTAGAATCATTAAAATTGTGTAGTAGATCTCCTCTAATTTAAAGCGGTTGTCGTAGTGAGGTTGTAAGGTTTTGAAATACTTTCAATTTGAGGATGGGATGATAAAGTAGCATGGAACTATTTGATGAGATTTTGGAGGGCTTTATAATGGAAAGGTAGATGATAACGATTCTTCCGTGATGTCAGTTAAGTGAAATGTTTGGAGTTTTGCATTCATGATCCTATGGGAGTTCATGAATTATTGTGGTATCCGAAGTTAGTTTGCGCAGAGTGACGTATTGGAAGGTTTTATCGGTTCTTAAGTGATTCATGTGATTTGAGCTTAAAGGATCGTTGCTTGAAGTTGGTAAAGTGATGTTTCCATTAAAGAAAATTATGTCCTTTGTTAGATTGAAGGGTGTAGTAGAGGTATTCGCGGTTGGATTCAAGTTTTGTACCTTGCAGTTTTTTTTGAAGCATGCTTAACCTTGTTGGTTTGCTCAAAGAAATTCCTCAAGTTTCCAAAACCAGTGCTTTATGTATTTAATTATTTTCAGCTGAAGTTTGATTTTCTCTTCTTGTGGGACTTACGCACTCAATTGTGGTCTCATATTCTATTTTCCAAGATCTTGGCTATTTGACCTTTTTTTCCCTGGTCTCGTGTCTACAGTGAGTGGTAAACGTTTTTCTATGTGCTGAAAATTGTTTCTATCTATATCTTCTTCTGAGGAAGGATTAACCAATCCGTACTGCAAAGCCTTCTAGGTTGTATAATGGCAACTTGATAGTAGTGGTCAAGTAGATGATTTGGTGAAATTGTAGGTGTCAAGTTGTTTGAGATTCATTGAGTGATAAATTGATTTCTTGGAATGATTCTCGGTGAGGATTTGATTTAAATAGAATGTTTGTCTTTGGAGTCAACTGACTTCATGGTTGCAATTAGTAGAATCTATAGTGGATTGTGGTTCAAGAATGTTTCGATCATTGTGATGGAACATTAGAATTATCAAAAGTATGAGAAACTTGATCAATTTTATTAGAGTATCGTGATTGGGCACTTTGCAAGGTTTAGTAGGAGGATTATGGTAGTGTAGTTAATGAGATTATAATTGTGAAGAAGTCTAACCGTTATGGGAATCATTGGGATAGTAGGGATTGTTGATTTATTGCCATACATGACTTGGCTTCAGTGAGTAACCCTCCAGGAGTTAGAATCTTCCTAAAGAAAATTCGGTTGAGAATATGTTTTCATGTGGTTGTTAATGATTGAGCATGTTTGATTGTGGGATTTTTAGTCACCGAATTCGAGAGTCTTCATATCAAATATATCGAAGTGCATATATAGGAGCCTTGGAGATGGAAAAATCTTGGTTTGGTGTTCTATGCTAGAATCTTGGAGGCTAATGATGTCGTGTGGGAATATTGGAACAAGTGGATTCTAAATAGTGTGATGCTCCTTGATAGTGTCCTTTGAGTGTGTGCTGAGAATTTCAAGTTGATTATCCTTAGAGAATTGTGGTGAAGTGATTGTGGGTGAAAACAATGATGAGGTTCATTAGAAATTATTTATCAAAGTAACCCTGTGGTAGAGGAGTTGGCTAGAGTATGTTATTGTGAGGTCAGTAGAGTCTCTCCACAAAGGGGTGGATGATGCACTCGGTTTGAGCATAGTGTTGATGTTGCCAATTTAAGAGAAATGAGTTAGTGTGTTGTGTGATGATTTGGAATCTTATGATTCAAGAGAAAGTTTATTCCTAAAAGAAAAAAAAAACAATATTTTCTCGGGTAGTAAAATACTCTCTTGATTCTTGTTTGAGCTATGTGATGATAGCAAAAGTCTTTTGTGGTTTGGGTTGACTTTATGTTGGCATATGTGGTTTTTTCGTTTCAGGAAAAAAACAAAGAAAGGGTTTGGCATTGGAGTGATTCTCCTTTGACTTATGTGTTGTTTATTTGCAAACTACCTACTTAGAATGTGGAAAGGTTCTCGTGTTGAATCCTCGTTTTTTCCTTTGATTTGACCCTTTTGATGAGGAGTTGGTGATGTATGGTTGCAATGAGAATCCCTTATTTTCAGTTGAATTCCATTTGTAATGGAGTTGGTTTACAATGAGCACTGTTGTGCGTCCGTAGTTAAAGGAGGTACTCCTTGTTAAGGTAAAAAAAATCGATTGAGAGTTGGAACAAGAGTTACATGTGTTGTGCAGGTTGTGTGGGTTGATACCAAACGGAATGATAACCCAAGGTATATTCAGTCGCTTCTGTTAGTTGCAAGGATTCGGAGGTTGGTGTATCACTAGGACCACCTTGGGTCCTAGAGTGGGGTACACAACATTTGGTACGAACTGGTATCGAGGGAGTGCTTGAAAGATCTAGAGTGTGGGTTTCCATTAAAGCCATTGAGCAACGAGTAGGATCAGCTGTCTTTAGCGGAGTTCGCTCATAATAACAGCTACCATTCCAGAAATTAAAGCTGCACCATTCGAAGTGTTGTATGGGCGTAGATGCAGGTTACCCCTTTGCTGGGAAGCGGTGGGTGAAAAGGCAGTCTTGGGCCCGGATTTGGTCCAGAAGACAGTTGAACAAGTGGCCCTGGTATGCAAATGTGAGAAGAAGGGATCTGGAATTTGAGGTGGGGGAATTAGGTGCTCTTGAGAGTATCTCCCACCAAGGGTGTGGTGAGGTTCGGTACCAAAGGGAAGCTTAGCCCGAGGTGCGTCGGGCCTTTCACGATCATGGTTCAGATCGGGAAGCTGGCATACCGCTCGGATCTTCCAGCATATGTGCGCGAGGTGCAAGCTTGGAGGAGTAAAAAAATTTAAAGTATGTCAAGGTGCTCTGGTCGCAGCAGACCGAGAGGGAGGCCACTTGGGAATTGGAGTCTCGCGTGCATGAGCAATATCCGGAATTATTCACAACAGGTGCGTGTTTTCTAATTAAGTTTAGTTGTGATTAATCCTTGGCGTAAGCATGGAAAGAATTCGGGGTCGAATTCTGTTTAAGGGGGGTAGAATGTAATATCCCAAAAGTCTTTCGGGAAATAATTGTTTAATTGGAGAGGGGGACCTTAAAGGAAAGAATAAAATAATGTTTTGGGGAGTTTTCTGAATTTTCCGGGCAACCTGGGCCTGGGCCAAGGCCCAGGGGAAAACCAGCCAAAGAAGGGGGGGGGAGAGGCGCCCACCCCCTCCAGCCCTAGCCGCCCCTCCCTGCCCCTTGTGCGCCCCCTCCAGCAGTTCCTCCCCCTCTCCCTCCCCCATTGAAGCTCTTCTACCAGTGGGAAAAATCTTCCTTTGGCTGCCGGTTGAACGGAGAAGGGAGATCAAGCGCAGTGAGGTGATTGGATCCGGAGGAAGGGAAGAGGAAGGGAAAAAGGGGAAAAGGAGAAGAGGAGGAGTTCGTAGGGCGTTCATCATAATCTACAGCGGTTCGTCAAGGGTAATCCCCGTTGTTCCCCAATTAGATGCATTTTTTTACTAGTTGTTTCAATGTCGGTATTCTGAACTGCTACAACAGATTTTGTTTGACGGCTGTTTTGGGGTAGTTTCGTGGGAAATCAGATCTCGACTTCTCCTATAGAGTTGTAGAGGACGTCTTTATATTTTCATGAAGTGCTAGAACACATTGATCGGACCTTTGTAGCAGAAGTTATGATTTTTCTTGTAAGACTGTTCTGCAGATCAGGAGATTTCTGTCAGATTTTGGTAGATTGGATTGGACGATTAGAAAAATGGATAATCAGAGGATCTCCATATTACGAAAGTTGTATATAATTGTCTTAGATTTCCAGGAAGGTCAAGAAATCATGATTCAGACACTCGGGCTGCAAGTTATGGCATTTTTAGTGCTCTGTCCAGAGGACCCGACGTGAAATTGATGTTTTAGAAAATTGGATGGTGCGGGTGGAACATGGCCGAATCAGGGAGGCTCACCAACAAGGTTTAGTTAGATAATTTAATTATCTTTACATCAAGTCTAAGAACACCCTATTCGAACTTCTGTACCAATAGATATTAATTTTTGAAGTTGACTGTCCACAGAAGTAGGCGGGATGACCTGTAGGATTTGGGAATTGGAACCAAGTTAGACGAATTTATTAGTTCATGATTGTTTTTATTTGGGCAAAGGTCCGCTACTGTTATCTTAGCAAATATTATAATTATTATTCAGGTGGAGGACGGATCCCAGAGGCGGCACCTTCTGCACGTCCCCCGTTTTCTCACGGTTAAGGCAAGTATAGTGATAGTTTAAAAATTGATAGTGTGGAATGTCGATGTTTGATCCATAATATGAATATATATGTTCATGGTTGTGGTAAGGATATATTGGTGCTGTTTATGGGTGATTGCAATTTACCATGTTCATGAGTATTTCTGGTGCATGGATAATGTGAATGCAAGATTTATTTTATTGAGACATTCACGCATATGCATCATGTTAATCTATGTTGATCTATTGAAGTCTTGGTCACGAGATTACTAAGCGCTGAGGTCCCCATCATGTTGATGACATGACGGGCTAAAGATCCCCATACTTCTGGAGTATGGGCAATTGGTCCTTGTACCAGATGGTACAGGCATGGGTGTGCATCGACGGATGCACACTTTGCATTACCGGTAAAATGCAAAAGAGAAAGAGATAAAGAGATTTTTTATCATCTTGCATAGCATGGCTTATTTATATGGTTGATGGATGAATGTGTGAAGTGATGTTCATGAATGTTCTTGTTACTATCTATTATATTTGCTGAGTCGTTGGACTCACTCTTGTTGTTGTTGTTTTTTTAGGTACCGTTATGAGGTCGGCATGCATGGGGAAAAGGAAGGATTAGTTTTGTTGCACTTGCACGTTCCACCCATCATGGAAATAAAGGAAGAAAAATTAAATATAAGATGCAAGGACTATTTAAGTACCATTTGATTATTACCCTTGGATTTTAATTGTAATAAGAGTTTAGAATATTTATGATGCTCATGTTCTTTCTCTAGGCATTATATCCATGAATGGTTTAGTAATCTTTAATCTATTTGCTTAGCATTGAACTTATTACTTGAGAATTGTCTATTATAATTGATACTGCTTGTGAAACCTCTTATTTAGATAGATAAACAAAGGAGGCTCTGCCGAAAATTTTGTATAACGCAATTTGTTAACATTGCTTTACTTCTAGTTGGGTAGCATTCCAAGTCATTGTTTGGCTGGGGTGTTACAGTTACCTAGATGTCGTTGATAGGTAAGTGCATTTTCCTTTTCTTTTGTCTTTGGAATAAATCAGAAAATTCTTTTGTAAAAGTGACTGGTCACACTATTTGGCCAATATCAATGGAAAAAATGTTTCTTCCACCTGAGTTGTATGTATGTGAAATTTTAACTTATTTGTTCCAGCTAAGAACTCCTGAAGTGAAAGAATTATAGATAACTTTTGCAGTTCATATGACAACGGTCGACAACGAAACACATATAGTTGTAAATAAAAATCATCTGTAATACACAATTATCACATACAGTTATTTACAATTATCACAGACGGTTCTTCATAATAACCATATGTTCTATTATCACAGATGGTTTTTAATCCGAATCGTCTGTAAAATATCACATATGGTTATTGTGAAGAATCATCTGTGATAATTGTGTATCACAGATAGTTCTAGCCATCACTAGTAACGTGGACATTCACGCATGTAAAACCGTCTGTGATGAGGCACGTCCACCTCCAACCTCATTGGCCTCCTCCACGTTGCACTGGCCGGCATCTCCGCGCCGCCGATGGAGTTGGAGGAGATCATGGCAGACCCACAAATAACTGGCATCCTTTTGTTTGGAGGAGATGTGGATGTTGTCCCCGCGCACGCGTGGATGTTGTCCCTACACGTACTCTCCAGAGTATGAAAAGAAGACGCGGAAGTTTTCCCCGCGCACGCGTGGATGTTGTCCCTAGCGTACTCTCTGGAGTAACAAACAAGATGCGGATGTTCTCCCCGCGCACGCGTGGATGTTGTCCCTACGCGTACTCTCTGGAGTATAAAAAAAGACGCGGATGTCGTCCCCGCGCACGCGTGGATGTTGTCCCAACGTGTACTCTTCAGAGTATAAAAAAAGATGCGGATGTTGTCTCCGCGCACACGTGGATGTTGTCCCCACGCACGCGTGGATGTTGTCCCTATGCGTACTCTCTGGAGTATAAAAAAAGATGCGGATGTTGTTCCCGCGCACGCGTGGATGTTGTCCCTACGCGTACTCTCCGGATTAAAAAAAGATGCGGATGTTGTCCCCGCGCACGCATGGATGTTGCCCCTAGTGCACTCTCCAGAGTATAAAAAAAGACACGGATGTTATCCCCGTGCACACATTGATGTTGTCCCTACGCATACTCTCCGGAGTATAAAAAAAAGACGTGGATGTTGTCCCCCCGCATGCATAGATGTTGTCCCTACGCGTACTCTTCGGAGCATAAAAAAACGCATATGTTGTTCCCGCGCACGTGTGCATGTTGTTTCCCTACACGTACTCCCCGGAGTATAAAAAAATGCGGATGTTGTACCCGCGTACGTGTGGATGTTGTCCCTACGCGTGCTCTCTGGAGTATAAAAAAAGACGCGGATGTTGTCCTCGCGCACATGTGGATTTTGTCCCTAGCATACTCTCCGGAGTATAAAAAAAAGACGCAGATGTTGTCCCCGTGCACACGTGGATGTTGTCCCTACGCATACTGTCTGGAGTATAAAAAAAGACACTGACGTTGTTCCCGCGTACGTGTGGATGTCGTCCCTAAGCGTACTCTCCGGAGTACAAAAAAGAATATACGGATGTTGTTCCCACGCACGCGTGGATGTCGTCCCTATGCGTACTCTCCGGAGTATAAAAAAGACGCGGATGTTGTCCCCGCGTACGTGTGGATGTTGACCCTACGCGTAATCTCCAGAGAAAAAAAAAGACGCGGATGTTGTGCCCACACAAGCGTGGATGTCGTTCATACGCGTACTGTCCGGAGTATAAAAAAAGACGCAAATGTTGTTCCCAGGCACGCGTGGATGTTGTCTTTCTACGCATGCTCTTCGGAGTATGAACAAATGGCGCGGATGTTATTCCCACGCACGCGTGGATGTTGACCGTACGCGTACTCTCCGGAATATAAAAAAAGATGCGGATGTTGTCACCGCGTACGCGTGGATGTTGTCCCTACGCGTACTCTCCGGAGTATAAAAAAAACGCGGACGTTGTTCCCGCACACGCGTGGATGTTGTCTCCCTACGCGTACTCTCCGGAGTATAAAAAAAGACGGGGATGTTGTACCAGTGCACGCATGGATGTTGTCCCTACGCGTAGTCTCCGGAGTATAAAAAAGACGCGGATGTTGTCCCCACGCACGCATGGATGTTGTCCCTAAGCATACTCTCCGGAGTATAAAAAAAGACGTGGATGTTACCCCCGTGCACGCGTGGTTGTTGTCCCTACGCGTACTCTCCGAAGCATAAAAAGAAGACGTGGATGTTATCCCCATGCACGCGTGGATGTTGTCCCTACGCGTAATCTCCGGAGTAAAAAACAAGACGCGGATGTTGTTCCCGCGCACGTATGGATGTTGTCCCCACGCATACTCTCCGGAGTATAAAAAAGACGCGGATGTTGTTCCCGCGCACACGTGGATGTTGTCCCTACGTGTACTCTCTGGAGTATAGAAAGAAGACGTGGATGTTGTCCCCACGCACGCGTGGATGTTGTCCCTACGTGTATTCTCCAGAGTATAAAAAAAGACACGGATGTTCTTCCTGCGCACGCGTGGATGTTGTCCCTACGCGTACTCTCTAGAGTATAAATAAGACACGCGGGGGGACGCCTCCATGCGTCCTCTACGGAGTATAAAAAAGGCACGTGGATGTTGTCCCTACGCGCACTCTACGGACTATAAATAAGATGCGAATGTTGTCCCTGCGCACTCTACGGAGTATAAAGAAAACATAGCAGAGGCATGCCTACTTCGGCAAGGCGCCAGCTCCGCTGCCACCACCTCGAATGGTAGGGGACGGAGCGCTCGCGTGTCTACCTTGACTAGGCGCCAGTGGAACGGATGGTTGAGGACGGAGCGCTTACGCGTCTACCTTGACTAGGTGCCAGCTCCGCTGCCACCACCTCGAAGGGTAGGGGATGGAGCGCTCGCGCGTCTACCTCGACTAGGTGGCAGCTCCGCTGCCACCACCTCGAAGGGTAGGGGATGGAGCGCTCGCACGTCTACCTCGACTAGGCGCCAGCTCCGCTGCCACCATTTTGAAGGGAAGGGGATGGAGCGCTCGTGCATCTACCTCGACTAGGTGCCAGCTCCGCTGCCACCACCTCGAAGGGTAGGGGACGGAGCGCTCACGCGTGTACCTCGACTAGGCGCCAGCTCCACTGCCACCACTTCAAAGGGTAGGAGATGGAGCGCTCGCGCGTCTACCTCGACTAGGCGCCAGCTCCGCTACCACCACCTCGAAGGGTAAGGGACGGAGCGCTCGCGCGCCTACCTCGACTAGGCACTAGCTCCGCTGCCACCACTTCGAAGGTTAGGGGACGGAGCTTGCCTTCGAGTGCCTAAGGTCGCTACTCGTCTGGCTCCAGCTTGACATACTCCTGCGTCGGAGTGTCACACGTTGAAGTCCAGGTCGCCCAGAAATTTCGGGGCTCTTCCACCCATGACCAACGACGAAGATGTCGTCGGATCAAGTGGTCCAAAAACACTACTCGATCCCTATTAGACGTCTGCCTGGAGCAAAAAAGGTACGCATCGTCAGAAGGCTTTGGACAATACCATTTCATTCATATAAAGGGGTGGGGGCCACAGGGTGCCTACTTACAAAAACGGATACATGGCAAAGCGTGCATACACACCGAGCCCCGACATCACGCCTGCGGGCCCGCGTCGTGCCCAGGGATGGCGGTGCTATCTTCGTCGCACCGAGGAACCTCGTCGAGCCACCGACCGAGGTTCCCCTCCCCGTGTAGCGTCCAACGTAGCGCCACCTTGGCCGCGGGATCCCCGATGTAGCCCTAGATCCGGTCGTAGAAGGCTTAGACGGCGAGGCGGACGTCACGAATAGCGCTCAACATCGCCCTGGCTCCGGCTGGCAGCTCCAGCTGGCGATCGGCCAGTTCAGCGACGTGCGCGCACCCGCGGTCGTGGAACAAGGCCAAAGCAATGCAAGCGCCGGCGAAGCCGCAGTGGTCGTCGAAGGCTCTGGCACCACGGAGGGCAAGGCTCAAGCCCTCTACGATTCACATGAGCGTTTGCACAAGGTCCTCGGGACCGAACGTTTCGTCCAGCATGTCAACGATGAAGTCCTTGAGGGCCCCCTCCAAGGACTCCATCGCACCCCACGCTGCCACCGACGCGTCTCCCAGTGTCCGGTTCCTCTATTCAAGGGACGCGGCAAGCTAGGCCCTCTCCTCCTCCAGCGTTGCAATCTGCTGGAGTAGGCCATCACGCTCCACCGCCGCTGCACGTTGGGGCTCTGCCGCGGCGTTGCGCCTCCGTCGCTGCGCAATGCACCTCCGCAGCGAGTGTCTGCGCGTCAGAGACAGGCCTTGCGCTTTCCACCTCCAGTAAGCAGATGCGCTCATCCTTGACGGCATGAGCCTCTTCGGCAGCTCGGAGCTGGTTTTCCAGCACCCTCCGCTCGCGGATGTGTGCCCCCTCCAGGGCTCGGCTGAGAGCAAGGGTCTGCAAAAGTATGCCCGTCAATATAGCCCTCGACAGCTGTAACATCCTGATTTTCAGAGCCTTTTTAAAGTTTTAAAAGTAAAAATTCACCATTTAGATTTTCCTGGAATTAATTAAAGCTTAATTGGAATTTTTATTAATTAAAAAGATTTAATATGATTAATTTAAACATTAACATTTGCCCAAAATATTTTATTTGAGCTCCTTGAGCCTCAAGGACTTTTCTGTAATTTTTTAGGATTTTTCTGGATTTGATTGCTATTTTCTAGAGCTCAAAAGTCTTTAGCTGAATTTCTGGAAAAAATCCTAAAATCCTTAATTGGCCGGTGGGCCGAAGCCCACCAAGCCGGCCCATGCCGCCCCCGCTGTCGACCTACTCAGCCCAGTCCGCTCCCGCCTTGAACCGCCCGATGCGCGACACATGTTAGCCATCGAGGAGACCTCGCACTGTTCATCCGTGTGGTCTGCCCTTGTCCGTCCGATCTGCAAGCAGTCGCGTGTCACGCATCGGGATCACCTGGCACTGTTCATCGTCTCCTTTCTGGACTCTGCCGCCGCCTTCTGCGCGTCTCCTTCCCAGACTCGGCATCAGTGCCCGCCATGGACTCCTCGGGACCCAGGTATAAATAGTCGGCCTCCCCTCATGTTCCCGCATCCCGAGCCATCGCCGCGCCTTTTGAGTTGCACCGGTGAGTCACCGACCGCCGCCGGCCGTCTGGTTAGGCCCGCCGCCGTGCACCGCCGCACCCGCTCGACCGCCTGCTGTAGAGACCCGAATATGCAAATCCGGACTCTCCTGTGTATTCTGCACTAGTCCAGGATCACGCTAGTGCACACAGTATAAACAAAGATGAAATATCGACCATATCACGATTTACTAGGAAAAGACTCAAATATTATTAATAAATATCAGAGTGCGACCTTATGGCCAAGCTTACAATTAATAGCCTGAAAGGCTTAAAGAAGCTAGCAGCAGAAAAACCAGAAATAAGCGTAGTAGCCACTCGACATGCCCACAGGGAATCGACTGGGGAGCGAAGTCCTAATCCGTGAAGTCGTCGAAGTATCCCCCGCTAGGTACCTCCTGCTGGACTGGTCCTTCTTCCTCAACTGAGCAAATATGGATGAAGCCGTGAGTACATTGAGTACTCAGCAAGTCGTTTGTAACAAAGAATGCAATATAGTATGCAAGGCTTACCAATGGATGGCTGAAAGGTTAATTTTGCAGAAAGCAGTAATTTAAAGTAAATACAATAAATAGATTGGAAAGCGAACTTCGAAAATGATAATAAATAAGTAACCAAAGGAATTGAGACCAACCACAAGTGAACTGACCATTCACCCAAGGAATCCACCATGAACCAAGATCCATGAAATGAACCACCAGTGAACTAACCATTCACTCTCCAACTTAACCCAACTAGGTTTTTATGAAAACTCTACCCCTTGTGTGAAATCACCGAGCATTGTCCATGACCGAGGACATGGCTATTCGAATAGTTTTACACTCTGCAGAGGTTGTACAACTTTATCCACAAGACATGATCATCCCGGATTGCCACGCGAATTACACACTTCCTTAGGTGTGCGGCGAGGAGATCATGACAAGGCCTTTACAATGTTCAATTTCATCCCAGTTCCGCCTCGCTAAGGTTTCGCCGTCGAGTAGGGTAACCCCCTAGTCGATAATTGCCCCCTCTTGCGCCATTGTGGATCCATGGCTCCGACCACACCACACTCATCGCAATGACGGAACCGAAATTGAAACATCACAAATTAATTAGCCTGGTCCATCCCATACTGGACATGTGGTTGTACGGGCTCAGATCAATGGCGCACAAAGTTAAGTCCTTAAGTATTACCCAAGCGAAGCATCCACATCCCAATGTGCAACCTGCACCCCCTTTACTGCACGATCATTCGCCCGAGTGAAAACCAATTTTGTATAACCAACACCAATGACACACCAATGTCATGGCACGCAAATTTTATAACTGTGGCTACAACCACGACGTACTAGTAATAAGCATGGCTAAGCAAACGTAAACGCGCAGCCCATGTGACAACTAATATTGCATCACTAAGTAATTTCCCATCCTATGGTGATAATAGAATCATGGTATTCAAATTATCAAGGAGGAAATAATCAATTAGGTCACTAACTACCAATACAAGGGTTTTATAATAAAATAGCAATGCATGATAATTTAAAACAAAGTAATACATAATAGATTTGAAAAATGGGTTCAACATGATCAAAGGACACGACTTGCCTTGGCCTTGCTCAGTTAAGGATTCTTGATCTTCAAATCCTGCTTAGCTCCTTCGAACGCGTAATCTAACGAGAGAGAGAAAGCGAAACGAAACACAAAATAAATTCAAATAAAACTTAAATAAACTCCAAAAACTGCAAAACCAGAACCAAAAGATAGAGCTCAATTTTAGATGAATTTAGGAAGGAGAATCGGGCCAATCGGAGTTCGGACGAAGGAGAACGAGCGATCTAAAATTTGCCGGGGCGAGAAAAAGCTGGAAATTCACAGATGTTACTGTTCACCCGAGAGCAAATTTTGGAAAGGAGGCTAGCGCTGGCGAGAGGAGGCATGGAAGGTGAATCTAACTAGCAAAATGGGTTGTTAGGAATCTAAGGCACACATAGGAAGCGACGGCACGCCAAACGGAGCACGGTGACGGCACGGGCGGCTACAACGACATGGGTAGGAGAGAGGAATAAAACCCGGCCATAGGACATGGAGAAGTAGGGTGAGCACGGGCTAGAACGCGGCTTGACGAAGCTAGGAAAATTATCGGCTCGGTCAGAAACCCACCGGAGATGGCACAATCAACGTTTGAACGACGTCGGGAAGGAAAGAGGAAAAACTTAATATCTTGGTGCTCGGTGAACGAAATCTAAAACCACTTGGAGGGTAGCTACCTGGGATGGTTTGGCACGATATGACGTGAACGGATTGGTGAAAACACCACCGGATAGATGGGGGACACACGATGCCATTGGTGGCCATGGCGAGGTTCGGAGGCGAAAATTTGTGGAGGCTTTTTGGGGAAAAGGAAGTCAGCACGGCGTAGAACGTGGCGAGGCAAGTCTAAGAAAAATTACGGTATGGGCTAAAGCTTACCGGAGGCGACGAATCGACGTCGGGAAGCGCTCTTGACCTAGATTGGGGAAAACTCGATTCCGGGAGATTGGCTGCACCAAAACCAAATTAACTTGGCAAGAAGGTAGATGGGACATGAAGGCACAATGGGACGCAAAAGGATCATGGAGAAACTCACCAAATAGCTCGAGACACGACGAGCAAATTCGGGGCCGGAGGGGCTCGGTGCCGATGGCGTCCTGGGCTTTGAGGGGACTTGGCACGGCTTGGGATGGGTTTAGAGGAGCCAAGGGGTCGTATTTATAGGCTTGGAAGAGATAGAAACTGACTCCAATTCACGAATTTCGGTTTAGAGTCCGTTTCAGAAAATTGGAGACAAAAGGCAAACGGATGAACGAAACGGAATGAGACCAGTTGGGATGGATTCCTTGCGTGATTTGGCACAACTTTCCTTTTGGAAGGATATTGAGATAAGGTCTGGATTGGATATTATGAAAAGAGAGGAAAAGGAAGGAAAACAGGAATCAGATCGACCGCGCTGCGCGCTGGAGACTATGGACCCGCGGGTACTGTTCATTCTCTCTCCTCTATCTTTTTTTTTGGAATTTTCAAATTGAGCTCAAACAAACTCCGAAAAATCCAAGAAAATACAGAAAAATTCCTTGTGACACAAGGAACACAAATAAAATATTTTTGGCAAATATTAATATTTAATTTAATCATATTAAATCCTTTTATTTAATGAAAATTCCAATTAAGCTTTAATTAATTCCAGAAAAATCCAAATGGTGACTTTTATTTTAAAAGCTTCAAAAAGGCTCTGAAAATCAGGATGTTACACCTGCCAAACCACGCCGCTGTAGCCACACCCGCTCGGTTGCCTCACCTTGGCCTGCGCGTCCCCGCCTCGCGCCCCGCACCCCGCGTTCGTCAGCACTGACACCAGCCGCGCCCATGCCGCTTCGCCTTCCCGCACACTGCGTCCACCGTGAGCCGAGCCTCTGACATGCGGGGTCCGCATGATAGCATGAATCCGTAGACCGAAGCCATGTCAGCCAGCCACGCAAGCCATCCACGTCAGCCCTAGCTGCCTCATCAGCAAGCCCAGTCACCCTTGCACTATTCAGTACGTCGGGTTCACCGTAGACCGTCCATTCCATGAGCCGAGTCCACAGCATAGTGCATTTTCTGAATTTCAGCCCTTTTACCCAAATTAGATTTTCCAGGAGGCCATTCTCTCTCGTCCGAACTCCGATTGACCCAATTCTTTTCCTAACTTCATCTAAAATTGAGCTCTACCTTTTGGTTTAGGTTTTGAAGTTTTTGGAGTTCATTTGAATTTATTTTGTGTTTTGATTTGCTTTCTCTCTCATTAGATCACGCGTTCAAAGGAGCTGAAGTCGGATTCGAGGATCAAGAGCCGTCAACTGAGCAAGGCCAAGGCAAGTCATGTCCTTGGATCATGTTGAACCCAGTTTTCAAATCTACTATTTTTATTTTGTTTTAAATTATCGTGCATTGCTATTTTATTTTCAAACCCTTGTATTGGTAGCTATTGTCCAAGTTGATTATTTCCTCCTTGATAATTTGAATGCCATGATTTCACTGTCACCATAGGATGGGAAATTATTTAGTGATGCAATACTAGTTGTCACATGGGGTGTACGTTTAATTTGCTTAGCCATGCTTATTACTAGCGCGTTGGGTCTATTATCACATGTGGTAAATAACTTTGACTTAATGATATACTTGAACGTGGTGGTTAACCACAGTTATAAAATTTGTTTGCCATGGCATGGGTAGTGTCATTGGTGCTGGTTATACCAACTTGGTTTGCACTCGGGCGAATGATCGTGCAGTTAAGGGGGTGTAGGTTGCACATGGGATGTGGATGCTTCGCCTGGGTAAATTTAAGGACTTAACTTTGTGCGCCATTGATCTGATCTTTACCGTGCAAACCACATGTCTAGTATGGGATAGACCTGGCATAATAATTTGTGAAGTATCAACTTTGGTTTTGCTACTGATGTTGTTGTGGCGCAAGAGGGGGCAATTATCGACTAGGGGGTTACCCTACTCGACGGCGAAACCTTAGCGAGTGGGATCAGGTTGAGATGGAGCATTGTAAATGCCTTGTTGTGATTCTCTTTAACGTGAAGATTTTCACATCGTGTGGGTACAGTTGTGCAACCTTTGCAGAGTGTAAAACTATTCGAATAGCCATGTCCTCGGTCATGGACAATGCTCGGTGATTTCACACGAGTGGTATAGTTTTCATAAAAACCTGGTTGGGTTAAGTTGGGAAGTGAATGGTTAGTTCACAGGTGTTCATTTCATGGATTTTGGTTCATGGTGGATTCCTTGAAGGTGAATGGTCAGTTCACTTGTCGTTGGTCACAATTCCTTTGATTACTTATTTATTAACATTTTTAAAGTTCGCTTTTCAATCTATTTATTATATTTACTTTAAATTGTTGCTTTCTGCAAATTAACCTTTTAGCCATCCCTTGGTAAGCCTTGCATATTATATTGCATACCTTGTTACAAACAACTTGCTGAGTACTCTATGTACTCACGGCTTCATCCATGCTTGCTCAGTTGAGGAGGAAGGACCAGACCAGCAGGAGATGTCAGCAGGAGGGTACTTCGACGATTTCGCGGATTAGAACTTCGCTTCCCAGTCAATTGCCTGTGGGCATGTCGAATGGCTCATGAGTTTATTTTGTTCTCCGCTGCTAGCCTCTTTATGCCCTTCAGGCTATTAATTGTAAGCTTGGTCATAAGGTCGTACTCTGATAATTATTAATATAATTTGGATTTTTCTTAGTTTATCGTGATGTGGATGATATTTATCTTTGTTTACACTGTGTGCACTAGTGTGATCCTGGACTAGTGCAGAATACACAGGAGTGTCCGGATTTGCATATTCGGGTCTCGACAAAGGTGGTATCAGAGCCATATCGACTGTAGGACGAAGCCCTAGTTAGCCTTGCCACTGTATCAAAACTCAAAAACCTATTTTCTAAAAACAAAACCACTAAACTTGATATCTAGTAATTTCTCTACTCTCTTCCCTTATTCTTAAGGTTTCTTACTTCTCGTCTAAACTTCTGCAAAAATCATTATTTAAACTGACTCCTATCCCCCTCTATAGATGTCGCAGCAATTCTTCAGCTAGGCAAGAGGTTGGAAGAGACTTCTTTGAGTTCTATTTACGAAGCCTTGGATTTAAGAGAACACCAATCTATAGCACATCGATGAAGGAGCAAGAAAACCACGTATTGGGCACGTCACCTGGCTATACTTCACCACCAAGATCGGTAGTCAAGTTCTACACCACAGCTACAAGTACACGAGTGCTTGCGGAGAGAGATCAGCACAAGGAGCCGCACACAAAGCCGTCTGTTGCCTCTGCAAATTGTACAAGATCAGCATCGTCAAGCTCATTCGGAGGTACAAGGAGAAGTACGGACCGAAGGAGTATTCACCTCAGACACCGACACCCCTGCCTTCACCTTCGCCGCCTAGCCCGGAGGAGAGACCACTCATGACGGATGATGGTCGAGAGTATTTCCAGCATATCGTTCCAGCAGAAGTGCGTGCACCGCGAGTGCGCAATAGATGGGTGGTCTACATCGACTCCGAGGAAGAAATGCACACGCCGTACCTCGTAGAACCCGAGTGGGAACCGGAGGATTAGACCGTTGTGTAGTATAGTGTCGATTAGGAAGTGGTGTTTTATTTGTAATTGATTGTGATGTGAGCTGCAGTTTTGCCCTCAAAAGCAATATGTTGTAGTCACGTCAAACCTTTTTATTGGAGCAATTTATTTGGATCTTTTGTTAGTTCTTCAGCTAAGTGTTTTCTTAGTTTAGGATTGCCATTAGTTATCCCCTTAGATGAATTTACCACTTATCTCTGCTTTTCCCTCATACCTATTAAGCCTTGTGAAGCCAGTTCTCAAGCAAGTGGGCTTTCTTTTCAGAGCAGAACAGAATGGTTGATACCCGGAGCTCCGCTGGGCGCAGTCAAATGAATCAAGACCCAGAAGGCAGTAATGGAAATCAAGCAACCCAAGAGCAGCATACTACTCCAACTGGTCTAGATCCAACCTTGTGTCAATTCATGGCTGCCCAGACTCAATTGATGAATACCATGATGCAGAATATAAATGCCATGATGAATCTGCAGAATCAAGCAATGGCAATGCCCCAACCAGTTCACCAGCAGTCTAAATTCGCAGAGTTCATGAGGACAAGGCCCCCCACCTACTCACGGTCTTCCGAGCCCTTGAAGGCCGATGACTGGATGCGCTCAGTGGAAAGGAAGCTTAACCTCGCTCATTGTACGGATCGCGAGAAAGTGTTGTATTGAGAGACCATGTGGAGGTGACCCCGGTTGTGTGATGAGTAATTGACATCGGTTCTAGGAAAGTTGAGTTTGGTTTGTGTGGTCCGGACCATATCGTTGCGTGGTTCAATCGGTGCGGTCGGATTTGGTCAAGCCTGGTCGACAGGTTTGGGCTCTATCATGCTTAATGTTTCCATTAATGCGATTGTTGATTATATTATATCGTGCGGTGCTATGTGATGTGTTTTTTGTCTGTGATGGCTGCAGGACGTCGAGGCGGAGTCGTGGCAAGACACGGGATGACCGGACTAGGCGCAGGTGGTGCTGAGGTCAGAACGGTCAGGATGTGCTGAAGCCGGCAAGGACTCGAGGTGGTTGCGAGGCTCGGACAACAAGGAATGCGGAAGCTTCCTGGAAGGTGCAGGAGGGGCATTTCGGTAAAAGCGCAAAGCTGCACAAGTGGAAGCGGTTTCGTTCTGGAGTTAGCGGGTAAAATGGGTTGGAGACCCATTAGCCAAATGTTATAAATAGGAGAGGGTTTCCAGGTTGTAGTAAGGCTTTTGAAATGATTTAGGGTTTTGGTTTTAGTCAAATGGCTTGAAGGAGAGGGTTAGAGTTGTTTTGCTTTGTGCTTTCTCTTTAGCTTTCTGTTGAGAGTTGTTGGAGTTAGTAGGTGCTCATTCTTTTGTTGTCTCCCCTATGTGAGGGTGTCTAGGAGAGGCATGTAGCCTATGCTCTCAATCCAAGTGCATATGGGGACGTAGAGGTTGTAATCCATTGTAATCTTTCATCTCTGTTCCTCAATATCAATCTGAGATGGTTTATTTGAGATGGACTGAATTTTTCTTGCCCCCTGTGATGAATTTTGTTTTCAGTTCTTCTCCCTGTTACTCTCTGTTGGCATGAGTTTTGAGGTGATTTAGTAGTTTTCTTGTTTGATTCTTCTTAGCTCTGAGATGGAGAGTAACTCCAGACTTCTTGGGCATTCCATTTTTTAGTTCAAATGGAAGAATAACTGATTTCCCTTTTCTCCCTGAGCTTCGTAAAAAATTCTCTGTTTTGCTCAAACCTAGGGTTTCATGTTAGGGGATGTTGGGTTCTCTTGATTCCCTTCTTAAGCTGGCTTGAGATTCGGGTTAAAAAGGCTCAAGATCATTGCTAACTCAATTGCAAAAGAGTTAGAGCAAAGGTTGGATGAATAGTGAGAAATCTGATAATTAGTGCTATCACTCGTGTCATTTTCAGATTTTGAGCAAATCTTGATTCCTTTCCTTTTTGGTTGATTCTCCCTTGGTTCTTTAAGTGCTATGGCTATTTGGATTAGAGTCTCTTCCTTTTGGTTTTAGAGAAATAGCCAGAGCTCTTCAATTGTTCTATTGTGTGAAGATTTGAGAGTTGGCTATCTAAAAATCAGCCCTCATTGCGCTTAGACCCGAAGCCCGGTCAGACCGGATTTTTGTTGCCAGTCAGACCGGCATTATGGGTGCAGTTAGACTGTTTTGAAGATGGTAGTTAGACCGGTTGAGGGAGACCGGTCAGACCGGCTTTAAGCCGGCGGTCTGACCGGCCTCCCTGCAGGCTTTGCGGATTTTTGGTCTCCCTGCTGATTTTCCTGTTTAGGCTATGTTCTTCCATGTCTCTTTCTCGTGGTTGTCCAGTGTGAAAATACAAAGAGCTTGAGCTTTCCTCTTCATAGCTTCTCGTAGTTATTGGAGAGGTAAATCGCTTCAAGATACTTGGGGGAATATTTTAAAGAAACGACATTCACCCCCCCCTCTGTCGCCGATTTCGATCCAACAATTGGTATCAGAGCCGGTTAGCTCTTCTCGATAGATCTTAACCGGTCTCTAGAGTCATGGCGACAGACAAATACTCGACCAAACCCCCGATGTTCGATAGGATCGACTATCCCTTCTAGAAGAGTCGGATGGAGACCTACATCCAGGCTCAGGGCTACGCCATCTGGCGAAAGGTCAAGACCTGGTATGTTGTTCCTGCCGATGAGAACATCAATGCCGGAAACATGGCTGATGTTAAGGCAAATGCGAAGGCAAGGAACATCACAATCTAGGGGTTGAGCCAAAGCGAGTTTGATTGCATCTCTCATCTGACGTCGACCTTCGACATCTGGGTGACCCCGATGCATACCACGAGGGCACCACCCAGATCAAGACGGTTTGACAGGACCAGTTCAAGCGAGATTACAACAAGTTTGAAATACTCGCTGCTGAGTCTCTCGATGAGTGCTTTGCGTGATTCCACAAGGTTTTGAGCAACCTCCGAGCGATCGATCTCACATACCCCGACTCGGACAACGCTCGACAGATGCTCGTGGCTCGGGATTTGCGTGTTTGGGAGATGAAAGTGACTTCCATCAGGGACACCACCGATCTTTCGACCTTGACTCTTGACGCATTGTACTCATGCCTCAAGACTCATGAGATTGACATAGTCTCTCGTAAGTCGAAGTCATAGTCAATGGCCTTAGTCACCGATCCCAGTCTGGTTTCTGGATCTTCTTCTGAGTCGATTTGTGGATTTTCCCTTGCTGCTCTCTGTGATGTAACTGATGATCAGTTAGAGCAGCTACCAGAGGATCAGCTAGCCCTCCTAGCCAGAAAGTTTTCCCACGCATACAAGAGAGTGTGGTGGCCCCAACCACATTCGGGCGAATTGCCCCAAGCTGGGGAAGGGAAAGGACGACTACGGCGGCGTGAGCAAGAATGACTACATCGACAAGAACCGCAACAAGAAGCCCCCAGCTCATGCCCAAGGCAAGAAGAAGTTCCGTGACCTTGGCAAAGCCAAGAAGCTGTTCCATCGCGTGCTCACCACCTTCGACGACCTCGATCTCAGCGAGGTGGAGAGATGGAGCGACGACGATGGGACGGGTGATCAAGAACCCAAGGATGGCGATGACTTCTCCGAGATGTGCTTCATGGCCCTTGAGGGCGAGATCAGCGACAGCGAGCTGTACTCCGACTCCGATGAGGTATACCCCTCCTACGACCAGCTTAATGATGCTTTTCTTAAGCTAGGGAAATTCCATGCTAGGTCTAGAGCTAGGTGTAGCGAGTTGGAGAAGGAAGTAGATAGATTGTCACGGGAGCTTACTTCACTTATATCTGCTCCCTCCCGTGACGAATGTGATACATGCTCTGCTTTGCTGGGTGATATGGAGAAATTAAGGACCTCTCATGATAGTCTGTCCTCTGAGCTTGATATGGTAATGTGGACAATGTTAGTCTTCTTCCTGAGCTAGAGATGAGTAGGGTAGTCGCTCTTTCATCTACTGTTGTTGAGGCTACATCTTGCACCTCATGTGAGGATAAAGACAATGCTTTTAGAGGTCTTTATACCATGCTTCTTGATCTGCCCGAGACTTGTGAAAATTGCAATAACTTGAAAATGAATTTAAAAAGCGCAGATCACAAAATCGCTGAATTACAAGCTTCATTACTTGAGCCTATTGCTTCATGTTTGAACTGTCCTAAATTAACTGCTGAACTTGAATCTGTTTCAAAACAATTTCAAGAAATGATTCACTACAATAAGAAAATGGCTCAGTATGCTTCTAAGGATCCTGTTAGCTCACCATGCATTAATTGTAACAAACTAAAATCTGACTTGATTGCATTGGATGAGAAGTGTGTGAAGCTAACTAAGGACCTTCTAGAGAAGCCATCACTTGCTTGTAGTGTGTGTGCTGGTGTGGGAGAGAAGCCCAAGGGTAAGGTAGAGACGTTTAGCGATGTGAACCAAATGACTAGTAGTAGGACTGTCCCTTCTGAGTCGGCTGTGCGTGCACAAGCCATTCACTCTCCTGCTACTGGTTCTCCTTCTACTCCCTTACCTTCTGCTGTCTCTTCTTCCCCCTCCTCTTCTTGCGCCTCTCTCTTTCGGGAGTGTCAATATCTTATGAACACTCTCGAGAGGTTTGTAGGAGGCAAGAAGAAGCTAAATCTTATTCTAGACCAGTCCAAGATATGCAAATTCAATCAAAGTCTAGGATATGATTTTCTGGAGGATGTTAGGAAGCATCCACCTGCCGTGCTCAGACCCATAGCCGCAGGTGTGATCAAGGTCAAGCCCAGATATGAGAATGTTCAATTCAAGTTAGCGGGCTTTGTCCAAGGGATTTCTGACAGCAAGGTGATTCCACCTGTCGCTTCGGCCTCTCAGAAGGCGAAGCCCCATCGTGCTACTTCTACCTCTCAAAAGGTGAAGTATCATTGCACCTTCTGTTAGAAGGATGGACACTTGGTCGAGCGATGCTTCAGGCGCGCTAAGATCACGCGTAGAGACTGTGTTGAGGCTCTTAGGCGTATTCAGGGTTAGCCCCAGACCTTGAGTGCACCTAAGACCAACACGAGGTCTAGGTTTGCTTCAGTTGATGGGTTTGGGCAGCATCGAGGATTTGGTTTTTCTGAGTCTTCTGGTTTTCGTCCTCGTTCTGCCGTTGGTCGTGACTTCCGCCTATCTGAGGGTAGATCTCGTTTCCCCCGTCGAGATGGCTACCCACGACGTGATCAGCATGTTGTTGGTGCTCCGACTCGCTCTCCCGTAGCAGTCGGACCCAGCAATAGCTTCAGGTCTACACATAGACTGTAACATCCCAAAAATTGGCTTTCTGAAAATTTAAAATCAAATTAATTATTTTAAAGTATTTGAGTTTTATTTGTATTTGCTCTGAATTTCTGTTAAAAATAGGATTTAAAAAAATATTTTAAGTAAAACCTAAAAATATTGTTAAATAAAAAGATATTTTGAATTTATATAAAAATCCTAATTCAAATTAATTATTTGGAGTTATTTGGCTTTTATTTGGTTTCCTGGATTTTCTTGAGTTTAAAAATGTATTTTTGAAATTAAAAAGTATTTTAAGTATGAAAATTAAATACCAACATTAGTTGGAAGTATTTTTATTAAGTCCAAAATGTCACCAGGAGCTTCTTGGAATTTTTTTGGAATTTTTGGAAGTATTTTTATATTTTTCTGAGCTTATTTGACTGTTCTAGGCTTTTCTGAAAAGCTGAAATCAAAATCAGAAAATAAAAATCCAACCCTCTCCCTCCGGCCGCCACGTGGACGGCCAGATGCCGCCCACGCCACTCCCATCCCACCTAGCCCCCTCCTCCGCTTGACACGTGTGCGGCCGACTCATCTCGGCCGTCCATCCCCCTCCCCCCCCCCCATGGCCGCCCGATCCTTCCCCTGGCCGCGTGGCAACATCTCCGCCGCCCGCGTCTCCCCTCTCCCTCTCTCTCTCTCTGCGCCCCCTGGCCCACCTGTCATCCCTTCCCCGCCTTCCCCTACCTTCAGCCGCGCCCCTTCTGTCTCCTCCCGCGCCTCGCCAACGCCTCCCTCGGCCTCTCCGTGCCGTGCGCAGCTCCCCCGCCATTCTCGCGCCCTTTCCTTCTTCTTCCTCCCCCGATCCCCTTCCTTCTACGGCCGCATTTTCCTTTCTTTCCCCTCCGCAATCGCCGCCGCCCGTAATCAACGGCGAGCAATCCTCGCCGATTGCCCCCACTCTGGCCCCTATAAATTCTGCCCCGAGCGCCGCCTCTCCTCGCTCCACTTCCACCTCCGCTCCCCGTTCCTCCTCCGCCACCCGAGAGCGCCCACGCCGTGCATCCTCTTCCCGAGCGCCGGCGAAGGCGACGACGAGCAATTGCCGCCGCCTCGCTCCTCCTCGCGCCCCGCCAACGCCCCATTCGGCTTCCTCGCCTCGCCGCGAAGCCTCTGCGCCCCTCGGCCATGGCCTAGCCCCGCCGGAGCCCCGCCGCCGCCTGGACCCGAGCGCCGCCGCCACTCCTCTTCATCGCCGGCCGCCTCCGGTCGCCCTCGGTGAGCCCACGCCCTTCCCCCGAAAGCCCCGTGCACCCCTCTCCCCGCTGCCGCCCTCGCCGCCGGACGCCGCCAGCCGGAGCGCTAGCGAGCACGCCGCCCCGAGCACCTCCCTCCGCCGGCCGGCCACCTCAGCCCGCCCGTCCCACGTGGCCGTCCAGTGGCACCACGTCTCCGGCCACCTCGGCTCCACCTGCCCCGTCAGCGCCACCCTCTTCACCCGTGCCACCTCACCACTCACTCTCCTCTGTGGGCTCGGTCCATGGACCTGGGCCCGCATGTCAGTGGGGTTTACCCCCAGGGCTGACGTCAGCTGGTGCATTAAACCCATTTTCCCGTTCAAAAATAATTCGGCCCAAAAGAAAATCCCTCGCTGACGCCATAATTCATTTTCCTTTAGAAAAATAATTCCAGAAAATCCCTTTTTCCATTTTCTCTGTATTTAAACTTCCCAGAGCCCGTTCTCCTTCATTTTAACTCCGTTTGAGCTCATTCAAATTTCTAAATTCATCAAAAATTCCAAAATATCCATTTCTTCTATCCTTTCAAATATTTGAAATTTATTTGATATTTCAAAATTTAAATTTCAAATTCCAATACCTAGTTTAATTTCAAAGCCTCAGTTCCATTCCAAATTTTCTGTGCACTTTCAAAATTTAAATTCAAATCTTGCCAAATCTCCATAAAATCCATTCTATCTTTCTTGGTCCAAATATTGTTTCAGTAATTTCTTTTCCCAACCGATCTTCAAGATATTCGTTCTCGCTCGTGTGAACCCCAAATCCGCTGAATCTTTCTCCTAAATTCGTATGAAATCATAAACTTCCTTCCAGTATATATTATATTTGTGATTTTATTTGTATTTATTTGTTTTGTTTCTTCGTCTTTTCACGCGTAGATTCCACCGTTGTCGACGACCTCTCCACTTCGCAGCAGGAAGACCCCGAGAGCGTGCAAGAAGGCAAGTCTCCTTTGATCATCTTGAACCTATGATTTTGAAATGTTTTAATTATTTTAAATTATGTGCATTGCTATTTACATAAAATATTAGTTCAAATCTTAAGGCATTAGTTATATCCAACCTTGTTATGCCCTCAATTGAATTTGAATGCCATGTACCTTGTAACCCTAGAATTTCCTTTGTCTCAATAATGAGAGTATCATAATTATTTGTGAATATTAGAATGGTAGTACGATGCTTAGTCATGCTATGTAATATCCTTGAAATCTTGAAAATGGGGAAAATTATGATATGTTGTAATAACTTTGCGTTTGCAAGTCTAGTGGTGATTGGAGTTGCCACTAATCTTTTAAAATAAAATAAAATATGGAAATTGCTTTAGATTAGGGTGGATGGTTGGTTTGGGTTGGTGCAGGATGCACGAGATCTTGTAAAGAGTATGTTCCACCCTAGTCAACTAAGTACCGACGCTTGTGTTTGTCCAGACTGAGCACTACCGTACAACCCTAACAATACTAGTTTTCAGGTCTAGGACAACGGAGCGAAATCGTTGCAATAGGGCCAAAATAGATGCAATATGTAACTATTGCAACACTTCACTTCCTTTGGCAAGCGTGGCAAGTACTTGTGTGCTTAAAAGGTTGTGCAACGGATTGTGGTTTCGTTGCAATACCTATGATTATTGCCATGCAATGTGTCGTGACAATTGTTTGTTGTTGCAACGAATGATGTCGTGGCGATATAGGCTATTGCCACGGCTGCCTCCGTGGCAATAGTTGCTTTTGCCACAAAGTTTGGTCGTGGCATAGTATCATTTGCCACAAAAATATTGTGTGGTAATAGGTTCTATTGCCACGCCAATGGTTCGTGGCAATAGACCCTGTTGTGGTTACAGACCAAACAGAGAGAGAGAGATGGTAGTGGAGAGTGAGAGGGATGAGTAATGGCTTGGGTCCTCCCCATGGCTCGGTATATATATACATGGGGGTGTTTTTACAGTTGTACCCTTACATTTGAGTATCCCCTCCAGGGGCACTTATGTCATTACACATGGTCTATTCCGGACCTTATACCCTTCTACCAGGCCTGCTGGGTTTAGGTGGGGGCCACCCCCACAACAGACCCTATTGCCACAGAGAGCATTTCATTGCAACAGGATATATTGCTACGGGAGGCGTTTCGTTGTAGCAGGTTTAATTGCCACGGGAGGCGGTTCATTGCAATATGTTTTATTGTCACGGAAGGCGTTTCATTGCCATAAAGTTATTGCAACGAAATATGTTTTGTGGCAAATAGATCCTATAGCAACGAACATTGTTCATGCCATATAGTGGAATCGCAGCATAGTAGCAGCGTTGCAACAGCCTATCACAACGAAATACCAATTTTGCATACAGGTTTATCGCAACGATAAAATTTGCGGTAGCATATTGAGCATATGATAGTTTATTATAATTTGTTGTTGCAAATTAATAATCAAATTAGGAACACGCTTGGATCAAAAACACATATATTAATTCAACACATAATAATTTAAAAGTGTCACCACTCATGCAGGAATTACATATCAATCTCCATACTTAAACTACAAAGTTTGTAACTAATAACAAAAGTACTATTACTTCCATTCCATTTGTCCGTGCATCTTTGCCATGTTGAATTTCCTGACTTGACGCCACGACTCTGTTTGCTCTAATCAAATTGTTTCATCCTGATAGAACATGAACAATAAAGAGGGACCTTAATGTGAGTATTGTCCAGCAGCACATACTTAAGTACATCATAGTGCAAGTTTAGAGATACGAGTTACAGCTGAAAATAGCAATCCTGAGTTCTCTAGTTCAGTTGCGTAGCAAAGTATTTAGCAAGTGATTCCAGCAAAATTATTTAATTTCATTTCATTTACCGATATATAGTAGCCCTACTTCACCTGGCATAATTTTCTAGTAGTTTAGAATAGCATGCTATATTTGACATAAGAACAATGACAGATGAAGATTAATCACATTTTCATTTCATACCTGCTGGTCCCTCGTTTTCTTCGAACGAGTTGTAGCAGTATTCTTCAATTGTTGTGGAGGAATAAAGTTCGATGCTCCATTATTAACAGCGACATTTTGGAAGAGGCTTCGGTTAAGATTAGAAGCTCGAGTGATGCGAATAGGTGGCCTAGCATCTTTTTGTGTGGTCAGGATGCTTGCTGGGTCATTCTGCAAATGTGAAATGTAGAATAAAAAATATTACCATCCGGATGTGTACTACTATTAAAATATGTTCAGCATGCATGCATCAATTGAAGTTCAGGGAAGGTACACATCAGCAGGTCATCAATAGAATGTACAAAGTCCAAATCCCTTATGACAGCAAACTATTTGCAAAATTTGTTACCTGTTGTAATGTTTCTTTCACATGTTCAGGTGTCTTTTCTGTAGTGTTCAATGTACTATCTGGGTTAGCCTTGTCCAATGTTGTCATGTTTTCGTCTTCCTCACTTGAATTAGCCTCGCTTTCCCTTGTGTTCAATATACTTCCCTGGTTAGCCTGCATATGGACCATGAGGAAAAACATTAGGGCCTGTTAGGCTGGGTGGCTGCTGCAAGCAAAAAATCAAACAGAAAATTTTCAAGGCATATCAGTGTATCACACTTTACAGTTTGAACTGGACTGGATGGGAATAGTTGCCAGCTCCTACCATGTAGTACTAATCGATGCACTGACAGCCAGGTGCACAAAACCATTGCCCAAAACCACACATGGGGAAAACAGATAACAATATCTACTGCGACAAGAGAAGGTTCCCATGACATACGAAGCACAACACCACTACTGAACAGAGAACAAAGTTTCACACAGTGGACTAAAAGATGATTTGCAATACAAGCTTCATTGCAGCCACTACAGTGGACTAAAAGATGATTTGCAATACAAGCTTCATTGCAGCCACTAGTTGGCAGACTTCTCCTAAATGGCCATTTGAGGGTAACTTGTTTACTGGTCAAAGCCTCATGGGAGAGAAGCTGAATTACTTGTAATTTTATCCAGGGTAAGAAAATTAAGAATATATTGAATCATGAGAACCTACCCAGGAAAGAAACTAGATGAGCCAGCCGCGCCTCGACCGAACCCACTTGAACCAGGCCTGAAAATAAAACAGTTAACATCATGACTATCAGAAACAAAAAGCAGTGTGTTTCAACTGCAACAGCATGATTGGTAAATCCACTTGCAACAGGCATCCTCTAACTAACACATGCACTTGTAAAGAAGAGCCATACATCATTACAACTTCTCTCTGTCCTCTTCCCCTTGCACTAGGAACGCTAACACGGGGTGCAGAAACAGCAGCCAAACCCAAATCTGCTCCAATCACTTCGATCTTCATTGCCTTTCCATCAAGGCGCACGTTATTATATCGTTTCAATGCTGCAACAGCTTCACTCCTAGTAAATATCACCTCAGCTGAACCATGTTCAAGAATATCCATGAAAATATGACCAAAAAAATTTCAGGCATATAGAAAAACAATCAAGTAGAAATGCCAGAAATATTCTCTGTATCATATGATCTGTCATATTTTAACAGAAGCATTTTCATACTTTTATTAACTTTCGGCAGGTACAGGTTGATTGATCAATGCAAAATATAAAGATCCAGCTACCTGCATATCTTCTTTTGTCACTCCATAGTGCAAGTTTGAAATATATAGCTTTGTACCAGATTCTATTCCAGAAAGCCTAGCAGCCACCATGCTATCCTCAAACAGATCATGTCTCCATAGTGCAAGTTTGAAATATATAGCTTTGTACCAGATTCTATTCCAGAAAGCCCAGCAGCCACCATGCCATGATGTCCCATTTTATGAAGTTCATAGCCACTTCTTGTCATGTATCTACCGTAATTCGGATTCTTGAAGGTATACAGAAAACAGCGATAGTTTTGTGCTTGCCTTGGCAATAGAATACGATGACAGCTGAGTATTAACACTAAGTGGCCTTCGTGAAGGCACCCCTACTCCCCTTCCACGGAAGGTGCCAGCACCACGTCCACGCCCTGAACCATGGCCCAACCTTTGGCCACCACCTCTGCCTGTACCCCCTACCTGCCCCCTTCCCCTTCCTCTTCCCCTCCCACTTCTGTTCTTAATCATATCATCCAATGACATATCCAAAGATGCCGCCATTCCAATAAAAACTTGAGATTCAAAATGAAGAAAGCACTGAAATCAGGACAAACAACTTTAATATTGTCAATTGTTCAGTTGTACCACAACGGTGCAAGCAAGAACAGTAATACACGTGCACAGGCAGATAGAGAAAATCTCAATTTTAAGGTCATTTGTATTTACTAGTTTTAAAAAAAGATAAATATTCAAGAAGCAGTAGCACAACTATGCATTTACAATTTAGAAATGTTCAAGCTCTCACTTCATATGATTCTTCTACATGAACTTTTTAGATATGCCCTTACTCTTCCAAACTTCCTATCATGTGAGCTGTGCTTGGCCCACACATACACCACTTTGCGAGCCAATTATAGGCTTACATATTTCAGCTTTTTACAACATTTAGTCAGTGTTCAGGATGACACAAACATTCAGGTCTATGACTATCAGGCATCCCCAAAACATAGAAAGTGAACTACGAGAAAAGCACATTTGTAGAACAAATCAAGTTCGCTACGTCAACCTCGCCAGATTTCTACAGTCACTCTTCTAATAACTAATGACAAGCGACCAGTCTGAAAACATTCGGAACGAATTATTTGTGCCATGGGAGCACAGTCATAGAACCTGACCTATGCAGCCTCACTCTCGACCACTAGAACCTAGATCACACCACAATCTTTGGATCAGCAACCCGCAATCCCCACAAACGGGACTGGCCAAAGAAATCGCGCACTAGTTCGCGCCAATTTCTACATGCACCGCATCTACCGAGAACTGACCAATCTCGCAAGATCCTATCGCGCTAGGGCTTCGCGCTTGCAAGAGAGTGACTGACAGAAGTATTCCCTAGATTGATCTTAAGGAAGACTAAAGGAGCACAAGAAGGGCCCAGAGCTTACCTACGAGGGGGATCTTCTAGGGTTCTCCGGCGGCGGGGAGATCCGACGATCTGTGGGGCGCTCTCGTCCATCCTCTTCGGTCGGAGGACGCCGCGAGACTTTAGGGCTTCGTGGCGCTAGCGGCTGCCAGCGGCTTCGCGGAAGGTGGGGGGGGGGGGGGGGGGGGGGCTCGTAGGGCTTCTCGGGTTTGGCCGGCGCCGGTACTGGCGTCGGAGGTGGCGGCGTGCCGCGAGGC
The DNA here is from genome assembly GCA_017311315.1 of Dendrocalamus latiflorus. Lineage (NCBI taxonomy): Eukaryota > Viridiplantae > Streptophyta > Magnoliopsida > Poales > Poaceae > Dendrocalamus > Dendrocalamus latiflorus. The sequence goes on along the minus strand of CM029621.1, from coordinate 41,305,258 downwards.
TTCTCTTCGTCGAGGGCTCGAGGGGAGACCGGAGAGGACGACTTTGGTGCGGGGCCCAGCAGATTAGGTTCTCTTTGCCGCCAGGATTTTCTACGCTAGGTCGACTGGGGAATTATAAAAGGAAACATATGTACAAGCACACGTCAACGTGCCGATGGTGGCGGTGGAGCAACGGTGTCGGCGGCGGGCGGCGGTCAGAGGGACTCGGGGCTGTGCGCAAATGCGTTCCCGGCGCGAAGGAGATGCCGGCAATGGGGTCGGTGGGGGCCGAGGGGGCACGGTGGCGACCGGCGGTGTGCGGTGGCGGCGGTTCGGAGAGGCGTTCGGCGCTGGCGACGTACGGGCGGCGAAAAGCTTAGGTGTCGGCGGAAATGTGGTCGTGTCGCTCCCAAGAAGCTCGAGCTTGGAGGAATTGGTCCGAGGAGGCTTCAATCGGCGGCGAGGGGGATGACCGGAGTTGGGAAAGAAAAGAGGCACGCCGGCGATTGGGGTGCTCGGGGCTCAATTGCTCGGGTCAGGAGGGAGTGTGGAGTGTGGGGAGTTCAATGAGGGCCTCGCTGCCTCTTATAGACGACCTGGCGGGGCTAGCAACGGGAGGGGCGGCCATGCAGTCTTTTCGGAGCAGGCGACGGAATTGAACGGGCAGCTACGGCAGATCTTGAGGAGGGATTCGGGGTGCGACACTTCACTGCCGGCTGCAGCTTTGCGCTGTGCACGCGCTGGGTAGCAGGAGGCTTGCGCCACGTGGCTGAGCAGTGCGACCGGGCGGAGGAAAACTGCTGGCGGTGGCGCCGGACCAGGGCGGGGGCGATGAAACCAGGGCTGCGGCGGTCTCGCAGGTTCTCCAACCGGGCGATAGGACGGCTCGGGCAGGGGCGTCGCCGGCGCATGAGTGCCACGGGGAGGGCGAGCTCTGAGCAGGGCGGAAAGGAGACCGGGGAGGAAGACGGGAGGGGAGGCGGTGCGGGCCCGTTGGCCAGAGGAACGCGCGCGGAGTGGAGGCGGGGTCCACATGGCAGTGGCAGGGCGAGGGAGCGGGCTGGGTCGGCGCGCGCGCGGAGTGGCTAGGCCGGGGTGATGGCCGACCAGGCTCCATTTTTTTATTTTTATTTTTCTTTTGTTTTTGGCTTTTCCTTTTTATTCTTGCCATTATTTTCAAAAAAATGGGGGTCTTATGTTTAAACCAAAATTTCTCCCTTCCTTTTATGGATCATCTTTTCAGATTCTCACTTAAATTTTAAATTTTCTATTGTTTAAATATGCTTGTTTCTTCTTGATCCTTTTAACTGTTTGGAACCTTCACCAAATTTTTCAGATAAATCCCATAAACTCCAAATTCAAATGAAACACCTTGTAAAAACAATTCCAAAAACTTTACATTTTCAAATTCCAATTTTCAGGATGTTACACTTTCCCATAACGCAAATACTGTAAAAGAATAAGTGCACAAATATTTGAACAAAACACATGCCTAGCCTAGTGGTAAGAAAAAGGTTTATGACCGTGAAGGTTCTGGGTTCAAGACCTAGGACATGCTCTTTTTTCTATTTTCGCTTAAATAAATTGTGGCAACACAATTACTTTTTGCCACCCAACAAGTTTTTCTTCCAACAAATTTAAATCGTGGCAAACCTTTATTGATGCAACACTTTACAATTTCGTTGCAACATATACAAACCTTTTACAACACTAGTTAAAGATTATGACAACGCAATCAATTCGTGGCAATAAAACATTTATTGATGCAACGCTTTACAATTTCGTTGCAATACATATCAACCTTTTGCAACGTAATTTAAAAATTATGGCAACATAATAAATTCGTTGCAATATTGTCAACTCATCGCAACCACTTAGAATTTCGTTGCAATAACATCAACATATTGCAACGAAATTCAAGATTATCACAACGCAGAAAATTGCGTGGCAATATTGTCAGCTAATCGCAACAATTTTGAAAGTGGTGGCAATAACACCTACCTCTTGCCACGAAAGTCAAGATTTTTGCAACGCAATAAATTAGTGGCAATATTGACCACATATCGCAACATTAGGGTGGATGGTTGGTTTGGGTTGGTGCAGGATGCACGAGATCTTGTAAAGAGTATGTTCCACCCTAGTCAACTAAGGACCGACGCTTGTGTTTGTCCAGACTGAACACTATCGTACAACCCTAAGTCTATATGGGTACGACCTAGCTGATTAACTCATGATTGCCACCAGTGAAAAGTGGGTGCCAGGGATTTACTGGTTATTCACAGTGAGGGACAGGGATTTACTGTACTCATATGGCGCAAGAGGGGGCTTCGGATTGGGCAGATTTAACCCTTCTGCGGTGAAACCTCAGCGGGTGGTGTCTAGCTAGTCTAGAGTAAGGTAAAAGCTTTGTGATAATTTATCTATGTCTCATGCCAAAGGAAGCGTGGTGACTGTTAAGATAATTTGTCTCTTAGGGGTAAAGTTGTACAACCTCTGCAGAATGTAAAACTATTCGAATAGCCGTGCCCACAGTCAAGGGCGGGCAAGGAATGCATTCACATGGTAGATTTTTTGGTTTTCGTTTTAAAATCAAAGTTTTGATATTCCGAGAGTGGAGGGAACTCTCGGAAGGATATCCTGGCAGTTGGAGCCAGAGAGGGTGGATGGAACCCGCAGTGTTAAACTTGATCATTTGTAAGCTAGTGTTGGTAGTTGGAACCTTCACTATTAAGTAAATGTTAGTTCTATTAAAACATTTATTTGATTAACTTGATGCCTTCAAAAATAATTATTCGTAATTAAAATTAAAACCTTGCTTTGTGCAAAAGAACCATATAGCCTTCCTTTGTCAAGCCTTGCATGTATTGCATTTTTCCCAAGACTTGCGGAGTACTTTATGTACTCACATGCTGCACTCAAAAATAATAAGCAGAGGAATACGAAGCCCAAGAAGGAGACTACGACTACTTCATGGGTGGATTCGACGAAGGATTCCTGGAGTTCTAGGTCACGCTTCCCCAGTCAATTGCCTGTGGCGTATTGATGGGTCTTCGCCGGATTTATCTTTTGCTTCCGCTGTATTTTGTGAGTGTGTGAGGTCTTGAAACCTCAGTTGTAATAATGAGACCTTTCGGTCAGTACTCTCTATTATTGTAACAAAGCGTTGTTGGTTATGTAATCGTGTCTGTTTAACTGTGTGCACTAGCTTTGATCTGGGACTAGTGCTGTAATACACAGAGGGTCCGGGTTCGGAAATCCGGGGTCCCGACATAGACCTTCTACTTCTTTGAGTGACAGAGAGCGTAGGGTAGTTAGAGGTCAGTCGTGTTTGACTACTTCTTCTGCTCGACGTGTTACTCAGTATTGGGTGCCAAAATCACTCTTGATTTATCCCAGTACTGAGCCTTTACTCTTTGTTTGACTCAGGTTCGCCGGGCTGAGAAGGGAGAGGTTTGGCTTGTTGACTCCAATTGTTCTCGACATATGACCGGAGACTCCCGTTGGTTCTCTTCCCTAGCCCGAGCTCTAGGTGATGAGACTAACACCTTTGGAGATGCTTCGTCTGGGCGCGTCATCGCCAAAGGTACAGTGCACATGAATGATTCTTTTATTTTAAAAGATGTTGCCTTGGTTAGTAAGCTGCAGTGTAATTTGCTTTCTATTTCTCAGCTTACCGATGATGGTTTCGAGGTGAGTTTTAAGAAAAAACGCTTAAAAATTCTTGATTCCTCGGGGAGTCTGGTTTGCGGGATTCTCGTTATGGGAGGAGTCTGGTTTGCGGGAGTCTAATTTTTCTAAGTCTTTTGGTGATCCTCTCAGGTGTTTAGTTGCTTCTGAGTCCCGCGATCTCACTTTCTGGCATAGGAGACTTGGTCATATTGGATTTGACCATTTGACCCGAGTTAGCGGCCACGATCTCGTTCTTGGTCTGCCGAAACTCAAGATGGTCAAAAATCTTGTTTGCGCTCCTTGCCAGCATGGCAAGATGGTTGCTGCTTCTTACCGTCCGATCACAGTGACTATGACCGATGCACCGGGACAACTGCTCCACATGGACATAGTTGGACCAGCTCGAGTGCAGTCAGCAGGAGGGTAGTGGTATGTTCTTGTCGTGGTCGATGACTACTCGAGGTATTCTTGGGTGTTTTTCTTGGCCTCAAAGGATGAAACGTTTACACATTTTTGGGGTTCGTTTTTTGGGGAAAGCGTTAGGGATTAGTAATATATCACAAATATGAACAATAACGAAAAGAAAGACAAGTCAGCACAAACACAAAACAAGCTAAAGAAAACAAACGACCTAGTCTATAGCCTAACACTGTCGCTCTGAGCTAATCCCCGGCAACGGTGCCAAAATACTTGATCGTGCAAAAATAGCACACCCGCAAGTGCACGGGTTGCCACTGAAATAGTGGCGAGTGTCGTGTTCTCCACAGGGACTAGACTGAGGCTACCGGTGCTCAGCTAAAGCTAGGTCAAACAAAACGGGGGAGAAAACTAAACCTAAAACGTCCACCGAATTAACCTAACGAATGAACTACAAAACGAACTCTAACTCGCACGAACGAAACGACGAGCGACTAAAACAAACAAAAGACGACGGAACGAACGACCGCACGAATGAACGTCGTATGACCGAACGAACAAAACGACGACTAACTACACAAATGTCGCACGAATGACACAACTACCGACCTACGACCTAACTAACTACCGACCAAGAGAAAGAAAGGGGGAGCCGAGAAGCACTGGGGGAGTCGAGAGAGAACAAGGTAGAAGACGGACGATAGCTAAATAGATGACGACGGTAGGACAAAACAACTAACAACTACGACTACGACGAACACACGCACGATTTAACTAACTAACGACCGCTAAAAGAAGCATAGAGGGAGGTCGAGAAGCACAAGGTGGGAGTCTAGACAGCAATGGGAAGGGGGACGGACGCTGAATAGCTAAATCGCGCTACTTGACAACACAACACTATTGCACAAAATGATTTACCTAACAAGACACAAGACAACTGACAGATTGATACTACTAACAGCTAACACAACACAATAGAAATCATAAACATTAGCCAAGCTCACTGACCAACACAGATCACAACTAGCATTAATAAAAATACTACTCACAGAACACAAAATGCACAGATATCACAGAGCATATATCACACCAACAAAACAGAGCACTATAACATAGTCACTGATCTCATACATCACAAATCACAGATGATAATCCACAGTTCATCAACACATTGCAAATGATAATTGTCAGTTAACAGTGTGAACAGTAATTAATAGAAAATGAAAAAATAAAGGGGGACGAAATTAGACCACCGAGGAGGGGTTGAAGAAGCAGACGGGAGCTGCCGGCAGTGGAGTTGGCGTCGATGAGGAAGAAGCCGTCGGTGGAGGAGGATGCAGGCGGCTCCGTAGAGGAAGCTGACGAAGCCGTCGGCGTGGTTGGTGAAGTAGAGGCAGGGGGCGGCGCTGATGGAGGTCGGCGGTGGATGCGGTGAGCAAGGCGGCGCGCGGGGTGGAGAATGTGGTGGCGCAGTAGAGGAAGGGGTGCGCGCCGGTGGTGGAGTCGGAGGAGCGGTGGGGAGCGACGAAAAAGAGTGGAGGTGGTTGGCCAAGGGCAGAAGATGAAGGGGGAGACCGGCGGGAGAAGAGGAGAGGCTCGGCCTCGCCGGCGGCCGGAGGTGTGGAAGAACGGGAGGATGCGGTGAGGAGCAGCCGGAGATGGAGAAGATCCGGTGGGAGAAGAAAGGAGAAGCGAAGGGGCGCACGGGAGGAGGCGCACGGGAGGAGGCGCGGCGGAGCGGCGGTGGTTGAGGAGGCAGAGAAGAGCGGCCGAGAGGTGGTGGCGCGGTGAAGGGAGGCGTTGGTGGCGATGGGGATCTGTAGAGGAGAGGAGGAGGAGCGGCTGGCCGGACTGAGGAGAGTGCCGGCGCCGGTGGTGGAGAAGGAAGAGAGAGGCGACGGAGAGAGGCAAGGAGGCTCGCCGGTGGATCTGGAGCGGCGGCGCCGAGGTGGGGCAAGAGGAGGCGCGGTGATGTGGTGGATGAGCAGAAGGGGAGCAGCGGGGGGGCGTGGTGAAGGAGCTGCGGGTGGAGAATGGCGCAGTGGCGAGCCGGCCTGGCCTCGCCGCCGGCCGGAGCTAGAGAAGGGAGGAGGGAAGCAAAAATGGGAATTGGGGAAGAAGAAGTGCCAGGCTGCCGCGTGGAGAAGAAGGACGGCTGGGTTATGCGGCCGAATGGGGTTTTTGCCATTTTCTGATTTAGTCCTCCCACTTTCTAGGGTTTACACATTGGTCCTTCTCCCACTTCTTTTCTTCTGTTCTGGCCCTCCAGGAGTCCGATTTCATCGCGGTTTGATCCCACACATCCATGACGACACGCACAGCGGTACGGAATAGTCCCAAAAGTCCAGATTTATCGTTTATGCGCCTCGATCGCGCCAGCCTGTGAAAAAGCACAAAAAAGTGTAAAACAGTCCATTTCGAGCAATTAAACATATCAAAGCGTGTAAATGATGATAAGTGATCCCAAAATGTGAAAAATAAGAGGGTAAAATGGCATGTAAATATATGCAAATGTGACACATGTCAAGAGGCCACTTCTTCATCTCATCCTGGACCTCCTCGACATATCCAGAAAGACCATCCTTCAGAGCATATTATTGGAGACCTCTTTGAGCGTGTCACACGCTCAAAGTCTGGCATGTCACATTTCTGTCTCCATTCTGCCTTTGTTGCCACTTTTGAGCCCAAGGATGTTAGTCATGCACTTTCTGATGAGTCTTGGATCAATGTCATGCATGAGGAGTTAGAGAATTTTGAGAGAAACAAGGTCTGGTCGCTTGTTGAGCCCCCTCGAGGTCACAATGTTATTGGGACCAAGTGGGTGTTCAAAAACAAGCAGAGTGAGGATGGGGTAGTGATTCGAAACAAGGCTAGACTAGTAGCTTAGGGCTTCTCCCAGGTTGAGGGGCTAGATTTTGAGGAGACCTTTGCCCCTATAGCTAGGCTTGAGGCCATTAGAATCCTTCTTGCTCTCACAGCTTCTAAGGGTTTTAAGCTTTACTAGATGGATGTCAAGAGTGTTTTCCTCAATGGGTTTATTGAGGAAGAGGTCTATGTCAGACAGCCTCCGGGTTTCGAGAACCCCAAATACCCAAACCATGTCTACAAGCTTTCCAAAGCCTTGTATGGACTTAAGCAGGCCCTTAGAGCTTGGTATGAGAGGCTTAAGTCCTATTTGTTGAGTCATGGTTTTGAGATGGGTAAAGTGGATAAGACCTTGTTCATTCGTGGGCATAGCACTGATCTTTTACTCGTCCAGATTTATGTGGATGACATCATCTTTGGCGGCTCTTCTCATGCTCTCGTTTCACAGTTCTCGGATGTCATGAGCACCGAGTTTGAGATGAGCATGATGGGTGAGTTGACTTTCTTTCTTGGCTTCCAGATAAAGCAGACTCGGGAGGGTACTTTCTTGCATCAGGGCAGTACACTCGTGACCTCCTGAGACGCTTTGACATGAGTGATGGCAATGCAGTGTCGACTCCCATGGCATCATCCGCCACACTTGACCCAGATGAGGACGGCGAGCCAGTTGATCAAGAGTATCGCAGCATGATTGGCTCCCTCTTGTACCTCACTGCCTCGAGGCCGGACATACATTTCTCCACGTGTCTGTGTGCTCGCTTTTAGGCTTCTCTTTGCGTATCTCACTGTCAGGCGGTGAAGTGCATTCTTCGGTACCTTCGAGCTACCATTGACTATGGTATCTGGTACTCTTCCTCATCCTATCTTTTCCTTAGAGCCTAGTCGGATGCAGACTTTGCTGGCTGTTGGATAGATAGGAAGAGCACTTCTGGCACCTGCCAGTTCGTTGGCACTTCTCTCATTTCCTGGTCTTCGAGGAAGCAGTCCGGAGTTGCACAGTCCACCGCAGAGGCCGAGTACGTTGCTGCCGCCAGTTGTTACAGCCATGTACTTTGGATGGTCTCAACCTTGCGGGACATTGGGTTAGCCATAGACAGTGTTCCACTCTTTTGTGATAACACTTCAGCTATTAACATTGCTAAGAACCCAGTGCAACACTCTCGGACCAAGCACATTGATATTCGATATCACTTCCTTCGAGACCATGTAGAAAAGGGTGACATAGTACTCCAGTTTGTGGAGAGTGACCACCAGTTGGCTGACATCTTTACCATGCCTTTGGATAGCTCTAGGTTTTCAGCTCTGCGGGGAGAGCTTGGGGTGGTTTGTCCTTATGGACTGTTGTGAGGGGTAGCTTTGTGCCTTACTGTATTATCATATTTATTATGCTCTTACTCCTTTCTGTTGCATTGCATTTGGGTGTATTGGGATCGTCCTTCTAGCATAGGTTAGAGTGATTCTCTAGTCTAGCTGCTTAGACTTCTTCCTCTCATCTTGTGATTCTAGGATGCTACTTATTAGCTATTTCTCTTCTCACTAGGTTGAGCTCACTCACTTCTTACAGGTTCTAGCAAGGGTTGGGCCACCCTTGGGTAGACAGGGTACGTGTTTGCTCCTTAGTGTGTTAGATGATCGACTAATAGTACTAGTGTCATATGGGGTAGATGAGAGTCAGTCTGAGCCATAGTATCCTCTATATCTTGTCTATGCTTTAAGGACTGCCTTTTCTGCTTTTATTGCCAGCTTCTCGCATTTATTGCTTTGGTTCAGGGGAGTTCATTTGGGAGCTTCTAGATCTTAATGTTGACATAACTCAACTTAAACTAAAATTGCATCTCATGTTGTGGGGGAGCTGGATTTTCTTGCATTCTGCATTTGGCATTGTAATATAACTACATGGAGCCTTGATTATTATCCATTTATGACATGTTTACAATGCATTACATCTTGCCATGATCTGAGCTTACTTGCTAGATATATCATGATTTTATATGTGTAGTCTAGTCTTTGCCATGATAGGTTGATTAAAATGCTCAACTTGAACTAATTCATGTCATGTTAGCTCTTGAGACTAGTCTGCCTTTAGTTATCCTTTTATGAGTCATGCCATGTCAAATAGGCTGAGTTGAGTCTTCAATCTATATTGAGCTTTAGATTGAGCTATGTTAGTTCCTTGATGAAACATGAGTTAGTACAACCTTTTAAGAAAGCAAAAAGATCTCTTTTGTGCGAAAGAACTGATGTCACCAATTCTTTCTCATGAGATTGCTTGCCATTGCACTAGGCATGAACTCAGGGGGAGTTTTGGTTGACCAAGATCATTTCCTTAAGCCTCTTGCTTGGAGTGGTCGTATAAGGCTTGAGATCTAGCACATGACTAAACAAAAATCTTGGTTGGAAACAATCATGAGTTTCTAGAAAAAAAACATGCAATTGTGCTCAATTTGCTAAAATTACAAAACTTACATGTACTTGAACAAATATCTCATTCTTGAACTTGTAGCACTCTAAATTGACTCAATACTAGTTTCTTGGTTCCACTTAGATTATTGACATGGCCTGCATCATCTTTGGATACCTTTAGTTAGATTGTAATCATGGTTGACTTGACATGCTAAGAAATTCGACTAAATTTCAGATTGTGACTTATTTGGCTTAGCTAGCTTATACGTATCTCGTCATGATCTAGATAGTATTTTTATATCTTATGGCTTGGAGTAATACTCAAATGGTCACTTTGGAAAATCTTCATGGCTCTAACTGCTTAGAATAAACAAACTTCAGTCATTTCATCCGACACCATGCCTTATTCTCTCTCTTGCATCTTGATGATTTTATTGCCAAAAGGGGGAAAGTAATGGAGAAAAAGCCATTTCAATGATTTTCTGGAGCTTTTGAGGAAAACTTGCTCTTTCTATTTTCGCTCCTTGTCGACATGGTCATTAGCTTCTTTGACTTCTTTTGGACCATGTTTGACTTTCAAACAGCCTCCGGGTTTCGAGAATCCCAAATACCCAAACCATGTCTACAAGCTTTCCAAAGCCTTGTATGGACTTAAGCAGGCCCTTAGAGCTTGGTATGAGAGGCTTAAGTCCTATTTGTTGAGTCATGGTTTTGAGATGGGTAAAGTGGATAAGACCTTGTTCATTCGTGGGCATAGCACTGATCTTTTACTCGTCCAGATTTATGTGGATGACATCATCTTTGGCGGCTCTTCTCATGCTCTCGTTTCACAGTTCTCGGATGTCATGAGCACCGAGTTTGAGATGAGCATGATGGGTGAGTTGACTTTCTTTCTTGGCTTCCAGATAAAGCAGACTCGGGAGGGTACTTTCTTGCATCAGGGCAGTACACTCGTGACCTCCTGAGACGCTTTGACATGAGTGATGGCAATGCAGTGTCGACTCCCATGGCATCATCCGCCACACTTGACCCAGATGAGGACGGCGAGCCAGTTGATCAAGAGTATCGCAGCATGATTGGCTCCCTCTTGTACCTCACTGCCTCGAGGCCGGACATGCATTTCTCCATGTGTCTGTGTGCTCGCTTTCAGGCTTCTCTTTGCGTATCTCACTGTCAGGCGGTGAAGTGCATTCTTCGGTACCTTCGAGCTACCATTGACTGTGGTATCTGGTACTCTTCCTCATCCTATCTTTCCCTTAGAGCCTACTCGGATGCAGACTTTGCTGGCTGTTGGATAGATAGGAAGAGCACTTCTGGTACCTGCCAGTTCATTGGCACTTCTCTCATTTCCTGGTCTTCGAGGAAGCAGTTCGGAGTTGCACAGTCCACCGCAGAGGCCGAGTACGTTGCTGCCGCCAGTTGTTACAGCCATGTACTTTGGATGGTCTCAACCTTGCGGGACTTTGGGTTAGCCGTAGACAGTGTTCCACTCTTTTGTGATAACACTTCAGCTATTAACATTGCTAAGAACCCAGTGCAACACTCTCGGACCAAGCACATTGATATTCGATATCACTTCCTTCGAGACCATGTAGAGAAGGGTGACATAGTACTCCAGTTTGTGGAGAGTGACCACCAGTTAGCTGACATCTTTACCATGCCTTTGGATAGCTCTAGGTTTTCAGCTCTGCGGGGAGAGCTTGGGGTGGTTTGTCCTTATGGACTGTTGTGAGGGGTAGCTTTGTGCCTTACTGTATTATCATATTTATTATGCTCTTACTCCTTTCTGTTGCATTGCATTTGGGTGTATTGGGATCGTCCTTCTAGCATAGGTTAGAGTGATTCTCTAGTCTAGCTGCTTAGACTTCTTCCTCTCATCTTGTGATTCTAGGATGCTACTTATTAGCTATTTCTCTTCTCACTAGGTTGAGCTCACTCACTTCTTACAGGTTCTAGCAAGGGTTGGGCCACCCTTGGGTAGACAGGGTACGTGTTTGCTCCTTAGTGTGTTAGATGATCGACTAATAGTACTAGTGTCATATGGGGTAGATGAGAGTCAGTCTGAGCCATAGTATCCTCTATATCTTGTCTATGCTTTAAGGACTGCCTTTTCTGCTTTTATTGCCAGCTTCTCGCATTTATTGCTTTGGTTCAGGGGAGTTCATTTGAGAGCTTCTAGATCTTAATGTTGACATAACTCAACTTAAACTAAAATTGCATCTCATGTTGTGGGGGAGCTGGATTTTCTTGCATTCTGCATTTGGCATTGTAATATAACTACATGGAGCCTTGATTATTATCCATTTATGACATGTTTACAATGCATTACATCTTGCCATGATCTGAGCTTACTTGCTAGATATATCATGATTTTATATGTGTAGTCTAGTCTTTGCCATGATAGGTTGATTAAAATGCTCAACTTGAACTAATTCATGTCATGTTAGCTCTTGAGACTAGTCTGCCTTTAGTTATCCTTTTATGAGTCATGCCATGTCAAATAGGCTGAGTTGAGTCTTCAATCTATATTGAGCTTTAGATTGAGCTATGTTAGTTCCTTGATGAAACATGAGTTAGTACAACCTTTTAAGAAAGCAAAAAGATCTCTTTTGTGCGAAAGAACTGATGTCACCAATTCTTTCTCATGAGATTGCTTGCCATTGCACTAGGCATGAACTCAGGGGGAGTTTTGGTTGACCAAGATCATTTCCTTAAGCCTCTTGCTTGGAGTGGTCGTATAAGGCTTGAGATCTAGCACATGACTAAACAAAAATCTTGGTTGGAAACAATCATGAGTTTCTAGAAAAAAAACATGCAATTGTGCTCAATTTGCTAAAATTACAAAACTTACATGTACTTGAACAAATATCTCATTCTTGAACTTGTAGCACTCTAAATTGACTCAATACTAGTTTCTTGGTTCCACTTAGATTATTGACATGGCCTGCATCATCTTTGGATACCTTTAGTTAGATTGTAATCATGGTTGACTTGACATGCTAAGAAATTCGACTAAATTTCAGATTGTGACTTATTTGGCTTAGCTAGCTTATACGTATCTCGTCATGATCTAGATAGTATTTTTATATCTTATGGCTTGGAGTAATACTCAAATGGTCACTTTGGAAAATCTTCATGGCTCTAACTGCTTAGAATAAACAAACTTCAGTCATTTCATCCGACACCATGCCTTATTCTCTCTCTTGCATCTTGATGATTTTATTGCCAAAAGGGGGAAAGTAATGGAGAAAAAGCCATTTCAATGATTTTCTGGAGCTTTTGAGGAAAACTTGCTCTTTCTATTTTCGCTCCTTGTCGACATGGTCATTAGCTTCTTTGACTTCTTTTGGACCATGTTTGACTTTCAAACAGCCTCCGGGTTTCGAGAATCCCAAATACCCAAACCATGTCTACAAGCTTTCCAAAGCCTTGTATGGACTTAAGCAGGCCCTTAGAGCTTGGTATGAGAGGCTTAAGTCCTATTTGTTGAGTCATGGTTTTGAGATGGGTAAAGTGGATAAGACCTTGTTCATTCGTGGGCATAGCACTGATCTTTTACTCGTCCAGATTTATGTGGATGACATCATCTTTGGCGGCTCTTCTCATGCTCTCGTTTCACAGTTCTCGGATGTCATGAGCACCGAGTTTGAGATGAGCATGATGGGTGAGTTGACTTTCTTTCTTGGCTTCCAGATAAAGCAGACTCGGGAGGGTACTTTCTTGCATCAGGGCAGTACACTCGTGACCTCCTGAGACGCTTTGACATGAGTGATGGCAATGCAGTGTCGACTCCCATGGCATCATCCGCCACACTTGACCCAGATGAGGACGGCGAGCCAGTTGATCAAGAGTATCGCAGCATGATTGGCTCCCTCTTGTACCTCACTGCCTCGAGGCCGGACATGCATTTCTCCATGTGTCTGTGTGCTCGCTTTCAGGCTTCTCTTTGCGTATCTCACTGTCAGGCGGTGAAGTGCATTCTTCGGTACCTTCGAGCTACCATTGACTGTGGTATCTGGTACTCTTCCTCATCCTATCTTTCCCTTAGAGCCTACTCGGATGCAGACTTTGCTGGCTGTTGGATAGATAGGAAGAGCACTTCTGGTACCTGCCAGTTCATTGGCACTTCTCTCATTTCCTGGTCTTCGAGGAAGCAGTTCGGAGTTGCACAGTCCACCGCAGAGGCCGAGTACGTTGCTGCCGCCAGTTGTTACAGCCATGTACTTTGGATGGTCTCAACCTTGCGGGACTTTGGGTTAGCCGTAGACAGTGTTCCACTCTTTTGTGATAACACTTCAGCTATTAACATTGCTAAGAACCCAGTGCAACACTCTCGGACCAAGCACATTGATATTCGATATCACTTCCTTCGAGACCATGTAGAGAAGGGTGACATAGTACTCCAGTTTGTGGAGAGTGACCACCAGTTGGCTGACATCTTTACCATGCCTTTGGATAGCTCTAGGTTTTCAGCTCTGCGGGGAGAGCTTGGGGTGGTTTGTCCTTATGGACTGTTGTGAGGGGTAGCTTTGTGCCTTACTGTATTATCATATTTATTATGCTCTTACTCCTTTCTGTTGCATTGCATTTGGGTGTATTGGGATCGTCCTTCTAGCATAGGTTAGAGTGATTCTCTAGTCTAGCTGCTTAGACTTCTTCCTCTCATCTTGTGATTCTAGGATGCTACTTATTAGCTATTTCTCTTCTCACTAGGTTGAGCTCACTCACTTCTTACAGGTTCTAGCAAGGGTTGGGCCACCCTTGGGTAGACAGGGTACGTGTTTGCTCCTTAGTGTGTTAGATGATCGACTAATAGTACTAGTGTCATATGGGGTAGATGAGAGTCAGTCTGAGCCATAGTATCCTCTATATCTTGTCTATGCTTTAAGGACTGCCTTTTCTGCTTTTATTGCCAGCTTCTCGCATTTATTGCTTTGGTTCAGGGGAGTTCATTTGGGAGCTTCTAGATCTTAATGTTGACATAACTCAACTTAAACTAAAATTGCATCTCATGTTGTGGGGGAGCTGGATTTTCTTGCATTCTGCATTTGGCATTGTAATATAACTACATGGAGCCTTGATTATTATCCATTTATGACATGTTTACAATGCATTACATCTTGCCATGATCTGAGCTTACTTGCTAGATATATCATGATTTTATATGTGTAGTCTAGTCTTTGCCATGATAGGTTGATTAAAATGCTCAACTTGAACTAATTCATGTCATGTTAGCTCTTGAGACTAGTCTGCCTTTAGTTATCCTTTTATGAGTCATGCCATGTCAAATAGGCTGAGTTGAGTCTTCAATCTATATTGAGCTTTAGATTGAGCTATGTTAGTTCCTTGATGAAACATGAGTTAGTACAACCTTTTAAGAAAGCAAAAAGATCTCTTTTGTGCGAAAGAACTGATGTCACCAATTCTTTCTCATGAGATTGCTTGCCATTGCACTAGGCATGAACTCAGGGGGAGTTTTGGTTGACCAAGATCATTTCCTTAAGCCTCTTGCTTGGAGTGGTCGTATAAGGCTTGAGATCTAGCACATGACTAAACAAAAATCTTGGTTGGAAACAATCATGAGTTTCTAGAAAAAAAACATGCAATTGTGCTCAATTTGCTAAAATTACAAAACTTACATGTACTTGAACAAATATCTCATTCTTGAACTTGTAGCACTCTAAATTGACTCAATACTAGTTTCTTGGTTCCACTTAGATTATTGACATGGCCTGCATCATCTTTGGATACCTTTAGTTAGATTGTAATCATGGTTGACTTGACATGCTAAGAAATTCGACTAAATTTCAGATTGTGACTTATTTGGCTTAGCTAGCTTATACGTATCTCGTCATGATCTAGATAGTATTTTTATATCTTATGGCTTGGAGTAATACTCAAATGGTCACTTTGGAAAATCTTCATGGCTCTAACTGCTTAGAATAAACAAACTTCAGTCATTTCATCCGACACCATGCCTTATTCTCTCTCTTGCATCTTGATGATTTTATTGCCAAAAGGGGGAAAGTAATGGAGAAAAAGCCATTTCAATGATTTTCTGGAGCTTTTGAGGAAAACTTGCTCTTTCTATTTTCGCTCCTTGTCGACATGGTCATTAGCTTCTTTGACTTCTTTTGGACCATGTTTGACTTTCAAACAGCCTCCGGGTTTCGAGAATCCCAAATACCCAAACCATGTCTACAAGCTTTCCAAAGCCTTGTATGGACTTAAGCAGGCCCTTAGAGCTTGGTATGAGAGGCTTAAGTCCTATTTGTTGAGTCATGGTTTTGAGATGGGTAAAGTGGATAAGACCTTGTTCATTCGTGGGCATAGCACTGATCTTTTACTCGTCCAGATTTATGTGGATGACATCATCTTTGGCGGCTCTTCTCATGCTCTCGTTTCACAGTTCTCGGATGTCATGAGCACCGAGTTTGAGATGAGCATGATGGGTGAGTTGACTTTCTTTCTTGGCTTCCAGATAAAGCAGACTCGGGAGGGTACTTTCTTGCATCAGGGCAGTACACTCGTGACCTCCTGAGACGCTTTGACATGAGTGATGGCAATGCAGTGTCGACTCCCATGGCATCATCCGCCACACTTGACCCAGATGAGGACGGCGAGCCAGTTGATCAAGAGTATCGCAGCATGATTGGCTCCCTCTTGTACCTCACTGCCTCGAGGCCGGACATGCATTTCTCCATGTGTCTGTGTGCTCGCTTTCAGGCTTCTCTTTGCGTATCTCACTGTCAGGCGGTGAAGTGCATTCTTCGGTACCTTCGAGCTACCATTGACTGTGGTATCTGGTACTCTTCCTCATCCTATCTTTCCCTTAGAGCCTACTCGGATGCAGACTTTGCTGGCTGTTGGATAGATAGGAAGAGCACTTCTGGTACCTGCCAGTTCATTGGCACTTCTCTCATTTCCTGGTCTTCGAGGAAGCAGTTCGGAGTTGCACAGTCCACCGCAGAGGCCGAGTACGTTGCTGCCGCCAGTTGTTACAGCCATGTACTTTGGATGGTCTCAACCTTGCGGGACTTTGGGTTAGCCGTAGACAGTGTTCCACTCTTTTGTGATAACACTTCAGCTATTAACATTGCTAAGAACCCAGTGCAACACTCTCGGACCAAGCACATTGATATTCGATATCACTTCCTTCGAGACCATGTAGAGAAGGGTGACATAGTACTCCAGTTTGTGGAGAGTGACCACCAGTTGGCTGACATCTTTACCATGCCTTTGGATAGCTCTAGGTTTTCAGCTCTGCGGGGAGAGCTTGGGGTGGTTTGTCCTTATGGACTGTTGTGAGGGGTAGCTTTGTGCCTTACTGTATTATCATATTTATTATGCTCTTACTCCTTTCTGTTGCATTGCATTTGGGTGTATTGGGATCGTCCTTCTAGCATAGGTTAGAGTGATTCTCTAGTCTAGCTGCTTAGACTTCTTCCTCTCATCTTGTGATTCTAGGATGCTACTTATTAGCTATTTCTCTTCTCACTAGGTTGAGCTCACTCACTTCTTACAGGTTCTAGCAAGGGTTGGGCCACCCTTGGGTAGACAGGGTACGTGTTTGCTCCTTAGTGTGTTAGATGATCGACTAATAGTACTAGTGTCATATGGGGTAGATGAGAGTCAGTCTGAGCCATAGTATCCTCTATATCTTGTCTATGCTTTAAGGACTGCCTTTTCTGCTTTTATTGCCAGCTTCTCGCATTTATTGCTTTGGTTCAGGGGAGTTCATTTGGGAGCTTCTAGATCTTAATGTTGACATAACTCAACTTAAACTAAAATTGCATCTCATGTTGTGGGGGAGCTGGATTTTCTTGCATTCTGCATTTGGCATTGTAATATAACTACATGGAGCCTTGATTATTATCCATTTATGACATGTTTACAATGCATTACATCTTGCCATGATCTGAGCTTACTTGCTAGATATATCATGATTTTATATGTGTAGTCTAGTCTTTGCCATGATAGGTTGATTAAAATGCTCAACTTGAACTAATTCATGTCATGTTAGCTCTTGAGACTAGTCTGCCTTTAGTTATCCTTTTATGAGTCATGCCATGTCAAATAGGCTGAGTTGAGTCTTCAATCTATATTGAGCTTTAGATTGAGCTATGTTAGTTCCTTGATGAAACATGAGTTAGTACAACCTTTTAAGAAAGCAAAAAGATCTCTTTTGTGCGAAAGAACTGATGTCACCAATTCTTTCTCATGAGATTGCTTGCCATTGCACTAGGCATGAACTCAGGGGGAGTTTTGGTTGACCAAGATCATTTCCTTAAGCCTCTTGCTTGGAGTGGTCGTATAAGGCTTGAGATCTAGCACATGACTAAACAAAAATCTTGGTTGGAAACAATCATGAGTTTCTAGAAAAAAAACATGCAATTGTGCTCAATTTGCTAAAATTACAAAACTTACATGTACTTGAACAAATATCTCATTCTTGAACTTGTAGCACTCTAAATTGACTCAATACTAGTTTCTTGGTTCCACTTAGATTATTGACATGGCCTGCATCATCTTTGGATACCTTTAGTTAGATTGTAATCATGGTTGACTTGACATGCTAAGAAATTCGACTAAATTTCAGATTGTGACTTATTTGGCTTAGCTAGCTTATACGTATCTCGTCATGATCTAGATAGTATTTTTATATCTTATGGCTTGGAGTAATACTCAAATGGTCACTTTGGAAAATCTTCATGGCTCTAACTGCTTAGAATAAACAAACTTCAGTCATTTCATCCGACACCATGCCTTATTCTCTCTCTTGCATCTTGATGATTTTATTGCCAAAAGGGGGAAAGTAATGGAGAAAAAGCCATTTCAATGATTTTCTGGAGCTTTTGAGGAAAACTTGCTCTTTCTATTTTCGCTCCTTGTCGACATGGTCATTAGCTTCTTTGACTTCTTTTGGACCATGTTTGACTTTCAAACAGCCTCCGGGTTTCGAGAATCCCAAATACCCAAACCATGTCTACAAGCTTTCCAAAGCCTTGTATGGACTTAAGCAGGCCCTTAGAGCTTGGTATGAGAGGCTTAAGTCCTATTTGTTGAGTCATGGTTTTGAGATGGGTAAAGTGGATAAGACCTTGTTCATTCGTGGGCATAGCACTGATCTTTTACTCGTCCAGATTTATGTGGATGACATCATCTTTGGCGGCTCTTCTCATGCTCTCGTTTCACAGTTCTCGGATGTCATGAGCACCGAGTTTGAGATGAGCATGATGGGTGAGTTGACTTTCTTTCTTGGCTTCCAGATAAAGCAGACTCGGGAGGGTACTTTCTTGCATCAGGGCAGTACACTCGTGACCTCCTGAGACGCTTTGACATGAGTGATGGCAATGCAGTGTCGACTCCCATGGCATCATCCGCCACACTTGACCCAGATGAGGACGGCGAGCCAGTTGATCAAGAGTATCGCAGCATGATTGGCTCCTTCTTGTACCTCACTGCCTCGAGGCCGGACATGCATTTCTCCATGTGTCTGTGTGCTCGCTTTCAGGCTTCTCTTTGCGTATCTCACTGTCAGGCGGTGAAGTGCATTCTTCGGTACCTTCGAGCTACCATTGACTGTGGTATCTGGTACTCTTCCTCATCCTATCTTTCCCTTAGAGCCTACTCGGATGCAGACTTTGCTGGCTGTTGGATAGATAGGAAGAGCACTTCTGGTACCTGCCAGTTCATTGGCACTTCTCTCATTTCCTGGTCTTCGAGGAAGCAGTTCGGAGTTGCACAGTCCACCGCAGAGGCCGAGTACGTTGCTGCCGCCAGTTGTTACAGCCATGTACTTTGGATGGTCTCAACCTTGCGGGACTTTGGGTTAGCCGTAGACAGTGTTCCACTCTTTTGTGATAACACTTCAGCTATTAACATTGCTAAGAACCCAGTGCAACACTCTCGGACCAAGCACATTGATATTCGATATCACTTCCTTCGAGACCATGTAGAGAAGGGTGACATAGTACTCCAGTTTGTGGAGAGTGACCACCAGTTGGCTGACATCTTTACCATGCCTTTGGATAGCTCTAGGTTTTCAGCTCTGCGGGGAGAGCTTGGGGTGGTTTGTCCTTATGGACTGTTGTGAGGGGTAGCTTTGTGCCTTACTGTATTATCATATTTATTATGCTCTTACTCCTTTCTGTTGCATTGCATTTGGGTGTATTGGGATCGTCCTTCTAGCATAGGTTAGAGTGATTCTCTAGTCTAGCTGCTTAGACTTCTTCCTCTCATCTTGTGATTCTAGGATGCTACTTATTAGCTATTTCTCTTCTCACTAGGTTGAGCTCACTCACTTCTTACAGGTTCTAGCAAGGGTTGGGCCACCCTTGGGTAGACAGGGTACGTGTTTGCTCCTTAGTGTGTTAGATGATCGACTAATAGTACTAGTGTCATATGGGGTAGATGAGAGTCAGTCTGAGCCATAGTATCCTCTATATCTTGTCTATGCTTTAAGGACTGCCTTTTCTGCTTTTATTGCCAGCTTCTCGCATTTATTGCTTTGGTTCAGGGGAGTTCATTTGGGAGCTTCTAGATCTTAATGTTGACATAACTCAACTTAAACTAAAATTGCATCTCATGTTGTGGGGGAGCTGGATTTTCTTGCATTCTGCATTTGGCATTGTAATATAACTACATGGAGCCTTGATTATTATCCATTTATGACATGTTTACAATGCATTACATCTTGCCATGATCTGAGCTTACTTGCTAGATATATCATGATTTTATATGTGTAGTCTAGTCTTTACCATGATAGGTTGATTAAAATGCTCAACTTGAACTAATTCATGTCATGTTAGCTCTTGAGACTAGTCTGCCTTTAGTTATCCTTTTATGAGTCATGCCATGTCAAATAGGCTGAGTTGAGTCTTCAATCTATATTGAGCTTTAGATTGAGCTATGTTAGTTCCTTGATGAAACATGAGTTAGTACAACCTTTTAAGAAAGCAAAAAGATCTCTTTTGTGCGAAAGAACTGATGTCACCAATTCTTTCTCATGAGATTGCTTGCCATTGCACTAGGCATGAACTCAGGGGGAGTTTTGGTTGACCAAGATCATTTCCTTAAGCCTCTTGCTTGGAGTGGTCGTATAAGGCTTGAGATCTAGCACATGACTAAACAAAAATCTTGGTTGGAAACAATCATGAGTTTCTAGAAAAAAAACATGCAATTGTGCTCAATTTGCTAAAATTACAAAACTTACATGTACTTGAACAAATATCTCATTCTTGAACTTGTAGCACTCTAAATTGACTCAATACTAGTTTCTTGGTTCCACTTAGATTATTGACATGGCCTGCATCATCTTTGGATACCTTTAGTTAGATTGTAATCATGGTTGACTTGACATGCTAAGAAATTCGACTAAATTTCAGATTGTGACTTATTTGGCTTAGCTAGCTTATACGTATCTCGTCATGATCTAGATAGTATTTTTATATCTTATGGCTTGGAGTAATACTCAAATGGTCACTTTGGAAAATCTTCATGGCTCTAACTGCTTAGAATAAACAAACTTCAGTCATTTCATCCGACACCATGCCTTATTCTCTCTCTTGCATCTTGATGATTTTATTGCCAAAAGGGGGAAAGTAATGGAGAAAAAGCCATTTCAATGATTTTCTGGAGCTTTTGAGGAAAACTTGCTCTTTCTATTTTCGCTCCTTGTCGACATGGTCATTAGCTTCTTTGACTTCTTTTGGACCATGTTTGACTTTCAAACAGCCTCCGGGTTTCGAGAATCCCAAATACCCAAACCATGTCTACAAGCTTTCCAAAGCCTTGTATGGACTTAAGCAGGCCCTTAGAGCTTGGTATGAGAGGCTTAAGTCCTATTTGTTGAGTCATGGTTTTGAGATGGGTAAAGTGGATAAGACCTTGTTCATTCGTGGGCATAGCACTGATCTTTTACTCGTCCAGATTTATGTGGATGACATCATCTTTGGCGGCTCTTCTCATGCTCTCGTTTCACAGTTCTCGGATGTCATGAGCACCGAGTTTGAGATGAGCATGATGGGTGAGTTGACTTTCTTTCTTGGCTTCCAGATAAAGCAGACTCGGGAGGGTACTTTCTTGCATCAGGGCAGTACACTCGTGACCTCCTGAGACGCTTTGACATGAGTGATGGCAATGCAGTGTCGACTCCCATGGCATCATCCGCCACACTTGACCCAGATGAGGACGGCGAGCCAGTTGATCAAGAGTATCGCAGCATGATTGGCTCCTTCTTGTACCTCACTGCCTCGAGGCCGGACATGCATTTCTCCATGTGTCTGTGTGCTCGCTTTCAGGCTTCTCTTTGCGTATCTCACTGTCAGGCGGTGAAGTGCATTCTTCGGTACCTTCGAGCTACCATTGACTGTGGTATCTGGTACTCTTCCTCATCCTATCTTTCCCTTAGAGCCTACTCGGATGCAGACTTTGCTGGCTGTTGGATAGATAGGAAGAGCACTTCTGGTACCTGCCAGTTCATTGGCACTTCTCTCATTTCCTGGTCTTCGAGGAAGCAGTTCGGAGTTGCACAGTCCACCGCAGAGGCCGAGTACGTTGCTGCCGCCAGTTGTTACAGCCATGTACTTTGGATGGTCTCAACCTTGCGGGACTTTGGGTTAGCCGTAGACAGTGTTCCACTCTTTTGTGATAACACTTCAGCTATTAACATTGCTAAGAACCCAGTGCAACACTCTCGGACCAAGCACATTGATATTCGATATCACTTCCTTCGAGACCATGTAGAGAAGGGTGACATAGTACTCCAGTTTGTGGAGAGTGACCACCAGTTGGCTGACATCTTTACCATGCCTTTGGATAGCTCTAGGTTTTCAGCTCTGCGGGGAGAGCTTGGGGTGGTTTGTCCTTATGGACTGTTGTGAGGGGTAGCTTTGTGCCTTACTGTATTATCATATTTATTATGCTCTTACTCCTTTCTGTTGCATTGCATTTGGGTGTATTGGGATCGTCCTTCTAGCATAGGTTAGAGTGATTCTCTAGTCTAGCTGCTTAGACTTCTTCCTCTCATCTTGTGATTCTAGGATGCTACTTATTAGCTATTTCTCTTCTCACTAGGTTGAGCTCACTCACTTCTTACAGGTTCTAGCAAGGGTTGGGCCACCCTTGGGTAGACAGGGTACGTGTTTGCTCCTTAGTGTGTTAGATGATCGACTAATAGTACTAGTGTCATATGGGGTAGATGAGAGTCAGTCTGAGCCATAGTATCCTCTATATCTTGTCTATGCTTTAAGGACTGCCTTTTCTGCTTTTATTGCCAGCTTCTCGCATTTATTGCTTTGGTTCAGGGGAGTTCATTTGGGAGCTTCTAGATCTTAATGTTGACATAACTCAACTTAAACTAAAATTGCATCTCATGTTGTGGGGGAGCTGGATTTTCTTGCATTCTGCATTTGGCATTGTAATATAACTACATGGAGCCTTGATTATTATCCATTTATGACATGTTTACAATGCATTACATCTTGCCATGATCTGAGCTTACTTGCTAGATATATCATGATTTTATATGTGTAGTCTAGTCTTTGCCATGATAGGTTGATTAAAATGCTCAACTTGAACTAATTCATGTCATGTTAGCTCTTGAGACTAGTCTGCCTTTAGTTATCCTTTTATGAGTCATGCCATGTCAAATAGGCTGAGTTGAGTCTTCAATCTATATTGAGCTTTAGATTGAGCTATGTTAGTTCCTTGATGAAACATGAGTTAGTACAACCTTTTAAGAAAGCAAAAAGATCTCTTTTGTGCGAAAGAACTGATGTCACCAATTCTTTCTCATGAGATTGCTTGCCATTGCACTAGGCATGAACTCAGGGGGAGTTTTGGTTGACCAAGATCATTTCCTTAAGCCTCTTGCTTGGAGTGGTCGTATAAGGCTTGAGATCTAGCACATGACTAAACAAAAATCTTGGTTGGAAACAATCATGAGTTTCTAGAAAAAAAACATGCAATTGTGCTCAATTTGCTAAAATTACAAAACTTACATGTACTTGAACAAATATCTCATTCTTGAACTTGTAGCACTCTAAATTGACTCAATACTAGTTTCTTGGTTCCACTTAGATTATTGACATGGCCTGCATCATCTTTGGATACCTTTAGTTAGATTGTAATCATGGTTGACTTGACATGCTAAGAAATTCGACTAAATTTCAGATTGTGACTTATTTGGCTTAGCTAGCTTATACGTATCTCGTCATGATCTAGATAGTATTTTTATATCTTATGGCTTGGAGTAATACTCAAATGGTCACTTTGGAAAATCTTCATGGCTCTAACTGCTTAGAATAAACAAACTTCAGTCATTTCATCCGACACCATGCCTTATTCTCTCTCTTGCATCTTGATGATTTTATTGCCAAAAGGGGGAAAGTAATGGAGAAAAAGCCATTTCAATGATTTTCTGGAGCTTTTGAGGAAAACTTGCTCTTTCTATTTTCGCTCCTTGTCGACATGGTCATTAGCTTCTTTGACTTCTTTTGGACCATGTTTGACTTTCAAACAGCCTCCGGGTTTCGAGAATCCCAAATACCCAAACCATGTCTACAAGCTTTCCAAAGCCTTGTATGGACTTAAGCAGGCCCTTAGAGCTTGGTATGAGAGGCTTAAGTCCTATTTGTTGAGTCATGGTTTTGAGATGGGTAAAGTGGATAAGACCTTGTTCATTCGTGGGCATAGCACTGATCTTTTACTCGTCCAGATTTATGTGGATGACATCATCTTTGGCGGCTCTTCTCATGCTCTCGTTTCACAGTTCTCGGATGTCATGAGCACCGAGTTTGAGATGAGCATGATGGGTGAGTTGACTTTCTTTCTTGGCTTCCAGATAAAGCAGACTCGGGAGGGTACTTTCTTGCATCAGGGCAGTACACTCGTGACCTCCTGAGACGCTTTGACATGAGTGATGGCAATGCAGTGTCGACTCCCATGGCATCATCCGCCACACTTGACCCAGATGAGGACGGCGAGCCAGTTGATCAAGAGTATCGCAGCATGATTGGCTCCCTCTTGTACCTCACTGCCTCGAGGCCGGACATGCATTTCTCCATGTGTCTGTGTGCTCGCTTTCAGGCTTCTCTTTGCGTATCTCACTGTCAGGCGGTGAAGTGCATTCTTCGGTACCTTCGAGCTACCATTGACTGTGGTATCTGGTACTCTTCCTCATCCTATCTTTCCCTTAGAGCCTACTCGGATGCAGACTTTGCTGGCTGTTGGATAGATAGGAAGAGCACTTCTGGTACCTGCCAGTTCATTGGCACTTCTCTCATTTCCTGGTCTTCGAGGAAGCAGTTCGGAGTTGCACAGTCCACCGCAGAGGCCGAGTACGTTGCTGCCGCCAGTTGTTACAGCCATGTACTTTGGATGGTCTCAACCTTGCGGGACTTTGGGTTAGCCGTAGACAGTGTTCCACTCTTTTGTGATAACACTTCAGCTATTAACATTGCTAAGAACCCAGTGCAACACTCTCGGACCAAGCACATTGATATTCGATATCACTTCCTTCGAGACCATGTAGAGAAGGGTGACATAGTACTCCAGTTTGTGGAGAGTGACCACCAGTTGGCTGACATCTTTACCATGCCTTTGGATAGCTCTAGGTTTTCAGCTCTGCGGGGAGAGCTTGGGGTGGTTTGTCCTTATGGACTGTTGTGAGGGGTAGCTTTGTGCCTTACTGTATTATGATATTTATTATGCTCTTACTCCTTTCTGTTGCATTGCATTTGGGTGTATTGGGATCGTCCTTCTAGCATAGGTTAGAGTGATTCTCTAGTCTAGCTGCTTAGACTTCTTCCTCTCATCTTGTGATTCTAGGATGCTACTTATTAGCTATTTCTCTTCTCACTAGGTTGAGCTCACTCACTTCTTACAGGTTCTAGCAAGGGTTGGGCCACCCTTGGGTAGACAGGGTACGTGTTTGCTCCTTAGTGTGTTAGATGATCGACTAATAGTACTAGTGTCATATGGGGTAGATGAGAGTCAGTCTGAGCCATAGTATCCTCTATATCTTGTCTATGCTTTAAGGACTGCCTTTTCTGCTTTTATTGCCAGCTTCTCGCATTTATTGCTTTGGTTCAGGGGAGTTCATTTGGGAGCTTCTAGATCTTAATGTTGACATAACTCAACTTAAACTAAAATTGCATCTCATGTTGTGGGGGAGCTGGATTTTCTTGCATTCTGCATTTGGCATTGTAATATAACTACATGGAGCCTTGATTATTATCCATTTATGACATGTTTACAATGCATTACATCTTGCCATGATCTGAGCTTACTTGCTAGATATATCATGATTTTATATGTGTAGTCTAGTCTTTGCCATGATAGGTTGATTAAAATGCTCAACTTGAACTAATTCATGTCATGTAAGCTCTTGAGACTAGTCTGCCTTTAGTTATCCTTTTATGAGTCATGCCATGTCAAATAGACTGAGTTGAGTCTTCAATCTATATTGAGCTTTAGATTGAGCTATGTTAGTTCCTTGATGAAACATGAGTTAGTACAACCTTTTAGGAAAGCAAAAAGATCTCTTTTGTGCGAAAGAACTGATGTCACCAATTCTTTCTCATGAGATTGCTTGCCATTGCACTAGGCATGAACTCAGGGGGAGTTTTGGTTGACCAAGATCATTTCCTTAAGCCTCTTGCTTGGAGTGGTCGTATAAGGCTTGAGATCTAGCACATGACTAAACAAAAATCTTGGTTGGAAACAATCATGAGTTTCTAGAAAAAAAACATGCAATTGTGCTCAATTTGCTAAAATTACAAAACTTACATGTACTTGAACAAATATCTCATTCTTGAACTTGTAGCACTCTAAATTGACTCAATACTAGTTTCTTGGTTCCACTTAGATTATTGACATGGCCTGCATCATCTTTGGATACCTTTAGTTAGATTGTAATCATGGTTGACTTGACATGCTAAGAAATTCGACTAAATTTCAGATTGTGACTTATTTGGCTTAGCTAGCTTATACGTATCTCGTCATGATCTAGATAGTATTTTTATATCTTATGGCTTGGTGTAATACTCAAATGGTCACTTTGGAAAATCTTCATGGCTCTAACTGCTTAGAATAAACAAACTTCAGCCATTTCATCCAACACCATGCCTTATTCTCTCTCTTGCATCTTGATGATTTTATTGCCAAAAGGGGGAGAGTAATGGAGAAAAAGCCATTTCAATGATTTTCTGGAGCTTTTGAGGAAAACTTGCTCTTTCTGTTTTCGCTCCTTGTCGACATGGTCATTAGCTTCTTTGACTTCTTTTGGACCATGTTTGACTTTCAAACAAACTGAACTTTACACTTGATGAGTATATTGACAAACCCAGAAAAAGTGTAAAGTTCAGTTTGTTTGAAAGTCAAACATGGTCCAAAAGAAGTCAAAGAAGCTAATGACCATGTCGACAAGGAGCGAAAACAGAATGCGTAACTCCAGACCTCTTGGGCATTCCATTTTCAAGTTCAAATGGAAGAATCACTGATTTCCCTTTTCTCCCTGAGCTTCATCAAAAATTCTCTGTTTTGCTCAAACCTAGGGTTTCATGTCAGGAGATGTTGGGATCTCTTGATTCCCTTCTTAAGTTGGCTTGAGATTCGGGTTAAAAAGGCTCAAGATCATTGCTAACTCAATTGCAAAAGGTTTAGAGCAAAGGTTGGATGAATAGTGAGAAATCTGAAAATTAGTGCTATCACTCGTGTCATTTTCAGATTTTCAGCAAATCTTGATTCCTTTCCTTTTTGGTTGATTCTCCCTTGGTTCTTTAAGTGCTATGGCTATTTGGATTAGAGTCTCTTCCTTTTGGTTTTAGAGAAGTAGCGAGAGCTCTTTAATTGTTCTATTGTGTGAAGATTTGAGAGTTGGCTGTCTGAAAATCAGCCCTCACTGCGCTTAGACCCAAAGCCCGGTCAGACCAGATTTTTGTTGCCAGTCAGACCGACATTATGGGTGCGGTCAGACCGTTTTCAAGATGGCGGTCAGACCGGTTGAGGGAGACCAGTCAAACCGGCTTTAAGCCGGCGGTCTGACCGGTCCCAGGCCTACAGTCCGACTAGCCTCCCTGCAGGCTTTGCGGATTTTTGGTATCTCTGTTGATTCTCCTGTTTAGGCTATGTTCTTCCGTGTCTCTTTCTCGTGGTTGTCCAGTGTGAAAATACAAAGAGCTTGAGCTAACCTCTTCATAGCTTCTCGTAGCTATTGGAGAGGTAAATCGCTTCTCGTAGGTACATATCAGCTAGCTCGTGTCCCTCAGCAGTCGGGATTCAAAACCCCTGCACCAGCCCCTCGCCAATTCTTGTCGGGGCCAAAGCCAATTCCAGTGGGAAGTTAGCAACAGAGGATTACCAAGCCCATGACAGCAGTTACTTGTTTCAAATGCCATGATACGGGACACTATGCCAACAAATGCCCGCAGAACCAAGCTTTGACACCAGTTCGCTTTAACTTGGGAGCTACACCAGATCGGACCCCTACGACAGGGTTAGGACGCGGAGCACCTCAAACATCAAGCCAACCCAACAGAGGATCGCAGACCGTGATGCGTGGCTAGGTGAACCATGTCACCACAGAAGAGGCTCAGGTAGCGCTAGATGTTGTGATCGGTAAGTTTCAAGTAAATTCAATTCCTACCATAGTTTTGTTCGATTCCGGAGCCTCGCATTCGTTTGTTTCCCAAAGTTTTGCTCTAAAGCACAAGTTGAAAACCGTTGCTCCTAGTTCCGTTTTACTGGTTCAATCCCCGGGCTCTGAGTTGAGTACAAACCTAGGCTGCCCTGAAGTTAAGATAGCCATCCAAGGAGTAGAGTTCTCCGCTGACTTGGTTGTGTTGGCTATCCAATCATTGGATGTAATCATGGGTATGGATTGGCTCCAGAAGCATCAAGCAGTGTTGGATTATGGAAATCGAGCCGTCACCTTGGTCAGTTCAACCGGAAATAAAGTTAAGTTTGAAGCCAACATGAAGCAGCCAGAAAAGTTGATGGTGTGCCAAAATAAAGGGATCATGCTAGCGGAAGTGCCAATTGTTAGAGAATATCCAGATGTTTTCCCCGACGATCTCCCTGGGATGCCGCCAGACAGAGAAGTAGAGTTCACAATTAAGTTAGCACCATACCGAATGCCCGCCAACGAGTTAGCAGAGTTGAAGAAACAGATACAAGAATTGTTGGATAAAGGCTACATCTGGCCTAGTACCTCTCCATGGGGAGCACCAGTATTGTTCGTCAAAAAGAAGGATGGCAGCCAGCGTATGTGCATGGATTATCGAGCTCTCAATGAAGTTACCATCAAGAACAAGTATCCCTTGCCCAGAATTGATGACTTGTTCGATCAACTAAAAGGAGCCGGAGTGTTCTCCAAGATTGATCTGAGATCAGGATACCATCAAATGAAGATTCATCCGGAGGATATACCTAAGACATCGTTCTCAACTCGTTATGGTTTGTACGAGTTCATGGTGATGTCCTTTGGCTTAACCAATGCCCCAGCCTACTTTATGTACCTGATGAACAAGGTGTTCATGGATTACTTGGATAAGTTCGTTGTCGTGTTTATCGATGACATTCTGATCTACTCCAAAGATGAGAAAGAGCATGAAGAGCATTTGAGGATGGTATTGCAAAGGTTACGAGAGCATAAGTTGTATGCCAAGTTCAGCAAGTGTGAATTTTGGATGAAGGAGGTTGCATTTTTGGGCCATGTCATGACCGCAGAAGGAGTGGCAGTTGACCCAAGGAAAGTGAAAGATGTGCTTACTTGAAAGGCACCAATGTTAGTGACTCAAGTCAGAAGCTTCCTAGGAATGGCTGGTTACTACCGCCGATTTATTGAAGGATTCTCCAGTGTAGCGTGACCGCTCACTCAGCTGCTGAAGAAGGAAAAGAAGTTTGAATGGACGCCAGAGTGCGAGAAGAGTTTCCAGAAATTAAAGGAGTGTCTAACAACAGCGCCAGTACTGATTTTGTCAGACATTAAGAAGGACTTTGAGATCTACTGTGACGCATCCCGCAAAGGTTTGGGGTGTGTGTTGATGCAGGACAAGAGAGTGGTGGCTTATGCATCGCGCCAGTTGAGACCACACGAAGAGAACTACCCCACACATGATTTGGAATTGGCAGTGGTTGTGCATGCCCTAAAAATATGGCGTCACTATCTAATGGGAAATCGATGTGAGATCTACATGGATCATAAGAGCCTGAAATACATCTTCACGCAATCAGATCTCAACCTAAGGCAAAGAAGATGGTTGGAAATGATAAAGGATTATGATATCGGAATCCATTATCACCCAGGGAAAGCCAATGTGGTGGCAGACGCGTTGAGCAGAAAGGTGTACTGTAATACAGTGATGGCTAAGGAAAACCAACTAGCTTTACATGAGGAATTTCAAAGGCTCAGTCTGGAATTGGTTGAGGAAGGAATGTTAGCTACTTTGGATTTGCAGCCGACCCTGGATAGTCAGATCCGTCAAGCACAGCCAGAGGATGAAAATATCCAGCGAATCAAGGTTGGTTTAAAAGAAGGCAAGCATTAAGCTTTGTAGAGGATGATCAGGGTATCATGTGGTACAAAACACGTTTGTGCGTACCAAATAAGGGGGAGTTGAAGAAGTTATTGCTTAAGGAAGCACATGAGTCATTATATTCAATTCATCCAGGCATCACCAAGATGTATCAGGACATTAAAGACAAATACTGGTGGCCAGGTATGAAGCGTGAGATAGCAGAGTACATAGCACTTTGTGATGTGTGCCAACGAGTGAAGGCTGAACACCAAAGACCAGCAGGTTTGCTACAACCTTTGAAGATTCCCAAGTGGAAGTGGGAAGACGTAGGAATGGACTTTATCACAGGTTTACCCAAAACCAAGGAGGGCTTCGATTCAATATGGGTAATTGCGGATCGATTGACGAAGGTTGCACACTTTCTCCCAGTCAAAACAACCTATACCGGTGACAGGTTGGCTGCGTTATACATGTCCAGGATTGTGAGTCTCCATGGAGTACCTAAGATAATAGTATTGGATCAGGGGTCACAGTTCACTTCACGATTTTGGAGTAGTTTCCATGAAGCGATGGGTACTCATTTGAATTTCAGTACAGCATATCATCCGCAAACCGATGGTCAGACAGAGCGTGTAAATCAAATCTTGGAGGATATGTTTAGAGCATGTGTATTGGATCACGGAGCCAAGTGGGACAGTTGCTTGCCTTTTGCAGAGTTCTCCTACAATAACAGTTACCAGGCCAGTTTACAGATGTCACCGTTTGAAGCTCTGTACGGCAGGAAATGTAGAACCCCTCTCAATTGGAAAGAGACGGGTGAGAAACTAATATTTGGGCCAGAATGTCTACAGGAAGCAGAAGAGAAAGTGTGTTTGATTCAAGAAAGGTTAAAGACATCTCAGGTCAGACAGAAGAGTTATGTTGATACTCGCCGTAGAGATTTAAGCGTTGAGCCAAATGACTACGTGTATCTCATGATCACACCCTTTAAAGGTGTTAAGAGATTCCAAATGAAGGGAAAGCTTGTGCCAAGGTACGTGGGGCCATTCAAAATTGTAAAGCGCAAGGGAGAAGTCGCATATCAGCTGGAGTTACCTGAGACCTTGAGCGGAATACACAATGTTTTTTATGTATCTCAACTAAAGAAGTGTTTACGTGTGCCAGAGGAAGCAGTGCCAGTGGAGGCTGTGGATCTTCAAGAGGATTTGTCTTATAAGGAGCATCCTATCAAAATTTTAGAAGTGGTAGAGCGTGTAACTAGAAGCAAGATTGTTCGCTTTTGCAAAGTTCAATGGAGCAATCATTCAAAGGAAGAAGCAACCTGGGAGAGCAATCATTCCAGGAGGATTTATCTTATAAAGAGCATCCTATCAAAATTCTAAAAGTGGCAGAGCGTGTAACCAGGAGCAGGGTCGTTCGTTTTTGCAAAGTCCAGTGGAGCAATCATTACGAGGAAGAAGCGACCAGGGAGAGCGAGAAGGATCTCAGAGCGGAGTTTCCAAACCTATTCCTTAGAGAGCAAGAATCTCAGGGTCGAGATTCCATTTAAGGGGGGGGGGGGGAGGTTTGTAACATCCTGATTTTTAGAGCCTTTTTAAAGTTCTAAAAGTAAAAATTCACCATTTGGATTTTCCTGGATTTAATTAAAGCTTAATTGGAATTTTTATTAATTAAAAAGATTTAATATGATTAAGTTAAACATTAACATTTGCCAAAAATATTTTATTTGAGTTCCTTGAGCCTCAAGGACTTTTCTATAATGTTTTGG
The DNA here is from genome assembly GCA_017311315.1 of Dendrocalamus latiflorus. Classification (NCBI taxonomy): domain Eukaryota; kingdom Viridiplantae; phylum Streptophyta; class Magnoliopsida; order Poales; family Poaceae; genus Dendrocalamus; species Dendrocalamus latiflorus. The sequence continues at coordinate 41,273,635 of CM029621.1, read as the reverse complement.
GATTTTTCTAGAGTTAATTGCTATTTTCTAGAGCTAAAAAGTCTTTAGTTGAATTTCTGGAAAAAAATCCTAAAATCCTGAATTGGCTGGTGGGCCGAAGCCCACCAAGCTGGCCCATGCGGCCCCCGCGTCGGCCTACTCAGCGCAGTCCGCTCCCGCCTTGAACCGCCCGATGCGCGACACGTGTCGGCCATCGGGGAGACCTCGCATTGTTCATCCGTGCGGTCTGCCCTCGTCCGTCCGATCCGCAAGCAGCCGTGTGTCACGCATCGGGATCACCTGGCACTGTTCATCGTCTCCTTCCCAGACTCCGCCGCCATCCATGCCAGCCCTAGCTGCCTCGTCAACAAGCCCAGTCACCCTTGCACTGTTTGGTGTGCCGGGTTCACCGTAGACCGTCTATTCCATGAGCCGAGTCCACAGCACAGTGACCGTCTATTCCGTGAGCCGAGTCCATAGCACAGTACATTCTCTCTCGTCCGAACTCCGATTGACCTGATTCTTTTTCCTAAATTCATCTAAACTTGAGCTCTACCTTTTTGTTCAGGTTTTGAAGTTTTTGGAGTTCATTTGAATTTATTTTCTGTTTTGATTTGCTTTCTCTCTCGTTAGATCACGCGTTCGAAGGAGTTGAAGTCGGATTCGAGGATCAAGAGCTGTCAACTGAGCAAGGCCAAGGCAAGTCATGTCCTTGGATCATGTAGAACCTAGTTTTCAAATCTACTATTTTTTATTTTGTTTTAAATTATCATGCATTGCTATTTTATTTTCAAACCCTTGTATTGGTAGCTATTGTCCAAGTTGATTATTTCCTCCTTGATAATTTGAATGCCATGATTTCATTGTCACCATAGGATGAGAAATTATTTAGTGATGCAATACTAGTTGTCACATGGGGTGTACGTTTAATTTGCTTAGCCATGCTTATTACTAGTGCGTTAGGTCTATTATCACATGTGGTAAATAACTTTGACTTAATGATATACTTGAACGTGGTGGTTAACCACAGTTATAAAATTTGTTTGCCATGGCATGGGTAGTGTCATTGGTGCTGGTTATACCAACTTGGTTTGCACTCGGGCGAATGATCGTGCAGTTAAGGGGGTGCAGGTTGCACATGGGATGTGGATGCTTCGCCTGGGTAAATTTAAGGATTTAACTTTGTGCGCCATTGATCTGAGCTTTACCGTGCAAACCACATGTCTAGTATAGGATAGACCTGGCATAATAATTTGTGAAGTCTCAACTTTGGTTTTGCTACTGATGTTGTTGTGGCGCAAGAGGGGGCAATTATCGACTAGGGGGTTACCCTACTCGACGGCGAAACCTTAGCGAGTGGGATCAGGTTGAGATGGAGCATTGTAAATGCCTTGTTGTGATTCTCTTTAACGTGAAGATTTTCACATCGTGTGGGTACAGTTGTGCAACCTTTGCAGAGTATAAAACTATTCGAATAGCTGTGTCCTCGGTCATGGACAATGCTCGGTGATTTCACACGAGGGGTATAGTTTTCATAAAAACCTGGTTGGGTTAAGTTGGGAAGTGAATGGTTAGTTCACGGGTGTTCATTTCATGGATTTTGGTTCATGGTGGATTCCTTGAAGGTGAATGGTCAGTTCACTTGTGGTTGGTCACAATTCCTTTGATTACTTATTTATTAACATTTTCAAAGTTCGCTTTTCAATCTATTTATTGTATTTACTTTAAATTGTTGCTTTCTGCAAATTAACCTTTTAGCCATCCCTTGGGAAGCCTTGCATATTATATTGCATACCTTGTTACAAACAACTTGCTGAGTACTCTATGTACTCACGGCTTCCAGCAGGAGATGTTAGCAGGAGGGTACTTCGACGATTTCGCGGATTAGGACTTCGCTTCCCAGTCGATTGCCTATGAGCATGTCGAATGGCTCATGAGTTTATTTTGTTCTCCGCTGCTAGCCTCTTTAAGCCCTTCAGGCTATTAATTGTAAGCTTGGCCATAAGGTCGTACTCTAATAATTATTAATATAATTTGGATTTTTCTTAGTTTATCGTGATGTGGATGATATTTATCTTTGTTTACACTGTGTGCACTAGCGTGATCCTGGACTACTGTAGAATACACAGAAAAGTCTAAATTTGCATATTCGGGTCTCGACAACAGCGGCGTAGGTCAGGAACCTAAGCACCTACCCTCATCTCCGAGGCCTCCAACGCCTGTCAAGAGCTTGGCCTCGCACCTCAACAGTGCCCGCTGATCTAGGTTGGAGTCGGCGCACTCCGCGACCTCATGAAGGACCCGAAGCATCTGCAGTCGAGGAATGAAGTCGGAGACAACCGGCCGTCGAGCCTCCGTGATAGAGACTTCGAGAGCACCATGCATTGACATCACGTCCTGGGCAGGAAGACTGGGGACTTCGCGGCCGTCTCCGTTGCTCGATCCTTGGCCGCGTCCAGGAGACCTTGTCTCGCCTAATGTCGACGACGGAATGAGCGAGCAAGTCGGAGAGAGCTTCACGAAGTCGCGGCGGGAGAAAGAATGGTGCCTACCTTCGATACCCTCAACCGACGAATGGGGAGGTGTCCGCCCCGCCTCGACCTGGTCTGCGGGGGTTTCATCTGCATGGGGGGCAGTGAGTTCTCCCTCGGTCCGGAGGCTTCCCCATTTACTCCGAGTCCCCAGCGACGCCACCCACCATGTTGAACCCCTTCTTTGAAGGGGGGTGATTGTATCCTGGGCCGCCTCTGCGGCCGCGATGACCGGAGCAGGCAATAAGCCCTGGGTGGCCGGTGCAGGCGACGAGGCCTCGTCCTCCGGAGCGTTGGCACCATGGCCTATCTCCTCGGCACCGCCCGAAGCCCCCTCATTGGGGGCAGTGTGCTCCTCCGAGCCGGCGGGTTTGGACCCGGCGCCGGTCGTACCTTTGGTCTCGATGGTGCCCATCGGAGATACGACCGATGGGCTGGATGCGACGGCATCAGACCGAGCTTTGCCTCACCCCCGGTGAGCTGTTGAAAGATATTGGCTGTCCTCGGCACCGAAGGCTGCTGGTGCTCGTCACGGAGTGGTAGAACCACCGTCGTATCCAGCCGAACTCCCACTTTCCTCGCGTCGCCAGCGAGTGGAAAAACTTCATGCAGTGCGACCTCAACACGAAGTTGACACTACCGAAGTTCAATAGCGCCCCCCTTCGACCTTCTTCAGCTAGCAGCGTGCATCATGAAGAAGGGCGAATAGGTTCGCGCTTGGACGGACACCTTCTGTTCGCGCCACCCAAACATAAACAGCCAGGCGAACTATGTCGTTCGGGGTCAGCTATGCCAGCTCCAACCCATAAGCCCACAGGACCTCACCGATGAAGAGCGTTGCGGGCATCCGGAGCTCGGCCTCAAAAAACGTGACAAAGACAATCGCCTCTGACTCCTCCGAGTGCAGCTCCATCTCGTCACAGGTAGGCAGGCGAACTCCTGCACGGTCCACCAGCTTTTTTTTCCCAAAGGAGAGTCTGGATCATCTCCACCATAGCGAGACTTCGCCCTAGCACACGGGAGCAGCAGCCTCCCAATTTCTCCATGGCCTCCCACCGCTTGTCGACCTGCGGTGGCTCACGAACCACCAGAGAGTATTCCGCCGGTGGTAGCGTAAAACCGCGCTGGCTAGACAAGGCACTACCGCTGAGCCGGCGAGCGGGATCTTCGCGGCAAGCCATTCTTCTCCAAAGTGTCGGGCCAAGTAAACAAGGGCAGAGGTAGATTGCACCAGCAAACGAATAGAAAAGAGAGTAAAGCAGCGGCAAGTGGGCAAACGAGCAAACGGGAAGAACGCTCGCAGGCTGGTGGCAAGGCTTTATAAAGCCCCGTCACCTCCCCAACGATCGAAAAGGCAACCAGTGGGAACTTAGCGGTTCGGCTCCCCATGATCAGGAAGAGCAACCGCTGGCAACCGAACGCGCGTAGTCGCAGGCCGCCTGATAGCACACGACTCGCCAATAGCGTCCCGCCATGAGTCCCACCCCCTCGGCAAGGAACGCGTGACTGCAGTCATGCGACCGCTGATAGCGCACGACGCGCTAGTCGCGTCCTACAGCATGTACCTTTCCATCGAGACAGTGTGTACGTCCGCAGTCACCCGACCCTGATACCTTAAGGGTCGGTGTGATTGTCGCCGCCATTAAGGTGTTGATTCTGAATCGCGAAGCTGTCGAGCTGCATGTCGACTCCGCATCTGTAACGTGACCTCAGAGAGCACCTCCGCGACGAGATCGCTTCGGACCCGTCTCCATAGGGAGACCCCGCTCTTGGCTGCGGCTTTGTGCACGACAGATGGACCTGCCCCGCGCCTCGGCGTGTCCACGGCATCAACCCTTCTCCGCTTCGACTTCAACTCCAGTACAGAAGGGCCCCGCAGTCAAGGATGGCTTCGGCAACCCGCTCGACGTTGTATCCTCGGGACGAGGCGGGGACTACACCTTACAATCCGACTCCATCCAACAATACAGAAGTTCACAGGCCGCGGGGACAGAGGGGGCCAAATGGCTCGGCAACATGGATTCGGCCCGTGAAGCCCTTCACCATGAGAGGCTCCTGTTGTAGGGGTGGCCCCCACCTAAGCCCAGCCGGCCTGTTAGAAGGTTGTAAGGCCCAAAATGGGACATGTATAATGACATAAATGCCACTGAGAGGGATACTTGAGTGTAAGGGCATAATTGTAAAACACTCCCCATGTGAATATATATATGCCATCCAGGCCATGGGGGGAAGCCCTAAGCATTGCTCACCTAACTCTCCACTACCATACTCTCTCTCTGTTTGGTCTGTAACCACAACAGTTACCAAACAAACGTGCATCTTTCAAAGCATTAAAAATAGAACGTAAATGATCCAGATGTTCTTCATATGACTTGCTATAGATTAGAATATCATCAAAATAAACCACCACAAATTTTCCAATGAAAGCACGCAAAACATCATTCATCAAACGCATGAAAGTGCTAGGTGCATTAGTTAAACCAAAAGGCATCACTAACCACTCGTATAGCCTGAACTTAGTTTTAAATGTCATTTTCCATTCATCGCCCAATTTCATTCTAATCTAGTGGTAGTCACTACGCAAGTATATCTTTGTGAAAAGAATAGAACCACTCAACTCATCCAACATGTTGTCTAACCTAGAAATAGGATGACGATACCGTATCGTGATATTATTGATGGCTCTACAATCAACACACATACGCCAACTACCGTCTTTCTTAGTGTTGTGGTTACAGACCAAACATAGAGAGAGAGTGGTAGTGGAGAGTTAGGTGAGCAATAGCTTAGGGTTTTCCCGTGGCTGGTATTGTAACATCCTAATTTTCAGAGCCTTTTTAAAGCTTTTAAAATAAAATTCACCATTTGAATTTTTCTGGAATTAATTAAAGCTTAATTGGAATTTTCATTAATTAAAAAAGATTTAATATGATTAAATTAAACATTAATATTTGTCAGAAATTCCTTGTGTCACAGGGAAATTTTCTATATTTTCTTGGATTTTTTGGAGTTTGTTTGAGCTCAATTTTAAAATTTCCAAAAAAGAGGAGAGAGAATGAACAGTGCCCGTGGCACTGTTCATTCATCTTCCCCACGCGCGAGCAGAGCTAGATCTCTCCCGTTCACATTTCCTTCCGTTTTTCTCTCTCTCTTCATAACTTCCAATCCGGATCTTATTTCAATGTCTTCCCAAAAGAAAACTTGTGCCAAATCACGCATGGAATCCATCCTAACCGGCTTCTTTGCATTTCGTTCATCTGTTTGCCTTTTATCTCCTATTTTCTGAAACGGACTCTAAACCGAAATTCGTGAATTGGAGTCGGTTTCTATCTCTTCCAAGCCTATAAATACGACCCCTTAACCCCCCTAAACCTGTCCCAAGCCGTGCCAAGTCCCCTGAATGCCCAGGACGCCATTGGCACCGAGGCCCTTTGGTCCGAAATTGCTCGTCGCGTCTCGAGCTATCCGGTGAGTTTTTCCGTGATTCTTTCGCGTCACATTGTGCCATCATGTGCCGTCTACCTTCTGGCCAATTGGTTTTGGTGCATCCAATCTCCCGGAATCGAGTTTTCCCCAATCTAGGTCAAGAGCGCTTCCCGACGTCGATTCGTCGCCTCCGGTAAGTCTCAGCCCATGCCGTAATTTTTCATAGACTTGCCTCGCGGTGTTCTACGCCGTGCTTCCTTCCTTTTTCCCAAAAAGCCTTCGTAAATTTTCGCCTTCAACACCTCACCATGGCCACCAATGGCATCTCGTATCCCCATCTATCCAGTGGTGTATTTCCCAATCCGTTCGGGTCACATCGTGGCAAACCATCCCAGGTAGCTACTCGCCAAGTGGTTTTAGATTTCGTTCACCGAGCACCAAGATATTAAGTTTTTCCTTTTTCCTTCCCGACGTCGTTCAAACGTCGATTGCGCCATCTCCGATGGGTTTCTGGCCGAGCCGATAATTTTCCTAGCTTTGCCAAGCCGCGTTCTAGCTCGTGCTCACCCTACTTCTCCATGTCCTATGCCCAGGTTTTATTCCTCTCTCCTACCCATGACGTTGTAGCCGCCCGTGCCATCACCGTTCTCCATTTGGCGTGCCGTCGCTTCCTATGTGTGCCTTAGATCCCAAGCAACCCATTTTGCTAGTTAGATTTACCTCCCATGCCTCCTCTCGCTAGCGCTAGCCTCCTGCTCTCGGTGAATAGTAACTTTTGCTATTTTCCAGCTCGCCCAGCAAACTTTAGATCGCTCGTTCTCCTTCGTCCGAATTTCGATTGACCAGATTCTTTTTCCTAAATTCATCTAAATTTGAGGTCTATCCTTTGGTTCTAGTTTTGAAGCAACCACATGTCCAGTATGGGATGGACCTGGCTGATTAATTTGTGATGTTTTAATTTTAGTTCAGTCATTGGGATGAGTGTGGTTTGGCCGTGGCCATGGATCCACATTGGTGCAAGAGGGGGTGTGAGGCGAAACCTTAGCGAGGTAGAACTAGGTTGAGATTGAACATTGTAAAGGCCTTGTTGTGATCTTCTTGGTCGGCATGCCAAAGGAAACATGTTATACTGGTGACATTACAAGATGATCATATCGTGTGGGTAAAGTTGTACAACCTCTGCAGAGTGTTAAACTATTCGAATAGCCGTGTCCTTGGTCATGGACAATGCTCGGTGATTTCACACGAGGGGTAGAGTTTACATAAAATCTTGGTTGGGTTAAGTGAATGGGTAGTTCACTGGTGGTTCATTATGTGAATCTTGGTTCGTGGGTTATTCATTGGTGTGAATAACTAGTTTACTTGGGGTTTATCTCAATTCCTTTGATTACTTATTTATTATCATTTCTAAAGTTTGCTTTTCAATCTATTTATTGTATTTACTTTAAATTGTTGTTTTTTTGCAAATTAACTTTTCAGCCATTCTTTGGTAAGCCTTGCATACTATATTGCATTCTTTGTTACAAACGACTTGCTGAGTACTCTATGTACTCACGGCTTCATCCATATTTGCAAAGTTGAGGAAGAAAGACAGATCAGCAGGAGCTACTAAAAGGAGGATATTTCGATGACTTCGTGGATTAGGACTTCGCTCCCCAGTCGATTGCCTGTGGGCATGTCGAATGGCTACTACGCTTATTTGTGTTTTTAAGCCTTTAGGCTATTAATTGTAAGCTTGGCCATTAGGTTGCACTCTGATAATTATTAATAATATTTGAGTCTTTTCCTAGTAAATCGTGATATGGTGTGCACTAGCGTGATCCTGGACTAGTGCAGAATACACAGGAGAGTCTAGATTTGCATATTCGGGTCTCTACAGGTATGGTGTATATATATACCCTCTTGGGGAGTGTCTTTACAATAGTACCCTTACACGTAGGTATCCCCCTTAGGGGTACGTATGTCATTACACATGCCTCATTTTGGGCCTTACTACCTTCTAACAGGCCTGTTGGGCATAGGTGGGGGCCACCCCTACAACAGGAGCCTCTCATGGTGAAGGGCTTCACGGGTCGAAGCTATGTTGCCAAGCTCTTTGGCCCCCTCCGTCCCATCGGCCTGTGACCTTTAATGATCTTGGGCAGAACCACTGCTTACCGGTGCGCCTTATCGTCGCATTGATGATGTGGAACCGGGCCTGTTGCCAAAGGTGTCTAGAGCCGGTTAGCCGTGGAGTCGAGGTTGTCTAGCTGTTGGACCGAAATGGCGACAGAGGGGGGTGAATGTCAACTTTAAAAATCAATCCCCTCAAGTATCTACGAAAGAACTTCCTCTCCAATAGTGATGAAACACTATGAAGCAGGAGACAACCTCTCTGAAACCTCAAACAACCAGAAGAAGAGAAGAGGCAACAGGCAACACACTAAACAAAAGATGGCTCAAGGAAAAACAAGGAGGGAACTCAAGCACTGAAGGGCCGGTCTGACCGCTGGTAGTGGGCCGGTCAGACTGCCCAATTGCCGCCGGTCTGACCGCCGCTCCTACCACGGTCTGACCACCGGCCACCATGCGGTCAGACCGCCAAAACCAATCTGGTCTGACCGGATAGCCTGAATTTTCTGGCAGCCCCGAAAACTGGAAATCCTGAGAAGATAAAACTAGCAAGAATCAAGAGATTTTAAGTAATCTAATTACTTCCCTCAGCCCATTAGCTCAAGAAAATGTTCCAAATAGTCCTAGGCCTCTGGAATCCAGGGATTTCACAAATGAGCCACAAATTTTGATTTTGTCCAAAACACTAGAAACTACAGGGCGCAGAAGTAAAGATCAAATTGCCAACTCCTCTTTGATCCCTTGGCCATGAAACTTTGGGAATAGCTAATAGATAGCCTCTAGACTCTAGGGACCAAATTTCAAGCCATCTCAAAGAAGGAAACGAAATATGCACCAAAACCCTAGAAAGGCAAAACAAGAACAGAGGAGGCCCAAAAGAAAAAACTGAAATCAAACACTTGGCTCTAGGATGTTAGCTGACCAAATGGTCTAGAATCTTTACTCCATCACAGAGCAACCCATTTTGGCACTCCTCAGCAAGAAACAACTCAAAACTCAAAAAGTCAAGAAATCACTCAGAGAGGAACGAAGAACAGAGAGGCTGCACGAGAGAAAACTTCAGAACTTTCATTCCAATCAAAGATGGATTACAAGAAGTCCCAATACGCATGGACATTAGAACAAGAGGAATGATTACATGGATTCTCAACTCATTCTCTCCCTCTCCATCTCAAGAACTCACACATACCCTACATGCTTCTTGGAGAGGAGACTCAAGAACACATCCAAGGGGGACAGAGCACAAACACACCTCTGCCTCTCCTCCACCCACCCTCAACCACTAAAGTCTCAAAGGTAAAACCACCTCCCAAAGCCTCTTTTGACTCACTAAAACCCTAACTCTCTCCCAAAGCCATGGAGGTGAATGCAGCCCCTCCCTCCTATTTATAGCCCTTGGCTAACGGGTCTCCACCCCGTTACGACTGCTAAACCCGAACGGAGCCCGCTCCCATTTGTGCAGCCTCGCGAAATTACCATTTCGCCCCTCCTGCACCTTCCGGGAAGCTTTCGCGCACCTTGTCGTCCAAGCCTCGCAACCACCTCGAGTCTCCACCGTCTTCGACACATCCCGACCGTTCTGACCTCGACACCGCCCGTGTCTAGTCCGGTCACCTCGTGTCTCGCCACGACTCCGCCTCGACGTCTTGCAGCCAACACAGACAAGAAACACATCAAATAGCACCGCTTGACACATGAAAGCATAAATAGCATCAAAACATCATACTTACGCATGACGAAGTCCAAACCTGTCGAATCAAAGGAATAAGCGTCCTAGTCCCATATGACCAAGTCCGACCGAACCGATTGTACCACGCAATGATACGGCACGAACCTCCTAAACCAAACTCGACTTTTCTAAATCGATGTCAATTACTCATCACACACACGGGATGACCTCCACATGTTCTCTCAATCTCCCCCTTGATGAGTATATTGACAAACCCCAAATAGCACAAAGTTGAGTTTGTTTTGAATAGTCCATCATGGTCCAAAAGAAGAGAATGAAGCTAATGACCATGCCGACACACGGAGCAAAGACAGAAAGAGCAAGTTTTCCTCAAACGCTCCAAGAAAACCACAAGAATGGCTTTTTCTCACTATTCTCCCCCTTTTGGCAATAAACACATCAAGGATGCAAGGAAGAGACAAGTCATGCTGATGGATGAAATGGCTGAAGTTGATTTATTCTAAGCAGTTAGAGCCATGAAAATTATCCATAATGACCATTAAGTACTATATCAAGCCATAACTCAATAGAATGCTATCTAGATTATGACAATCTGAAATTTAGTGCAATTTGAGAGCATGTCAAGTCATCCATGATCAAAGTCTAGCTAGAGGTATCTAAGGATGATGCAAACCATGTCAATAAGCTAAGCGGAACCAAGAAGCTAGTATTGAGTCCAAATAGAGTGCTAGAAGTTCAAGAATGAAACATTTGTTCAAGTACTTGTAATCTTTGTAATGTTAGCAAATTGAGCACATTTGATAAGTTTTTTTTAGAAATCTCATGATTGTTGCCAACCAGATTTTTGTTTTATCATGTGCTAGATCTCAAGCCTTATGCGACCACTCCAGGCAAGTAGCTTAAGGAGATGATCTTGGTCATCCAAAACTCCCCCTGAGTTCATGCCTTGTGCAATGGCAAGCCATCTCATGAGAAAGAATTGGTGAGATCAGTTTTTTCGCACAAAAGAGATCTTTTTGCATTCATAAATGATTGTGCTAACTTATGCAACATCAAGAACTATCATAGCTCAATCTAACGCTCAACAAAGATTCAAGACTTAACTCAGCCTATTTGACATGGTATGAATCATAAATGGATAACTCAAGAAGACTAATCTCAAGAGCTAGCATGACAAGTTTTAATTTAAGTTGAGGAATTTTAATTAACTTATCATGGCAAAAGCTAGTCTACACATATGAAGTCGTGGTAAATCTAGCAGATAAGCACAAGTCATGGCAAGATGTAATGCATTGTAAACATGTCATAACAGGATAATAATCAAGGCTCAATGTAGTTATATTACAATGCAGAATGACATGCAAGAAAATCCAGCTCCCCCTCAACATGAGATGCAACTTTCAGTTCAAGTTGAGCTATGTCAATATTAGGCTCCAGAAGCTCCCAAATGAACTCCCCTAGAACCAAAACAATAAATCGAGAAGCTGGCAAGAAAAACAGAAAAAGGTAGTCCTTAAAGCATAGATAAGACATAGAGGAAACTATGGCTCAGACTGACTCTCATCTACCCCATATGACTCTAGGACTATCAACTGATCATCTAACTCACTAAAGAGCAAACACGTACCCTGTCTACCCGAGGGTGGCCCAACCCTCACTAGAACCTACAAGAAGTGAGTGAGCTCAACCTAGTGAGAAGAGAAACAGCTAACAAGCAGCATCCTAGAATCAGAAGATAAGAGCAAGAAGTCTGAATGCTAGACAGGAAGACCACTCTAACCTATGCTAGAAGGACTAACCCCAATGCACCCCAAATGCAATGCAACAGATAGGAGTAAGAGCATAATAAATATAATAAAGCAGTAAAGCCCAAAGCTCCCCCTCACAACAGTCCAAAAGGACAAACCACCCCAAGCTCTCCCCGCAGAGCTGAAAACCTAGAGCTATCCAAGGGCTTGGTAAAGATATCAGCCAACTGGTGGTCACTCTCCACAAACTGGAGCACGATGTCACCCTTCTCTACATTTTCTCTAAGGAAGTGATAGCGAATATCAATGTGCTTGGTCCAAAAATGCTGCACTGGGTTCTTAGCAATGTTAATCGCAGAAGTGTTATCACAGAAGAGTGGAACACTGTCGATAGCTAACCCAAAGTCCCACAGGGTCGAGACCATCCAGAGCACCTGGCTACAGCAATTGGCTGCAGCAACGTACTCGGCCTCTTCGGTGGACTGTGTAACACCGGACTGCTTCCTCGAAGACCAGGAAATAAGAGAAGTGCCAATGAATTGGCAGGTGCCAGAAGTGCTCTTCCTATCTATCCTACAGGCAGTAAAGTCTGCATCCGAGTAGGCTCTCAAGGAAAGGCAGGACGAGGAAGAGTACCAGATACCATAGTCAATGGTAGCTCGTAGGTACCGAAGAATGCGCTTCACTGCCCGGCGGTGAGAAACGCGAGGAGAAGCCTGAAACCGAGCACAAAGATACACAACGAAGTGTATGTCTGGTCTCGAGGCAGTGAGGTACAAGAGGGAGCCTATCATGCTACGATACTCCTTCTGATCAACTGGCTCGCCGTCCTCATCTGGGTCAAGTGTGGCGGAAGAAGCCATGGGAGTTGACACGGGCTTGCCATCACTCATGTCAAAGCGTCTCAGGAGATCGCGAGTGTACTTGCCTTGATGCAAGAAAGTACCTTCCCGAGTCTGCTTGATCTGGAAGCCAAGGAAGAAGGTCAACTCACCCATCATGCTCATCTCAAACTCGGTGCTCATGATATCTGAGAACTGTGAAACGAGAGCATGAGAAGAGCCGCCAAAGATGATGTCATCCACATAGATCTGGACGAGCAGAAGGTCTATGCCATGCCGGCGAATGAACAAGGTCTTGTCTACTTTACCCATCTCGAAACCATGACTCAACAAATAGGACTTAAGCCTCTCATACCAAGCCCTAGGGGCTTGCTTAAGTCCATACAAGGCTTTAGAAAGCTTGTAGACATGGTGTGGGTATTTGGGGTTCTCGAAACCAGGAGGCTGTCTCACATAGAATTCTTCCTCAATAAAGCCATTGAGGAAGGCACTCTTGAAATCCATCTGGTAAAGCTTGAAACCCTTAGAAGCTGCAAAGGCAAGCAGGATTCTAATAGCTTCAAGTCGAGCTACAGGGGCAAAGGTCTCCTCGAAGTCTAGACCCTCAACCTGAGAAAAGCCTTGAGCTACCAGTCTAGCCTTGTTTCAAATGACTACCCCATCCTCACTCTGCTTGTTCTTGACCACCCACTTAGTCCCAATAACATTGTGACCTTGAGGGGCTCAACAAGCGACCAGACCTTGTTTCTCTCGAAATTCTCTAGTTCCTCATGCATGGCATTAACCCAAGACTCGTCAGATAGAGCATGACTAACATCCTTGGGCTCGAAGGTGGCAACAAAAGCAGAATGGAGACAGAAATGTGACATACCAGACTTCGAGCGAGTGACTCGCTCAAAGAGGTCTCCAATAATCTGCTCGGAAGGATGGTCTTTGTGAATATGTCGTGGAGGTCCAGGATAAGATGAAGAAGTGGCCTCTACCTCATGAGCTGTCGAGGTAGGAACAGAGCCACTAGCTCCAGAGGAGGTAGAAGGCATGAGCTGATCGCCTCGAGGTGCGGTGGAAGAAGGCACCTCAAGGGGTGGATCAGGGACTGGATTGGTTAGACAACCCTCATCTCCATCGTCCTCATCATCCACAAAGATGGGCTCGGACTGCTCTAAAGAACCTGAGATATCGGGCCTAGTCCCCGGACTGGCCTCGTCGAAGGTCACCTCACAGGTCTCTACCATCTTACTAGACTCGCAGTTCCAAACCCGATAAGCCCACGAAGAAGTCGAGTAACCTAGAAAGATCCCATCACAAGAACGTGACCTGAACTTGTCTAGGTTCCCGGACTTCAGAATAAAGCACTTGCAACTAAACACACGAAAATGAGGTACACTGGGCTTTCGCCCATATCTCAACTCATAAGAAGTGCGGTGCAATTGTGCCCGAAGAAAAACTAGATTTGAGACATGGCACGCGGTAGCTATAGCCTCAGCCCAAAACTTCCTAGGTGTAGAGTACTCATCGAGCATGGTCCTGGCCATCTCGACCAAGGTACGGTTCTTCCTCTCCATGACGCTATTCAGCTGTGGGATGTGCAGAGAAGAGAACTGGTGCTCTACACCTGTCTCATCACAAAACCTCTCAAAATAGGAATTCTTGAACTCCGTGCCATTGTCACTGCGGATCGATCGTAAGGCACCCAGAAGCTCAACAGAAAGCCTACTGAAAAGACCTCAAAAATGAGTAAACGTCTCATCCTTCGAGGCTAAGAAAAACACCCAAGAGTATCTCGAGAAGTCATCGACCATGACAAGGACATACCACTTCCCTCCTGCCGACTGCACTCGAGCTGGTCCAACTGTGTCCATGTGGAGCAGCTGTCCCGGTGCATCGGTCATAGTCACTGTGACCGGTGGATGAGAAGCGGCAACCATCTTGTTGTGCCGGCATGGAGCGCACACAGGATCTTTGACCATCTTGAGATTCAGCAGACCACAAATGAGATCGTGGCCGCTAACTCGGGTCAAATGGTCAAATCCGATATGACCAAGTCTCCTATGCCAGAAAGAAAGGTCGCGGGATTCAGAAGAAACCAAACACCTGAGAGGATCTCCAGAAGACTCAAAAAAATTAGCACGAAAGATCCTCCCAAAACGAGAAATCCCGTAAACCAGACTACCCAAAGAATCAAGAATTTTGCAAGCGTTTTTCTTAAAGCTCACCTCGAAACCGTCATCGGTAAGCTGAGAGACTGAAAGCAAATTATACTGCAGCTTACTAACCAAGGCAACATCTTTCAGAATGAAAGAATCCTTAACGCGCACTGTACCTTTGGCGATGACGCGCCCAGATGAAGCATCTCCGAAGGTGATCGTCTCATCACCTGGAGCACGGGCAAGGGAAGAAAACCAACGGGAGTCTTCGGTCATGTGTCGTGAACACCCGGAGTCTACAAGCCAAACCTTTTCCTTCCCTGCCCGGCGAACCTGAGTCAACAAGAGAGTAAAGTCTCAGTACTAGGGTAAATCAAGAGTGATTTTGGCACCCAATACTGAGTAACATGTTGAGCAGCAGAAGTAGTCAAGCACGACTGATCTCTAACTACCCTACGCTCTCCGTTGCTCAAAGAAGCAGAAAGTCTACGTGTAGACCTGAAGCTATTGCTGGGTCTGACTGCTACGGGCGAGCGAGTCAGAGCACCGGCAACACGCTGATCATGCCGCGGATAGCCATCTCGACGAAGGAAACGAGATCTATCCTCAGAACGGTGGAAGTCACGACCAAAGGGAGCATGAGGACGAAAACCAAAAAACTCAAAAAAACCAAATCCTCGATGCTGCCCAAACTCATCAGAAGCAAACCTGGACCTCGTGTTGGTCTTAGGTGCACTCAAGGTCTGGGGCCGACCCTGAATGCGCCTAAGAGACTCAACATGGTCTCTACGCGCGATCTTGGCGCGCCTGAAGCATCGATCGATCAGATGTCCATCCTTCTGACAGAAGGTGCAATGGTACTTCACCTTCTGAGAGGTAGAAGTAACACAGTGAGGCTTCGCCTTCTTAGCGGCCGAAGTAGCAAATGAACTCACCTTGCTGTCAGAAATCCCTTGGACAAAGCTCGCTGACTTAAATTGGACTTTCTCGGTCCTGGGCTCAGTCTCGATCACACCTGGTGCTATGGGTCTAAGCACGGCAGGTGGATGCTTCCTCATGTCCTCATAGAAATCATATCCTAGACCCTGATTAAATATGCAAATCTTGGATTGGTCTAGAATAAGATTAAGCTTCTACTTGCCACTTACAAATCTCTCAAGAGTGTTCATAAGGTACTGACACTCCCGAAAGAGAGGTGCAAGAAGAGCAGGGGGAAGAAGGAGTAGCAGAAGGTAAGGGAGTAGAAGAAGAAGAACCAACAGCAGAGGAACGAATGGCTTGTGCACACACAGCTGACTCAGAATGGACAGTCCTACTGCTAACCAATTGGTTCACGTCGCTAGGCGTCTCTACCTTACCCTTGGACTTCTCCCCCTCAACAGCACATACAATACAAGCAGAAGGTGGCTTCTCTAGAAGGTCCTTAGTTAGCTTCACACATTTTTCATCCAATGCAATCAAGTCAGATTTTAGTTTGTTACAATTAATGCATGGTGAGCTAACAGGGTCCTTAGAAGCACTTTGAGCCAATCTATTGTTGTCATCAACTAATTCTTGAAACTGTTTGGAGACAGCTTCAAGCTCAGCAGTAAGCTTGGGACAGTTCACACAGGAAGCAATAGGCTCAAGGAGAAAAGCTTGTAACTCAGCAATTTTATGATCTGCCCGTTTTAGATTCATCTTAAAATTATTGCAATTTTCACAAGTCTCGAGCAGATCGAGAAGCTTGGTATACAGACCTCTAAAAGCATTGTCCTTATCCTCACATGAGGTGCAAGCAATAGTCTCAACAGAAGTAGATGAAACAGGAACTACCCTACTCATCTCAATCTCAGCAAGAAGACTAATGTTCTCCACCTTAATCATGTCAAGCTCGGAGGACACACTATCATGCAAGGTCCTTAGCTTCTCCTTGTCATTCAGCAAAGCAGAACATACATCACAATCGTCACGGGAGGGAGCAGATCTAAGTGAAGTAAGCTCCCTTGACAAGCTCTCTACTTCCTTCTCCAACTCGCTACACCTAGCTCTAGATCTAGCATGGAATCTACCTAGCTTAAGAAAAGCATCATTAAGCTGGTCGTAGGTGGGGGATACCTCGTCGGATTCGGAGTACAACTCGCTATGGCTCACTTCACCCTCAAGGGCCATGAAGCACATCCCGGAGAAGTCGTCGCCGCCCTTGGGTTCTTGGTCACCCGTCCAGTCATCATCACTCCATCCCTCCACCTCGCTGAGGTCGAGGTCGTCGAAGGCGGTGAGGACGCGGTGGAAGAGCTTCTTGGCTTTGCCAAGGTCGCGGAACTTCTTCTTCCCTTGGGCATGGACTGGAGGCTTCTTGTTACGATTCTTGTCGGTGTAGTCATTCTTGCCCGAACCGCCGTAGTCGTTCTTGCCCTTCTCCAGTTTGGGGCAGTTTGCCCGAATGTGGTTGAGGCCACCACACTCAAAGCAAATCATGGGTCCTCCTCTCTTTCCGTCCCTCCTCCTCTTGTAAGCATGGGAGAATCTCCGAGCTAGGAGGGCTAACTACTCATCCGCAAGCTGCTCTAACTGATCATCAGTTATGTCACAAAGTGCAGCAAGGGAGAATCCACACAGCGAATCAGAAGAAGGACCAGAAGCCGAACTGAGATCGATGACTAGGGCCATCGACTGTGACTTCGACTTGCGAGAGACAATGTCAATCTCGTGAGTCTTGAGGCGCGAGTACAGCGCATCAAGAGTCAAAGTCGAGAGGTCTGTGGTGTCCTTGATGTTAGTCACCTTCATCTCCGAAACACGAAGGTCAAGTGCAGCGAGCATCTGTCGAGCGTTATCTGAGTCGGGGTATGTGAGACCGATCGCTTGGAGGTTGCTCAGAATCTTGTGAAAATGCGCAAAGCACTCATCAACGGACTCACCAACGAGCATTTCAAACTCGTTGTAATATCGCTTGAACTGGTCCTATCGCACCGTCTTTATTTGGGTGGTGCCCTCATGGTACGCATCGAGGGTCTCCCAAATATCGAAGGTGTAACTTCCCAAATTTTGTTTTCTGGAAAAATTCAATTTCAAATTAATTATTTTAAAGTAATTGGATTTTATTTAGCCTTTATTTGATTTTCTGGATTTTCTGGAGTTTAAAACCTATTTTTAGAATTTAAAAAGTATTTTAAAATATGAAAATTAAATACCAACATTAGTTGGAAATAATTTTATTAAGTCCAAAATATCCCCAAGAGCTTCCGTGAATTTTTCTGGAATTGTTGGAGGTATTTTCATATTTTTCTTAGGCCTAAATAATTTCGTAGCTTTTTCTGAAAATAAAAATCAAATTCTAAAATCTAAAATCTCTCTCCTCCCCTCCAGCCGACGCGTGGACAGCCCAGGACCGCCCACGCCGCCGCTCGGCCCAATCCAGGCCGCCCCTTCTCTCTCCCTCCGCCAGGCGGGCCCGGCCCGTCGGTCACCCCGCGCCCCCTCTCTCCTTCTCTCTCTGCCCCTGGGCCCCGGCTGTTAGCCGCTCGCCCCGCACCCGTCGCCTGATCCGCCCCCCTGCCACGCGGCTCCATCCGCACTGCCCGCTTCTTTCCTCTCCTCTCTCACTACGCGCGGGCCCTGCCTGTCAGGCCCGTCGTCCTCCCGCGCGCCTCCTTCCTTCTTTCTCTCCTCCCTTTCCTTTTCTCGCCGGCCGACCGAGTCCCCGCCGTATCCGGCCTTCGTCCCCGCCCTCTCCCCGTTCTGGAAACCGCCTGCACCGCGGGGGAATCAAATCCCCCTAACCTCGCGCCCCCTTCCTTCCCTGCCTCCCCTTTCCTTTCCTTCCCCCTCCCCTTCCTTTTCCGGCCGCCAGCCCGGTGAGCAATCGCCGCACCCCTGCTTCCCCTCCGCCCCTATAAAAGGTGCCCCGAGCTCCACCCCATCTCGCCCCACCCCACTCCGCCTCCAATTGCCCTCTGTGCCACCCAAGAGCCCCGCGTCGTGCGCCTTCGGCTCCGCCGCCGCCTCCACCTCCGGCGGGGAATCCCCGCCGCCTCGGACCTCCCCGGAGCCCGCCGCCGCCACCCACAGCTTCCCTGTGCGTTGGCGAACCTCCCCGACCCCTCGGCCGCCCCACCCCGCCGCCGGAGCACCGTCGCATCGGAGGACCCGAGTTGCGCCACCGCTGTTTCTGTCGCCGGCAGCCTCCGCTCGACCCCGGACCTTGCCGACCCCACTGTCAAAACCGCCTCAGCGCCCGGACTCCGTTTTTGGACCCAACCGAACCGCTCCGGCCTCTCCTCGCCGCCGACAACCCCGCCTCCGACCACCTCTGCCCGGCCCCTCCAGCAGGTATCCCTCAAAGGGATTTGTTGCCCTATACTGGTAGGCAAAGCCTCCCTGCCCTACTGGTTATCAGCGCGCTCTCTCCTCCCCCTCAGTTCCCTCGGCGCGCGTTCGAGCGCCCGGCTCCGCACGCTGAGGTTGAGCCTTTCTTCATTTTTTCGCGCTGACAAGTGGGCCCCACACGTCAGCAGCCGCCGTCTGCGCTGGCCACTGTCGCCTAGGCCCCACCCATCTGCGCTAGTCACTGACATGTGGACCCGAAGTCCAGTGGGTCCCACATGTCAGAGGCTAAGCCGGTGGGCTCACTGTCCAATGGGTCCCACATGTCAGAGGCTGATTCCGTGGGCTCGCTGACCAGTGGGTCCCACCTGTCATAATCTTAGAATAAAAATAAAAGACTAAAATTTAAATATTCCTGTGGGCCCCACTTGTCAGAAATTTGGGAATTTCTAGATTTATTCAATCTGAGATTTTCAAATAAGCATAACTTTCTCATTTTAACTCCAAATTGAGCCATTCAAATTTCTAAATTCTTCTAAAATAATAATCTATCCAAATATGGCCTATATTTAAATTTTTAAGTTTATTTTAATTTTTGTTTGTATTTATTTGTTTTGTTGCTTCGTCTTTTCTCGCGTAGATTCCAACGTTGTCGACGATCTCTCCACTCCGCAGCAAGAAGACCCAGAGAGCCTGCAAGAAGGCAAGTCTCCTTTGATCATCTTGAATCTATGATTTTGAAATGTTTTAATTATTTTAAATTATGTGCATTGCTATTTACATAACATATTAGTTCGAATCTTAAGGCATTAGTTATATCCAACCTTGTTATGCCCTCAATTGAATTTGAATGCCATGTACCTATGTAACCCTAGAAATTCCTTTGTCTCAATAATGAGAGTATCATAATTATCTGTGAATATTAGAATGGTAGTTTAATGCTTAGTCATGCTATGTAATGCCCTTGAAATCCTGAAAATGGGAAATTATGAATTGTTGAAATAACTTGTGTTTCTAAAGTCTAGTGGTGATTGGAGTTGCCACTAATCCTTTAAAATAAAATAAAATTTGGAAATTGGTTTAGATTAGGGTGGATGGTTGGTTTGGGTTGGTGCAGGAAGCACGAGATCTTGTAAAGTGTATGTACCACCCTAGTCAATTAAGGACCGACGCTTGTGTTTGTCCAGACTGAGCACTACCATACAACCCTAAGTCTATATGGGTACGACCTAGCTGATTAACTCATGATGGTCTAGTTTAGGTGCCACCAGTGGGAAGTGGGTGCCAGGGAGTTACTGGTTATTCACAGTGAGGGACATGGATTTACTGCAAGAGGGGGCTTCGGATTGGGCAGATTTAACCCTTCTGCGGTGAAACCTCAGCGGGTGGTGTCTAACTAGTCTAGAGTGAGGTAAAGGCTTTGTGATAATTTATCTGTGTCTCATGCCAAAGGAAGCGTGGTGACTGTTAAGATAATTTGTCTTTTAGGGGTAAAGTTGTATAACCTCTGCAGAGTGTCAAACTATTCGAATAGCCGTGCCCACGGTCAAGGGCAGGCAAGGAATGCATTCACATGGTAGATTTTTGGTTTTGGTTTTAAAATCAAAGTTTTTGTAATTCGAGAGTTGAGGGAACTCTCGGAAGGATATCCTGGCAGTTGGATCTAGAGAGGGTGGTTGGAACCCGCAGCTTTAAAACTTGATCATTTGTAAGCTAGTGTTGGTAAATGGAACCTTCACTATTAAGTTAATGTTAGTTCTGTTAAAAGATTTATTTGATTAACTTGATGCCTTTGAAAATAATTATTAGTAATTGAAATTAAAACCTTGCTTTGTGCAAAAGAACCATATAGCCTTCCTTTGTCAAGCCTTGCATCTATTGCATTTTTCCCAAGACTAGCGGAGTACTTTATGTACTCACATGCTGCACTTAAAAATACTTAAAAATAATAATCAGAGGAATACGAAGCTCAAGAAGGAGATTACAACTACTTCGCTGGTGGCTTCGACGAAGGATCCCAGGAGTTCTACGTCGCGTTTCCCCAGTCAACTACCTGTGGCATATTGATGGGTCTTCATCAAGTTTATCTTTTGCTTCCGCTTTATTTCATGTGTGCGAGGTCTTGAAACCTCCATTGTAATAATGAGACCTGATGGTCAGTACTCTTTATTATTGTAATAATGCGTGGTTGGTTATGAATCATTCTTGTTTAACTGTGTGCACTAGCTTTGATCTGGGACTAGTGCAGAAATACACAGAGGGTCCAGGTTTGGAAATCCGGGGTCCCGACAGAAGGCGGACGAAAGATGAGAAATGCGGTCAAACTCGCTACGACTCAGGCCTTGGATTATGATGTTCCTTGCCTTAGCGTTTGCCTCAACATCATGCATATTTCCAGCATTGATGTTCTCATCGGCAGGAACAACAAACCGGACCTTGACCTTACGCCAGATGGCGTACCCCTGAGCCTAGATGTATGTCTCCATTTGGCTTTTCCAGAAGGGGTCATCGATGCCATCAAAGACAGGAGGGTTGGTCGAGTACTTGTCTGTCGCCATGGCTCTAGAGACCGGTTAAGATCTATGGAAAAGAGCTAACCGGTTCTGATACCAATTGTTGGGCCGAAATGGCGATAGAGGGGGTGAATGTCGACTTTAAAAATCAATCCCCTCAAGTATCTACGAAAGAACTTCCTCTCCAATAGTGATGAAACACTATGAAGAAGGAGACAACCTCTCTGAAACCTCAAACAACCAGAAGAAGAGAAGAGGCAACAGGAAACACACTAAAGAAAAGATGGCTCAAGGAAAAACAAGGAGGGAACTCAAGCACTGAAGGGCCGGTCTGACCGTTGGTAGTGGGCCAGTCAGACCGCCCAATTGATGCCGATCTGACCACCGCTCCTACCCCGGTCTGACCGCCGGCCACCATGCGGTCAAACTGCCAAAACCAATCCGGTCTGACTGGATAGCCTGAATTTTCTGGCAGCCCCGAAAACTGGAAATCCTGAGAAAATAAAACTAGCAAGAATCAAGAGATTTTAAGTAATATAATTACTTCCCTTAGCCCATTAGCTCAAGAAAACGTTCCAAATAGTCCTAGGACCTCTGGAATCCAGGGATTTCACAAATGAGCCACAAATTTTGATTTTGTCCAAAACACTGAGAAACTATAGGGTGCAGAACAAAAGATCAAATTGCCAACTCCTCTTTGATCCCTTGGCCATGAAACTTTGGGAATAGCTAAAAGATAGCCTCTGGACTCTAGGGACCAAATTTCAAGTCATCTCAAAGAAGGAAACGAAATCTGCACCAAAACCCTAGAAAGGCAAAACAAGAACAGAGGAGGCCCAAAAGGAAAAACTGAAATCAAACACTTGGCTCTAGGCACTCCTCAGCAAGAAATAACTCAAAACTCAAAAAGTCAAGAAATCACTCAAAGAGAGGAACGAAGAACAGAGAGGCTGCACGAGAGAAAACTTCAGAAATTTCATTCCAATCAAACTTGGATTAGAAGAAGTCCCGATACGCATGGACATTAGAACAAGAGGAATGATTACATGGATTCTCAACTCATTCTCTCCCTCTCCATCTCAAGAACTCACACATACCCTACATGCTTCTTGGAGAGGAGACTCAAGAACACATCGAAGGGGGACAGAGCATAGACACACCTCTGCCTCTCCTCCACCCACTCTCAACCACTAAAGTCTCAAATGTAAAACCACCTCCCAAAGCATCTTTTGACTCACTAAAACCCTAACTCTCTCCCAAAGCCATGGAGGTGCATGCAGCCGCTCCCTCCTATTTATAGCCCTTGGCTAATGAGTCTCCACCCCGTTACGCCTGCTAAACCCGAACGGAGCCCGCTCCCACTTGTGCAGCCTCGTGAAATTACCATTTCACCCCTCCTGCACCTTCCGGGAAGCTTCCGCGCTCCTTGTCGTCCAAGCCTCGCAACCACCTCGAGTCTCCGCCGTCTTCGACACATCCCGACCGTTCTAACCTCGAAACCACCCGTGTCTAGTCTGGTCACCTCGTGTCTCGCCACGACTCCGTCTCGGCGTCCTGCAGCCAACACATCAAATAACACCGCTCGACACATGGAAGCATAAATAGCATCAAAACATCATACTTACGCATGACGAAGTCCAAACCTATCGAATCAAAGGAATAAGTGTCCTAATCCCATATGACCAAGTCCAACCGAACTGATTATACCACGCAATGATACGACACGAACCTCCCAAACCAAACTCGACTTTCCTAAACCGATGTCAATTACTCATCACACACACAGGATGACCTCCACAAGGTGTCTCACTGGCAGAGCCACCTGAGTGAGCAGAGGTGAAAGCATCTAGGCCTCTAAAAATGATTTTGGTAATTAATGACATTATGCGAATATGGGACTAACGTGTTTTATGAAGTATGTGAAGGGTTAGTCCATACATGAGTGACAAGATGCAAGCCCAAGGATGCGTGTGAAGATTAAATTGGCTCAAGACAAAGGTATACTTAGAATAGGAACCCTTTTAAATTTTACCGGTCTTAGGTGAATGGTGGAAGACCGGATTATAGGTTAGATGATCGTACCATCAAGAGGGATTTTGGCTAGTATCTTGAGAGCATAAATCTAGTGCCATTTGGATGATCTTTTGAATCTTGCATTCATGAAAAATCAATTTAGAAACTGAGTTTGTGCTCTGACTGGAAGAGCGGTAGTACCGCGTATTTCAACGTCGGTACCGTGCTCAAATGCGGTAGTACCGCAGAGCGGTAGCTCCGTTTTTGGAGCGGAACGCTTTTTCCAGAGAGCACCCCTCGAACTCGGTCGGATCTCTGTGGAACGGAAGTATCGGTCGTTTCAACGTCGGTACTACCGCTGCAAGCGGTAGTACCGCATCTCAGGCGGTACTTCCGGATCCTGGAAGAACCGGAAGTTCGAGCGGTACGCTTTTTCCAGAAAGCATTCCCGAGCGACTTCGGATTTTTAACCAGACCGGAAGTACCGGGTTTTTCAACGCCGGTACTACCGCATGGAGCGGTAGTACCGCACCCAGAGCGGTACTTCCGGAGTCCGGTAGATCCGGAGCCAGAGCGGTATGTAATTTCCAGAGAGCGACTTTCGGAGGACCTTTCGGATTTTGGCCAGAGCGGTAGTACCGCGCCGACTGTGCGGAACTACCGGAGAGCGGTAGTACCGCAAATTTCAACGGCGGTAGTACCGCGCCGCCAAATCCAACGGTCACTGCTCACGTCTGACAGAGCCGTTCTGACGCAAGATTTGGGAGCGGTAGTACCGGCCCCAAGAAGGGCGGTAGTACCGCTCACGCTGATTTTTGCGGAAAATTGTGCCAAACGGCTAGTTTGGTTGGTGGAGGCTATAAATACCCCCACCACTGCACCAGGGCATGAAAAAGAGACTTATTGCACAATTCTTAAGCCCTAGAGCATTCATTTCACCTCAATTCTTCCTTTGCACATCAAAGTGAGGTGGTTGAGCATTTAGTGCTAGATTTCAATTGCAAACTCTTTTGGCACTAGGTTTGCTTTCAAGCGAACACCGGGATCTATTACTCTTAGTGCTTGCCGGCACTTGGACGATCCGGTGGAGGTTGATTCGGTGATCTTCTCAAGAAGATTGTGAGGAGACCCGAAAATTGTGAAGGTTGGAGCTCGCCTACCCGGAGCGGGGAAGAGCTACATTAGTGATCGAGGTGCTTGGCTCAACTTGGGGAGCCGGTCCGATTCGTCCGGGCTTACCTCAACGTGGACTAGGGGAAACCGGCAAGTTTCCGATCACCACGGTAAAATATCGGTTGTGTCTCTTGTCGCTTTAGCTCTTGTTTATTTGCTTCTTTGTGATCATTTAATTGTTTAGAGCTAAGTTGGGAAAATTATTATCTAGAATTGCATAGGATTATTTGCTTTACATCATTGTCAATCAAATTGTGAAGAATTACTCAAGTGATCAAGAAAAGTTTAAAAACCTCCTATTCACCCCCCCTCTAGTCGGTATCCTTGATCCTACAAGTGGTATCAGAGCTTGGTCTCTCATTTATAGACTTAACCATCTAGAGAGAAAAGGATGGCTAGTGAGGGGATTGCGGTAGGAAAGGCACCTCTATTTGATGGCACAAATTATGCTTATTGGAAAATTAGAATGTCAATTTATTTAAAGGCCATGAGTCCTAACATTTGGAAAATTGTAAATGATGGTTACGTCATGCCTCTTGATCCAAATAACCCAACGGAGCAAGATGGGCGTAACACTCATTTAGATGCCCAAGCCATGAATGCTCTTTTTGGAGCCTTAAACGCGGATGAATTCAATAGGGTGAGCAATCTTGAGACGGCTCACGCTATTTGGAATACCCTTTCGGAAATACACGAAGGGACATCCACGGTTAAGGAGGCAAAATTACATCGGCTTAGGATTAAATATGAGACATTCATAATGTTGCCCCATGAGGACATCAACGAGATGTACACACGGCTCAACAACATTGTGAATGAGCTCAAAGGCCTTGGAACTAACCTCTCGGATCTTGATATTGTGAGAAAGATGCTTAGGGCTCTACCGGAGAAGTACGAGATGTTGGTGACACTCTTCCTCAACTCACCGGAGTTGGCAAGGATGACGCCAACACAACTATTGGGTAATTTAATTACCAATGAGTTGTATAAGAAGGACAAGGAAGAACTTTTGGAGCAATCCACCTCCAAAGGAAAGAAGATCACCGCCTTCAAGGCAAAGGCGGTGGCAAGTGATGAGTCCGAAGATGAAGAAGAAGACTCCGAAGAAGAACTTGCCCTTCTTGTGAGAAGGATGAACAAGTTCATGAGAAGACGCTCAAATCGAGGAGGAAGCTATGACAAAGGCAAGAAGTGGCAATTCTCCTCCAATAAGAAGTATAGCAACATCCGTTGCTATGAGTGTGACGAGAAGGGGCATATTGCCTCTCAATGTCCCACAAAGAAGGATGACAAGGAGAAGTCATCCAAGAAGAAAGGCTATCAAGGCAAGAAGAAGCTTTTCAAGAAGCTTCACAAGGACGGCAAAAACGAAGCCCACATTGGTGAGTGGGATTCCGATGCGGAGTATTCGGACTCCGACTCAAGCGAAGATGAGTCTCCCAAGAAGAAAGGACTTGTCGGCATCGCTATCAAGGAAGCTCCATCGCTATTCTCCACTCCCACATGCCTTATGGCAAAAGGGGAGAAGGTAAAAACTCTAGATGACGATGAGCCCTCATATGATGATTTGATGGACATGTTAGTTGAACTAAATGAATTTCTTGGAAAAGAAAAGTCAAAATTCAAGGTTTTGAAGAGGGAACACATATCCCTTCAAAAATCCTATGAGGAGCTAACGGAAGCTCATGACTTGCTTCTCCAAGGAAATCAAGAAAAATCAAGTACTAGTATTGGTACATCTTGCAATATTTTGAATGAGATGCCTAGTGTAGAAAAAGTAACATCTAGCATGTCAACCTCTTGTGATGATTTACTTTCCATGCCATGCTCATCCAATGTTGATTCATATAATACTTTATCTCATGTCCATGATGATATACTAGTAAGTGAAAACAAGAATTTAAAAGAACAAGTTCTAAAATTGAACAAAAGCTTAGAGAGAGCTTACAAGGGAAAAGATACCCTTGATAAATTGCTAAGCGGACAAAGATGTTCTTTTAACAAGGAAGGACTTGGGTACATTCCCAAGAAAGGTAAGAAGTCGGCATACAAACCTCCAAGGTTTGTAAATGAGAATGGTAAGTATTGTACTAAATGCCGGAATATAGGACATGTAGCAAATGATTGTTCTAAAAATAATATGCATTCCATTGGCTTATATGATTCGTGCTATATGCTTAAAAGATCTAAGAATGGAAATGTAATTGCTCATTTTATTGGCACCTCGATTTTGGGTGCTAAGAAGAAATCCATTTGGGTGCCCAAAACCTTGGTTACTAACCTCCAAGGACCCAAACAAATTTGGGTACCTAAAAAGGCTTGATTTTCTTTTGTAGGTAAATTACAAAACCGGTGGAAAGCATTGGGTGTTGGATAGTGGATGTACTCAACACATGACCGGAGACCGGAAAATGTTCACAAACTTTGAGAGCGGAAGCAATGAAAGGATCACCTTTGGAGACAATAGCAAAGGGAAGGTACTTGGTTTGGGTAAAATTGCTATATCCAATGATCTTTCCATTTCTAATGTATCCTTAGTTGAGACATTAAATTTTAACTTGCTATCCGTTGCTCAACTTTGTGATTTAGGGTTAACTTGCTCATTCTCTAAAGAAAATGTGATCATCTCAAAAGAAAATAATAATGAACTTGTTTTCAAAGGTTTTCGTTTTGGAAATCTTTATTTAGTAGATTTTACCTCAAATGATGCATGCTTGAAAACATGTTTAATTGCAAAAACTTGTTTGGGTTGGTTATGGCATAGAAGGTTAGGTCATGTGGGTATGGTACAACTTAAAAAGCTTTTCAAACATGACTTAGTTGTTGGCTTGAAAGATGTGAAGTTTGAGAAAAATCGACTTTGTAGTGCTTGTCAAGCCGGAAAGCAAGTCGCTAGTTCTCATCCTTCCAAAAGTATCATGTCAACCTCTAGGCCATTGGAGCTCTTACATATGGATTTGTTTGGGCCAACTACCTATAAGAGCATCGGGGGAAATAGCTATTGTTTAGTCATTGTGGATGATTATTCTAGATATACATGGGTCTTCTTCCTAAATGACAAAAGCGAAACCTCCGGGATTTTTAAAAGTTTTTCAAAAAGGGCCCAAAATGAATTTGATTTCAAAATAAAGAAAATTAGGAGTGACAATGGTTCCGAGTTCAAAAATACAAAAATTGAAGACTTTTGTGATGAACTTGGAATAAAGCATGAGCTTTCCACAACCTACACTCCGGAGCAAAATGGAGTAGTAGAAAGGAAAAATCGCATATTAATTGAAATGGCTAGAACAATGCTTGATGAATATAATACTTCCGACAAGTTTTGGGCGGAAGCTATTAACACAGCTTGTCATGCCATAAATCGCCTTTATCTACATCGACTCTTGAAAAAGACCTCCTATGAGCTTCTTGTTGGAAGAAAACCGAACATCTCTTACTTTAGAGTATTTGGTTGCAAATGCTATATTCTAAGAAAAGGTGTTCGGCTCTCTAAATTTCAAAGTCGTTGTGATGAAGGTTTCCTATTAGGTTATTCTTCAAATAGCAAAGCATATAGAGTTTATAACAAAAATTTGGGGTTAGTTGTAGAATCATGTGATGTACAATTTGATGAAACTAACGGCTCTCAAGAAGAGCAAGAAAACTTGGATGATGTAGGTGATGAAGGCTTGCGCAAAGCTATGGAAAATATGCAAATTGGAGACATCAAGCCAAAAGAAGATCCATCTTCTCCAAGCTCATCAAGACAAGTAGTGCCACCCACATCATCTACTTCAAGTGATATTCAAGTTGTTGAAGATGAACAAAAGGATCAACAACAAAATAACATCAAGATTCACAATGCAATAGCCAAGGATCATCCAATAGATCAAATATTGGGTGACGTGAGTAAGGGTGTTCAAACTCGCTCTAGAGTAGCTTCATTTTGTGAACATTACTCTTTTGTTTCTTCTCTTGAGCCTAAGCTTGTAGATGAAGCTCTAGATGATCCGGATTGGGTAAATGCCATGCACGAAGAATTGAATAACTTTGCGCAAAATGAAGTATGGACCTTGGTGGAAAGACCCGAAGAACATAATGTGATTGGCACCAAATGGGTCTTCCGGAACAAACAAGATGAAAACGGGATTGTGGTAAGAAACAAAGCAAGGTTAGTAGCTCAAGGCTATACTCAAGTCGAAGGGTTAGATTATGATGAGACATTTGCACCCGTTGCTAGACTTGAGTCAATTAGAATCTTGCTTGCTTTTGCATCTAGCTTTGATATTAAATTATTTCAAATGGATGTTAAAAGTGCCTTCTTAAATGGAACAATCTCCGAACTTGTATTTGTTGAACAACCTCCGGGGTTCGAAGATTCTAAATACCCAAATCATGTTTATAAACTTTCAAAGGCATTGTATGGTTTAAAACAAGCTCCTAGAGCTTGGTATGAACGTCTTAGAAATTTTCTTGTTTCGAAGGGTTTTAAAATTGGTAAAGTAGATACAACTTTATTCACAAAAATCATTGGTGATGATTTCTTTGTGTGTCAAATTTATGTTGATGACATTATATTTGGGTCTACTAACCAAGATTTTTGCAAAGAATTTGGTGATATGATGTCTAGGGAGTTTGAGATGTCCATGATAGGAGAATTAAGCTATTTTCTTGGACTCCAAATTAAACAACACAAAGATGGGACATTTGTAAGCCAAACAAAGTATACTAAAGATCTTTTCAAGAAGTTTGGCATGGAAGATGCAAAACCCATCAAGACACCAATGGCAACCAACGGGCATCTAGACCTCGACGAAGGAGGTAAGTCGGTAGATTTAAAGCTTTATAGATCCATGATTGGTAGCTTGCTTTATCTTACCGCATCTAGGCCCGATATCATGTTTAGTGTATGCATGTGTGCTCGTTTTCAAGCTTCACCAAAAGAGTGTCATTTAAAAGCCGTAAAGAGAATCTTGAGATATTTGAAACACTCCCAAAGTATAGGGCTTTGGTATCCCAAAGGTGCTAAATTCGATTTAATTGGATATTCAGATTCCGATTATGCGGGTTGCAAAGTGGATAGAAAAAGCACTTCGGGAAATTGTCAATTTCTAGGTAGATCTCTAGTATCTTGGTCCTCAAAGAAACAAAACTCCATAGCACTCTCCACCGCCGAAGCCGAATATGTTTCCGCTGGGAGTTGTTGTGCTCAATTATTGTGGATGAGGCAAACATTATTGGATTATGGAATAAACTTTGATAAAGTGCCTCTATTGTGTGACAATGAAAGTGCCGTGAAAATATCCAACAACCCGGTCCAACATTCAAGAACCAAGCATATAGATATACGCCACCATTTCTTGAGGGACCATGTTAGTAAGGGAGATATTTGCATTAGCCACATCCGGACCGAAGACCAATTAGCGGATATCTTCACCAAACCATTGGATGAAAACCGTTTTTGTAAGCTTAGGAGTGAGTTAAATGTCTTGGATTACTCAAATGTTGCATAAATGTATGGTAAATTTAAATGCATGCTCATTTGAGGAAGCATGAAAAGTTGTTTATACTTGTACTATTGTAAAAAGGGATTTGATTTTTTTTAAAGAGAGAAGTAAAATTATTTAAAATATAATACTTTGCTCTAATTAATGCATAATGATCCTTTTTGACTTTAGGTGGTTGCAAAAACTAGGGATCATTTGCATCTAAAGTCTAAAAGTTCAAATTCTGTGAAGTCCCAGAATCTGCGGAACTACCGTTATCTCCTGCGGTACTTCCGGTAAGCGGTACTTCCGGCCGAGGAAGCGGTACTACCGTTTAGCGGTACTACCGGCCGTATCTGCGGTACTACCGGACCTGCAGTTAAGGGGGAGCAACCGCCCAAACCCGAGGTTTTTCCTCTGTTGGCCCCACTCCTTTTCCTATCTCCGGTACTTCCTCTCCTCTTCCGCTCAAACCCGTACACCTCTCTCTCCCTCTCCCACAAAAACTCTCCAAAAACCGCCTCTAGATCCACAAATCTAGCGGCATTTTCCTCGTTTATTTGCATCAAATCAACTCCAAAGGGTTCAACTCCTTCGATCCTCAAGGTACTTCGGATCAAAGCCTCTTTTTGATATTCATTTTGAAACCTAGGTTTTTCTTTAGGTTAAATTGAAATGCAAATTGGTTTTGCTAATTATTTCTAGGGAAATAGAGTACATTTGGTGTTTAAGGGTTTATACAAGCCTATTCCATGGATTCAATCCAAGAAAACACCAAAGATCCAATCACATTTCCAAAACCCTAGAATCTGGCAGAAAGCGGAACTACCGCCCGACTGGAGCGGTACTACCGCTGAGCGGTACTACCGGCCCAGAATGGCGGTACTACCGTTTCTGCCTGACAGTTTAGCAAATCAAATTCATTTCTTTTCAATCTAACTTGGCTATATTTCCTCCAACCTCATAATCTATTCTCCTTGTTTCTAGATGCCTAGAACAAGAGCCGCAAGCAAGAAGTCCTATCGTTTAGGGGATTCTTCTGAAACTCCCGCTCTTCCTTCATCTGAGACCGTGCAGAAGGCTGCCCAAGACAAGGGCAAAGCTCCTCGTCCAGAGTCCGAGTCAGAGTCTGAGACCGAGTCTGAGCAGTCCTTGCGCGAGAGTTCCCCCATGGAACCTTCTGAGGAGGATCTTGCCGACAGAGAAGATCTTGAGATTGATCTCAAGAAAATCTCGCCCGATGAGTACGCTCGCCTTCGACACACCAACCAGTACTTGCTGCCCTCCAACTCCATCAATCCAAAATTTCACACCAAGTTTCAGGAGAAGGTGTTTGATGAGATGTATGGTCCTGATCGCCAGTTTGCAGTTCACAAATATGTTGACTGGGATCACATCGACGGCATTGACAAGTATGATGGGACATACAGACTCTTCCGGGAGGCAGGACTTCATGTCGTTGTGGCTTTGAAACGAGATTATAATGAGGAGATGATTCGTCAGTTCTACGCCACAGTGCATGTTTCTCCTGATCTTCAGCACATGAGATGGATGACAGTATGCACAAGATTGGATGCCACCAAGCACGAATTTGAATTGGCCATAAGAGCAGAGCTGAGTGCTTATGAGAAGATCCATAACAAGCCTGCTTTTGACATCCATGCCATGTATCCTTTCTACAACCCGGCTGAGCAGTTTGTACTTGGTAAAACCACTGGCCTCCATCCAATTCCTGCTCTCGTCAATCGCATCATCAACCACACTATACTTCCAAAGAGTGGTAATTATGATGCCATCAGAGGTCCTGTTTGGAACATCATAGACTCCATTATGAAAGGGGAAAAGTTTGATGTTGTGGATGTGATCATGAGGGAGATAGTGGCCTCCAAGAACGATCGGCACAAACGCATTTACTATGCGCCCTACATCATGGCTCTAATCGAAACCAAGTTTCACTTTCGTGGAGGACGAGGCGGAGTGCATAAGCGATACAAGCCACGACCAGAGCCTCCTATTCCCACTGGTCTTCGTGGCCGTCGCTCTGCGGATCCCGCAGCAGGAGCAGGTTCATCCTCAGCAGCAGCAGGAGGAGGAGCAGGAGCAGCTGCTCAGTCACAGGAGCCTGGCCAGCCCACTCTCCAGCAGATCTACTCCTCTATGCTTGAGGGTTTCTCTTCTATCAACTCTAGGATGGATAGGATGGATGAGCGTCTAGACTCCATTGACAGCAGGTTGACCTCGTTAGACGACCGAGTTGCAGATCTCGAGCATCCTCCATCTCCTCGTCGCTATGGTCGCCGCCGTCGTACTGCTCTCAATAATCCTCCTTCGCCCTCTCAGGGCTGATCTCTTTTTGGTACTTGATGCCAAAGGGGGAGAAAGGGATAGGATTGGGGCTAGACTTACTTTTGGTTTCTTGGAGACAGTTGGATTGTCTTTAATGTAATAATGAACTTATGCTATGTTTGGATGTATTGACTGATCTTTTTAATTCCTAAATGCAAATGAATCTTTATGATCATGAGTGCCTCTGTTGTTATTCGTATATGTTGTTTTTCATTGCTGAGTTGTCTATCTACTCTCATTTGATATCATAACTTTGTCTTGTGCGTCTGTATGAATTGTTGTAATCTTTATCCATGCACATGTTTAGGGGGAGTCACATTCCTTCTTGGACTCTAAAATGAAAATAGTTCATTTTATCTAAGCAAATCTTATTGCATGAGAACTATTAATTCATTTAAAGTCCACATAGAATATACAATTTGTTGTCAAACAAATTGATATATTCAATCTTTCATCTTTCAAAATTCGGGTTGTCATCAATTACCAAAAAGGGGGAGATTGAAAGCATCTAGGCCTCTAAAAATGATTTTGGTAATTAATGACAATATGCGAATATGGGACTAACGTGTTTTATGAAGTATGTGAAGGGTTAGTCCATACATGAGTGACAAGATGCAAGCCCAAGGATGCGTGTGAAGATTAAATTGGCTCAAGACAAAGGTATACTTAGAATAGGAACCCTTTTAAATTTTACCGGTCTTAGGTGAATGGTGGAAGACCGGATTATAGGTTAGATGATCGTACCATCAAGAGGGATTTTGGCTAGTATCTTGAGAGCATAAATCTAGTGCCATTTGGATGATCTTTTGAATCTTGCATTCATGAAAAATCAATTTAGAAACTGAGTTTGTGCTCTGACTGGAAGAGCGGTAGTACCGCGTATTTCAACGTCGGTACTACCGGAAAGCGGTAGTACCGTGCTCAAATGCGGTAGTACCGCAGAGCGGTAGCTCCGTTTTTGGAGCGGAACGCTTTTTCCAGAGAGCACCCCTCGAACTCGGTCGGATCTCTGTGGAACGGAAGTACCGGTCGTTTCAACGTCGGTACTACCGCTGCAAGCGGTAGTACCGCATCTCAGGCGGTACTTCCGGATCCCGGAAGAACCGGAAGTTCGAGCGGTACGCTTTTTCCAGAAAGCATTCCCGAGCGACTTCGGATTTTTAACCAGACCGGAAGTACCGGGTTTTTCAACGCCGGTACTACCGCATGGAGCGGTAGTACCGCACCCAGAGCGGTACTTCCGAAGTCCGGTAGATCCGGAGCCAGAGCGGTATGTAATTTCCAGAGAGCGACTTTCGGAGGACCTTTCGGATTTTGGCCAGAGCGGTAGTACCGCGCCGACTGTGCGGAACTACCGGAGAGCGGTAGTACCGCAAATTTCAACGGCGGTAGTACCGCGCCGCCAAATCCAACGGTCACTGCTCACGTCTGACAGAGCCGTTCTGACGCAAGATTTGGGAGCGGTAGTACCGGCCCCAAGAAGGGCGGTAGTACCGCTCACGCTGATTTTTGCGGAAAATTGTGCCAAACGGCTAGTTTGGTTGGTGGAGGCTATAAATACCCCCACCACTGCACCAGGGCATGAAAAAGAGACTTATTGCACAATTCTTAAGCCCTAGAGCATTCATTTCACCTCAATTCTTCCTTTGCACATCAAAGTGAGGTGGTTGAGCATTTAGTGCTAGATTTCAATTGCAAACTCTTTTGGCACTAGGTTTGCTTTCAAGCGAACACCGGGATCTATTACTCTTAGTGCTTGCCGGCACTTGGACGATCCGGTGGAGGTTGATTCGGTGATCTTCTCAAGAAGATTGTGAGGAGACCCGAAAATTGTGAAGGTTGGAGCTCGCCTACCCGGAGCGGGGAAGAGCTACATTAGTGATCGAGGTGCTTGGCTCAACTTGGGGAGCCGGTCCGATTCGTCCGGGCTTACCTCAACGTGGACTAGGGGAAACCGGCAAGTTTCCGATCACCACGGTAAAATATCGGTTGTGTCTCTTGTCGCTTTAGCTCTTGTTTATTTGCTTCTTTGTGATCATTTAATTGTTTAGAGCTAAGTTGGGAAAATTATTATCTAGAATTGCATAGGATTATTTGCTTTACATCATTGTCAATCAAATTGTGAAGAATTACTCAAGTGATCAAGAAAAGTTTAAAAACCTCCTATTCACCCCCCCTCTAGTCGGTATCCTTGATCCTACAAGAGGGTGGGGTGAGGGCGGGCTCCTTCAGCAGACGCATTGCCGATGTACGGGGAGGTCTGCCCTCGCGCGTACCCCGGGGCTTTTCGACCTGCGCTCTTCGAGGCGTTAGGACGAGTCTCAAAGCTTGATTGGGACGCCGCGCGTTGTCAGGGGCCACCACGGGAGAGGCGCATGCGCTCACGCGCGATCGGGCGGTGGGTGTCATACGCGCCTTCCCCTAGTGCGCGGGACACATGGTCTGTCAGGACTGGGGCACCGTGCGCTTAGTTGGCTATAGCGTCTCGTCTTTTACCGGCTGACCTTTCGCCGGTTTGGCTATCCTCAGTCGTGGGGGTTTGGCTATATAAGTGGCGCCACCGCCGCCTCATCCTTCCGTATCCTTGGCTATCCGCTTCGGTGCTCCTTGCTTGAGCGGACCGTGTTCTTCGTGGCTGAGGTAGCCGTCGGTGCCGCTCGTTGGTTCGATCGGAGCCGACTCCGGAGTCTTCGCGTGGGCCTGAGATCGGAGGTTCACCCGGGCCGGTGTTTACGCGTCTATGGACTCCGCTTGCGTGGGCATAGGCGAGGTGTCTTTTCACAAGGCGGAGTCGAAGTCGTAGTCTCCCTGTGGAGGTGGAGACCACGCTGAAGCTGCATTTACACCCGAGGGAGCGGACTCGTGACGGGATGTAATTGGCTGGTGTTGGCACGCTTTTGGGCTTCGCCTTGTGAAAACGAGGCCGAGGTTGCCTCCGAGCTTGATACGCTGACATGCGGTGATGTAGCGGGGTGCCTCTCCACCGGGGCGGGGCCGTCGAGGTGGTCCACGGGCTGCTACACAGACTGATGGCCGCACAGACCGATGGTGGCGCCTTGAAGCGCCCCCTTCGCGGGGCGGGGCCGGAGTCTTCCTGCCAAAGCGGGGACTCCATCGTAGTTGGCTGGCTGTTGCTGCATTGATGGCTTCGGGAATCACCCCGACACGCGCTGGAAGGTGCACCGCGCCACACGACGCACCTTTGTCCCTGAGAGAGCTGACGCGTGGTGGGATACCCTTGGCGCGTCATGCGCTGTCAGGCCCCTACATGACCGCGATCGTGCGCAACGCGCGTGGGCGGTTACTACGCTTCGACTTCGATCGTGGGGAGGCGAGCGGTTTGGCTTCCGTTGGTTACGCTTACCGATGGTGTGGGAGGCGAAAGGGCTTTAAATACACCTTGGTACCACGTCATGCCTTTTGGTTCCCCTTCCCGTCTTCTGCTCCTCTTGCTTTCCTTGCTGCCGCATTGCCCCCACCGCCGTCTAGATCCCAGACAGCAATGGCGCCCGGCGGAGAACCCAACCAGGCGGCGGGTGATAATGCCGTCTCTCAGCGACCGTCGTTGCTCGAGGTGGAGTACACCCTCGAGGGGCATGACTCAACGGTGATTGACAAATGGTGGGTAGTGACGGAGAGGAAGGAGGGTCTGTGCTCCGGCGTATTGGGCCCCACGCTCGTGACGGAGAAGACGATTCGGACGCTGCTGCGCGAGGGGAAGCTATCCGCCCTCCAGGAGGTACGGTTGCCTACCAGCGACGATATGGAACCGCGACATGAGAAGTCAGAGGCTATCATCTTCGTTGCCTATTTTGAGGCCGGGCTTCGCATTCCAGCCGCTATGATTGTTGGCGATGTGCTGCGGACCTTCGGGCTAGAGCTGGCGCAGCTGACTTCGAACGCGCTGGCCCGCCTTGCTATGCATAGCTAGGCCTTGCGCTCGGAGGTGTGCTGGCCCAGTGCCTCGATGTTCGCCTTTCTCCACGACGCGCGATGCCAGCGGAAGGACGGGACGTTTTCCAACTTCGGCAGTGTGAACTTCCTCTTGCGGTAGCCGTGCGGGAAGATCTTCCCCGCCAACTCCACCCGGGCAAAGTGAGAGCCGCACTGAATGAAACGGTGGTTTTACCAGGCCAGCCAATGGCGTTCAACGCCACGCTCGTCGTGCCAGTCGATGATGAGGACCGTCGACGAGCGCGAAGGCTCGTAGGGATCACTGCCCGCTTCAACATGCGTGACCTTGCCGAAGAGTTCGTCGTGTATGGTGTGGCGCCGTTCACTCACGAATGGCACCCTTCGGCCCTCGTAAGTCCTGGTAGTGTCTTGTTTTCCCCCTCTACCCGTTGTGCTGTGCTTAACTTCACCTCTTGCCGCGTGTAGGAGTCTGCCTAGAGGACGCGAAACGTGCGGCGGGCGTGTTTCTCCGGCCGTATACCACCAGGGAGCACAGCCTGCGCGCTGCTGCGACCACGGAGGCGGCGTTGGGGCGGATCAACCGCGTGTGCGATGCATTGGGCATCCGTGTGCCTGAGTGCGCCCCCCAGCCACGAGCCAGTCTCGACCCCGGGACGACGGTGCCAAGGGGAAGAAACCACCGTCCTGTCGGGGGGATCGGACTTCCGCGGCCGCACCTGGTGCGGTGGCTGCCGTCGCTCCCGTCGATGCGGCAGACGCCGACTCCGATTCGGTGAGATATGCCGATTCAGACCTGGAGACGGGCACAGAGGACGTGGGCGAGGGGTCCCTGGGCGGTGTCGGGGGCCGAGAACGCGATGGGAATGATCGGGAGGGGATGCTTCGTCGCCCGCGGTGGTTGATGAGGCGGGGCTAACATCTGCTGCTGACGCTGGAGTGGAGTCTTCACCCGTGGCGGCTACAGTGCAGGAACTGCTGCCCCTGGAAGTTGCTGGGGCGGAGCCCCCACCTGCGGCGGCTAGCGGAGCGGTGCTGCCACCTGCGGCGGCTGGCGGAGCGGTGCTGCCACCTGCGGGTGTTGCTGAGGTGGAGTCCCCGCCTGCAGTGGTTACCGAGGTGGGGTCCCCGCCTTTTCCTCCCAAGGCGAAGCGGTCACGTCTATGATCCCCTCTTCGCTCGACGAGGGGGTTCGCTGTGCCGGCCGGGGTCGAGAGCTTGTTGAACTCCGACTCCGACACCGAGGCCCCCAGGCCAGATTCCCCATGGTTCCTTCTGAGGCTGTTGCAGCTGGAACCTAGGGCCTGCCAGTGCCGGACTCCGACACAGGGGGTCCCCGGCCCACGGTGTCGACTGCAATTGGGGGCGTTGGCGTCGTTGCCGCTGCACCCGCCCCATCCGAGGCTAGAGGGACACTTCGGCGATCGTCCACCAGCCGATGCTCAAGGTAACCAAACTTAGCATAGTTTTGCGGTGCACTTGTAGGGCTCTAACCGCTACCTCACTTCGCAGGGGCGCACCTTCTGGGACATCCCTTTGGGAGGGCACCCGACATCCCCGAGGCCGCCGCCGCAGACCCCGCATGCCCGGACTTGGCGGACTTCGTCCCCTGACCGGAGGTGCTGGGAACATGGCTTGGGGTCGCGGATAACGCGGCCACAAACTTGGATCAGCAGTGGCTACTGACCCGCGGGCCGAAGTGCCTGGGTGACGTATTGGAAGTCTCGGAAGTGAAGGTGAGTATCTGATCCTTTGGGGACACGTGGTCCTTTGGGAGTTTGCTGATCACTTTGTCGGTACAGAATCTCGTCCTGGCTCGGGCTTTACGGGCAGCTCACACCCGCGAGCGGGGGGCGCTCTCCACCAAGGACGACCGCATCCGCCACTTAGAAGCGGAGTGCGCGGAGGCGATGTCGCATGCCGAAAGGCTCGTGGCGGTGGCGTGGTTGTCGGCCAGGAGAGGGATGGGGAGGGAGAAAGACTAGCTCACCTCATCTCTTGGGGAGCGGGACCGGACTCTAGGCGATGCCTCGGTGATCGCATGGGATGCCATGCTGGCCTTGGAAGGCACCTTGGAAGACCTTGTGGCTGAAGTGCTGCCCCGCTCCTTCGGGCCTGAAGAACTGGCGCGAACACATCACTAGATTGGGGACGTGGCCAACCTCTCCCGCGGCGCTGCGACAACCTTCGGCAACCATTGTTCCTACGTGACCTCGTGCCTGGTGTGCGCGCTCCTGTGGCATCGGGGCTGCCAGCATGTCGGGGAGCTAAATGACCCCTGTTGTGGGGGTGGCCCAACCCCCCGTGACTGGGCCGTGCAACTAGTCCAACATATAATAGGCCCAATAGTGTAGAGGAATATACCAGTGTAAATATACCAATGTACCCTCATCCTTTGTAAGTACTAAGGGGTAGAATGGGGATTTCCCATTCTACCCCACTCATATATATAAACCCCCAGGAGGGGCAAAGGAGGCAGATCCTCTCATGACCACCAACTCTCCTATAGATCTAGCTCTCCTCTTCTCCTTCTATAAGTCCCCTTCTCTCTCTGTTTGGTCCGTAGCCACGATAACCCCCGACTGGAGATGCCGGCCGGGGCCGGAGTATGTCCGGTGCCGTGCGTGCTGTTCGCCGCGCTGTCCGGGTCTTCCACGACAGGATTTGAGATTACGTCGGTTGGGCCGCAGCGAGGGTCAAGCTGCGGTGGACCATGTACAATGAGGGGAATCTCGGCCAGTGGCTGGATGGAGTCCCGCGCTGCGACGAAGGTGGAACCGAGGCCTCAAGGGGCGACACGAATCCACAGGTGTGATGCCGGGGGTGTCGTGTGTTGGCGTGCGTTGTAATACGCGTGCCTCTTTTTTATGAACAAAGTAGAAATTGTGCCCATGTTCTGACTGGGGTGTCCCCATATCCCAAGCAGCTACCTGACAGGGACAAGTTGCTAGTTTCTGACCTCGTGACTCGACGGCGCCTTCGTCGTTGGCGGAGGGCCGAGGAGTCGCGGAATTTCTGGGCGGCCTACATTCCTTCGGGCGGAGCTTCGGTGCGGTCGCGTGTTAAGGAGGAACCTTACAAGTAGAATCTGTGAGCGTCCAAGGACACTTGTACACTTTACCTTTGCTTCGCCCCCTTGTAAATATTGATAAGGCGATGGGGTCCCGATCTTTCGATGAGAAGGATAATTTCGATTGGCGATGATCAACTCTCACGATCCAGGCTACGAACGCATCACGTACGAACCAAGCAATCATTGAACAAATCACCAAGTCATTATCAACCGTGCCAAAAGTGCGGTTGACCTGACCATGAAGGTCTTTTCCTGCAGGCAACCGAAGAACACGCGAGAACAAGATCAAAATCAATATGAAATTGCAAATATATAAATTGAGTTCACAAAGGTGGGATTCCACTGAGGTTCTTTACGGTTGGTCTAGTCGACACAAGCGAAGAACAAGAGTTTTTACAATGGAAAAACTAAGCAAACAAAATGCAAGCAAACTAGAAAAGTGCAGCCTCCTTAAATAGGCGAGGGAAAGCCGCACAAAACTAAGACAAATGGGGTGGTACTATTCATGGTACTGTTCACATGGACAGTAATCCGTGAACAGCATGGGCCTGGTGGGGGGCGCCTCTCCTTTGGGCCCAAGAATTACAAGACCCGAGTTGGCCCAAACAGGTGATGCAGCACCTTCTTTGAGTGATTATGACATGCCCAGGAGGAATTTGCAGATGAGGCTAGATTCATTGGAAAAAGGACGAGAAAAAATTTCCATCGAGTACTCATGGGCCTCAAACGGACTCCGTATGTGAAAGTTATGCACGTTTGAATTTGGTGCTGTCATCGGAGGCCGAACTGAATCGCACATGTGTGTCTTCATGATCAGCTCCTAAGTTCATAAGTAAAAGAACATCACATGCATTAGGTAGTAGCATATTCTCATGGGAAATAAGATATGCTCCTAGAAACGAAGTTACCTGATAGTTCAATTGTTGTGCGCGAGCTCGTGTGATTGGACCTTGCAAGTGTATAGGTTCAGATCCATTGGTTGTATGCATGGAAGTGATGTCCTCATCATCCTCCCCTTCTTGCATGTGAGTTGTCCTTGACTCAAGTTCATCTTCTTCTCCCAAATATGGCTTCAAATCTATAATATTAAATGTGGGGCTAACCCCGAATTCTGCAGGCAGATCAAACTTATATGCATTATCATTAATCTTAGCTAACACCTTGAATGGACCATCAGCTCTAGGCATCAACTTAGACTTTCGCAAATCAGGAAATCTATCTTTGCGCAAATGCAACCATACTAGATCACCAGGTTGAAAAGTTAAACTCTTTCTACCCTGACTACCAGCAACCTTATACTTAGCATTCATATGATCTATGTTTTCTTTAGTTGTTTCATGCAATTTAAGGACAAATTCAGCACGCTTCTTAGCATCTAAATTCACTTTTCAGAAATGGAGATTGGTAATAAATCAATAGGAGCACGAGGATTAAAGCCATATACTACCTGAAAAGGGCTCATCTTTGTGGTGGAGTGCAGCGATCTATTGTAAGCAAACACTACATGAGGTAGACATTCTTCCCACATCTTCAAGTTTTTCTTCAAGACAGCCCTCAACATAGTTGATAGCGTGCGGTTGACAACTTCAGTTTGTCCATCCATTGGGGGTGACAAGTAGTAGAAAACAGCAGCTTGGTACCCAATTTCGCCCACGATGTACGCCAAAAGTGACTCAGAAACTTCGCATCTCAATGTGAAACAATGGTATTGGGCACTCCATGTAGTCGAACAATCTCTCTGAAAAACAAATCAGCAACATTTGTAGCATCATCGCTCTTATGACAAGGTATAAAATGTGCCATTTTAGAAAATCTATCCACCACAACAAAAACACTATCTCTCCCCTTCTTTGTTCGAGGTAATCCTAAAACAATGTCCATTGAAATATCCTCCCAAGGAACGCTAGGTACAGGAAGCGGCATATATAAACCATGTGGATTAAGTCGGGACTTAGCTTTATTCCAGGTAGTGCAGCGAGACACATAGCGCTCAACGTCGCGCTGCATCCTTGGCCAATAGAAGTGTGCAGCAAGGATGTCCTCCG
This sequence comes from Dendrocalamus latiflorus, assembly GCA_017311315.1. Lineage (NCBI taxonomy): Eukaryota > Viridiplantae > Streptophyta > Magnoliopsida > Poales > Poaceae > Dendrocalamus > Dendrocalamus latiflorus. The sequence continues at coordinate 41,232,312 of CM029621.1, read as the reverse complement.
TCTTTTTGACGCCAAAATGACCCATTAGTCCTCCCCCATGTGCCTCCTGTAATAACAAAAGATGAACAGAGCTGGCTGGAATGCATAGTTTTTTTAGCTCTAAATAAAAATCCATTATTGAAAACAAATTTATTCCAGCATCTACCATTTTTGCAATTGGACAGGGCATCTTTAAACTCATCATCAAAAATGTATAGTTCTTTTATTGTCTCCAAGCCAAAAATTCTACAATCCAGTTGAGACAACATTGTATACCGTCTAGACAAAGCATCAGCAATCACATTTTCCTTCCCTTTCTTGTGTTTTGTGACATAAGGAAAAGATTCAATGAATTCAACCCAACGAGCATGTCTTTGGTTCAGTTTAGTTTGACTTCTAATATGTTTCAATGATTCATGACCAGAATGGATAACAAATTCTTTGGGCCATAAATAATATTGCCATGTTTCTAAAGTTCAAACGAGAGCAAGTAATTCCTTATCATAAGTAGAATAGTTCAAACTAGGCCCACTCAATTTTTCACTAAAATAAGCAACAAGTTTACATTCTTGTATCAACACACCACCAATTCCAATTCCGCTAGCATCACACTCAAGTTCAAAAGTCCTCCAAAGTCAGGAAGTTAGAGCAATGGTGCATTTGTGAGCTTTTCTTTGAGAAGGTTGAAAGCTTCCTCTTGCACTTCTCCCCATTTAAATGGAACACCTTTCTTTGTCAATTCATTAAGGGTTGCAGCAATGGGGCTGAAATCCTTCACAAAGCGGCGATAGAATCCCGCAAGTCCATGAAAACTCCGCACTTGTGTGATCGTTTGTGGTGTTGGCCAACTATTTATAGCTTCAATCTTGGCTTCATCTACCTCAATTCCCTGTGGAGTAACAACATAGCCAAGAAAACAAACTCGATCGATGCAAAAGGTGCACTTTTCGAGGTTACCAAACAAACGTGCATCTCTCAAAGCAATGAAAACAGCACGTAAGTGTTCAAGATGTTCATCTAGTGACTTGCTGTAAATCAATATATCATCAAAGTAAACTACCACAAATTTACCAATGAAAGCACGTAAAACTTCGTTCATTAATCTCATGAAAGTGCTAGGGGCATTAGTTAAACCAAAAGGCATCACTAGGCACTCATATAACCCGAACTTAGTTTTAAATGCCATCTTCCATTCATCTCCAAGTTTCATTCTAATTTGGTGGTATCCACTACGCAAGTCAACTTTAGAAAACATTGTAGAGCCACTTAATTCATCAAGCATGTCGTCTAACCTAGGAATAGGATGACGGTATCTAATGGTAATATTATTGATAGCTCTACAATCAACACACATACGCCATGACCATCTTTCTTTGGAACCAAAAGTACAGGAACAGCATATGGACTAAGGCTCTCACGTACGTACCCTTTCTCAAGCAAGTCTCGCACTTGACGCTCAATCTCCTTACTCTCCTCTGGGTTGGTTTTGTATGGCGCGCGGTTGGGTAGGGAAGCTCCTGAGATCAAATCAATTTGTTGTTCAATACCCCTAATTGGTGGCAGCCCTGGGGGTATCTTTGCAGGAAACACATCCTCAAACTCCTGCAAAAGGTTAGTGACAGTAGGGGGCAAAGACACAGGAAGATTCTCAAGTGAAAACAAAGTATCCTTGCACAAAAGAGCATAGAAAAAAGAATTATTCACTTCCAACTCATTCAAATCAGATTGGTAGCTAATAGAACAGTCCCTTTCAATTTAATCTCATTATTCTTAGCACTTGTTCCTTTTATATCTTTCTTTTTGGATGGAAAGCATTCTTTAGCTACAATCTAATTTTCACTGTTCTTTTTCTCCTTATTTACTCGTTCAGCACGTTCAAGTTCATCTTTTAAAATAGCTTCAAGAGACATTGGAAGTAACACAATTTTCTTGCCCTTATGCATGAGAGTATATTGATTAGTACTACCATGATGTATAGCATCTTTATCATATTGCCATGGTCTACCTAACAATAGAGAACATGCTTGCATAGGTACAATATCACAATTAGCATAGTCTTGGTATGAACCAATAGCAAAATGAACTCTCACAATGCGAGTTACCTTCAGCTTACCGCATGAATTAAACCATTGAATATAGTAAGGACGAGGGTGCTGTTGTGTGGTCAAGGAAAGCTTCTCAACCATATCAATGCTAGCCAAATTGTTGCAACTTCCTCCATCAATAATTACGCAACAAGAACACTCCTTGATCACAAACTTTGTTTGAAACAGATTGTGGCATTGATTCTGTTCAGCACGCTCCACTTGAGCGCTAAGGACACGCTTCACAATTATGCTCGAAAACTTATCACTTGCTTTAGCTCCAAGTCGTTCTTCATCAAGTTCAGATTCATCTTGCTCACCTGCAGGGTCAGTTTCAAGCAAGGCATGCTCTTCATCAATATCACTAGCTGAAGTATACTCACCATCTTCTCTAACAAGAAGTGCTCGCTGATTTGGGCAATCTCTCATCATATGTCCAAAACCATTACGGCGGTGGCATTGTATGTCTCTTGTTCTCCCAGTGGAAGCAACCGAAGTAGAACTCTTAGCTTGTTGGCTTGAAGTTGATTTGCTTAGGTCAGAGGCTCGGGATATGGGCATGGTGCTTGTTGGTCGCCCACGGATGGAGGGTTGTGGGGGACGGCTAGGAGTGGCAGGGGCAGCATGGGATGATGTCCTGCCCGAGGACTGTGCCTGATTCTATTTACCTGCAAAAGAAACTCCAAAAGAGCCTCGGAAGCGAAGCTGTCTTCCCTGCACTTCACGTTCAGCTTTGCACACAATATGGAACAAACGGGTAATAGAATTGTACTCCTTATAATCTAAAATATCCTGAATGTCCCTGTTAAGCCCTCCAAAAAATCTAGCCATTTTAGCCTCCTCAGTTTCTTCTAACCCACAACGTAGACAACCGATTTGCAGTTGTTGATAGTACTCTTCTACAGTGTTTCTACCTTGTTTTAAACATTGTAATTTATTCAGCAAATCACGAGAGTAGTAGGAAGGTACAAATCTACGTCTCATAGTTCTCTTCAAGGCATCCCATGTTCTAGGTATGTGTTGTTCATTGCGGCACAATTCATTCCACCAAATAGATGCAAAATCAGTGAACTCACTAGTAGTAGCCCTAACCCTTTTATTTTCTGGAAATTCATGGCATGAAAATTTTTGGTCTAAAGCTAACTCCCATGTGAGATAAGCATCAGGATCATATTTACCAGCAAAAGGAGGTATGGTGAACTTAATTTTACCAAGTGCATCATCATAATTTCGTACCTCACGTAGTGGCTCTCTTCTCATACCTTGGCGATTGAAGCGTCGTTGCAGATTTTCATGAACATTGTCGAAATTGACTCCACTCTTAGCCTCCGTATCAGCAACATATGGGCTCTCTACATCTCTTACCTAATCAGCCCAAGAGCGAACCACAGATGGCTCACGGCGTGGTCGTGTAACGTCGACGGCAGTGGGGGCGACAACAGGAGGTGGAGCTCTCTCGAGCTGCTCCACTCGAGCAGCGATCGCTGCAAGATCGTTGTTGGTGCGATCTAGAACCATCTCAAGACGCTCCGAATGTTGACACAACAAGCAGGAAAATCTCTGCATGATGTCTCCGAGAAATGCATCTTCCTCAACGTTGGACTTGCTATTCTCCCCTTGGGATTTTGAACCTACCATCGTTAGTAGAAAACAAAGAACAAAACACAGTGTATATGTCCCTATTAACTACTAGGTTCTGAAGGCTCAAAATTCACTCACACTCAAGCATATACCAAGTTCTTACGAGCTCTTTACCTATGCAGCAAGGAAGTGGCACAACCGGTGGCTGGTTCGTGATACTCTCACTTGATGAATAGCCCAACGATTGCGAGGAAACGATACCTGCTGAGTTAGTAGGAAGTGGAGCTTGGAAGGCTTCAATATGGTAGCAAGGAATAGCAACAATCAAATCAATAATTGCAAGTTGAATAACTGTTCAACGTACTAGTCGATGTTGCTGATTCAAGCCTAGTTGAGCAGAAACAAAAGCTATTCTCAAAGAAGGACAGGGCAAAGTTTCATATGGCTTATATATACTTGTTTGAAAGGTTTCGACGAGATCTACAACTTTCCAGTTGAAGCAAAACCCAAATTCCGAAGGGAAAGCCAAGAAAAAGGGCAAAAACAGAAACCGAAAACTTGCGATGCGATTTTGGGGCTAAAGATGGCCGATTTTGAGGGTCTTGGAGGGTGGCAGGCACTTCACTATTGGATTTTTAGATGCACGTCATCGTTAGCTTTCCAACGAGTTTAAGGCCCTGTTTGGCACAGCTTCACCAACAGCTTCATGAGCTGTTGTGAGCTGTTTTTTGCCAAACACCCTTTTTGCAAACAGCTTCATGGGTGAAGCTCCTTTTTTCTGCTCTCACAAAGGAATGGGGAGAGGTGAAGCTGAAAAAAGTAGCTTTTCACAGCTCTCTCCCTCAGGCCCGCAGTCCTAGGAACACACTGCCCCTCTGGTTCACCAAAATTACACGCATTTGCCACTAGTCCATCCCGTTCACCTCTCCCGTTCACCAAAATTTCACAAGGCTATTATTGCTTCCTAATGATTTTAATTTTTTATTTTTTATTATTTTAATGTTTTAATTCATACTCATTCAAATATATTATTTTTTTAATTCATATGATCATATACAAACATACAACTCCAAATGTTAGAACAAGTCAGGTAGATAGGGGCATCTTGGACAATTGCCCTCTCTCAGCCATGCATGAAGCTGTTGGTGAAGCTGTTTTGCCAAACAGTTTTCCAAAACAGATTTAGCTTCATCGGTGAAGCTGCTCGTGAAGCTGAAACAAAAAAAAAAGCTTCACTAGTGAAGCTGAGCTGTGCCAAATGGGGCCTAAGAATGTTGAAAACAGACATCGTATGCAAAAGTTATGCCCGTTTTACTGAATGTGTCTCGGAATTGGATTCCTACTCGGAGTAGAAACCGACTCGGGTTCAACTTGAAATTGCTATATCTTTTAAACCCGTGGACCAAACTTGATGAATTTTTTGTGGAAGCTTGTGGCCATATAGAGAAGGTTTCCACCAATTTTTACTGGTTTTGGAGCAAATTTGACATGCTTATCAATTTTCAGAAAGGAGGCGCTCTCTCTTTTTTGTCTCTTTTTTATCTCTTCTTTTTTTCTTTTTTTTTCCTCTTTTTTTTGAGCAACCGACACCGACTAATTAGGGTTTCCCCTTTTGATTCCTGCTCCTTTCCAAAACATCAAAACAGCGGCAGAAACGGGAGAAATTGGCAACGGCAGCAGTTCGGCACACTGGAGGCTGCCACGACTGGGGTTTTGAGCTGCCGCGGTTGGAGTTTTGGCTGCCACGGCAATGTTTGGTAATGGATGTGTGTGCCACGGCAAAGGAAGGGAGGCGGCAGTAGGATATCAAGATGCAAACTAGACAAAACTAGAACTAGAAATCAGCAACTAGACACAACGATGCAACCAAAAATTCAACAAGCGAATTACTGAAAAGAAAATTGCAAGGCACAGATTGGTTTGGAACAGGATGAACAAACTCTAATTTTTTTGTGGCTTTTTGTGGACTGTAGGTAAAGAAAATTCTCACCGATCAACCTTGAGCTCTGATACCAATTGATAAGGCGATGGGGTCCCGATCTTTCTTTTGAGAAGGATAATTTTGATTGGCGATGATCAACCCTCACGATCCAGGCTACGAACGCATCATGTACGAACCAAGCAATCACTGAACTAATCACCAAGTCATTATCAACCGCGCCAAAAGCGCGGTTGACCTGACCACGAAGGTCTTTTCCTGCATGCAACCGAAGAACACGCAAGAACAAGATCAAAAGCAATCTGAAATTGTAAATATATAAATTGAGTTCACAAAGGTGGGATTCGGCTGAGGTTCTTTACGGTTGGTCTAGTCGACACAAGCGAAGAACAAGAGTTTTCACAATGGAAAAACTAAGCAAACGAAATCCAAGCAAACTAGAAAGGTGCAGCCTCCTTAAATAGGCGAGGGAAAGCCGCACAAAACTAAGACAAATGAGGTGGTACTATTCATGGTACTATTCATGTGAACAGTAATCAGTGAACAGTATGGGCCTGGCGGGGGGGGGGGCGCCTCTCCTTTGGGCCCAAGAATTACAAGACCCGAGTTGGCCCAAACAGGTGACGCAGCACCTTTTCTGAGTGATTGCGATGTGCACAGGAGGAATTTGGAGATGAGTCTAGATCCATTGGAAAAAGGACGAGAAAAGCTTTCCATCGAGTACTCACGGGCCTCAAACGGACTCCGTAAGTGAAAGTTATGAACGTTTGAAGTTGGTGCTGTCATCGGAGGCCGAACTGAATTGTACATGTGTGTCTTCGTGATTAGCTCCTATGTTCTTAAGTAAAAAAACATCACATGCATTAGGTGGTAGCATATTCTCATGAGAAATAAGATATGCTCCTACAAACGAAGTTACCTGATAGTTCAATTGTTGTGCGCGAGCTCGTGTGATTGGAGCTTGCAAGTGTATAGGTTTAGATCCATTGGTTGTATGCGTGGAAGTGATGTCCTCATGAAACATGTTCTGACGTTTGCCGAAAGAATAGGGGTTTTGATAGGGATATGTCGTCTGCGTCTCCATCGTTTTTCACGACACCGTAGTCTTGCCACGCTTGTTTGTATGCTAGGTAGAGTTCCGCATGTCCGTTCAAGTGTTTTCAGCGGAGTTAGCGCTAGCGCTTAGTCTAGATAGACGCGCGAGTGCTCCGTCCCCTACCCTTCGAAGCGGGGGCAGCGGAGCTGGCGCCTAGTCGGGATAGACGCGCGAGCGCTTCGTACCCTAACCCTCGAAGTGGGGGCAGGGGGGCTGGCGCCAAGTCGAGATAGACGTGCGAGCGCTCCGTCCCCTACCCTTCGAGATGGGGGCAGCGGAGCTGGCGCTTAGTCGAGATAGACGCGCGAGCGCTCCATCCCCTACCCTTCGAAGTGGGGGCAGCGGAGCTGGCGCCTAGTCGGGGTGGACGCAGGAGCGCTCCGTCCCCTACCCTTCGAGGTGGGGGTAGCGGAGCTGGTGCTTCATCGAGGTAGACGTGCGAGCGCTCCATTCCCCACCCTTCGAAGTGCGGGCAGCGGAGCTGGCGCCTTGTCGAGGTAGACGAGCGAGCGCTCCGCCCCCTACCCTTCGAAGTGGGGGCAACGGAGCTAGCGCCTCGTCGGGGTAGACGCGTGAGCGCTCCATCCCCTACCTTCGAAGTGGGGGCAGCAGAGCTGGTGTCTAGTCGGGGTAGACGCGCGAGCGCTCCGTCCCCTACCCTTCGAAGTGGGGGAAGCGGAGCTGGCGCCTAGTCGGGGTAGACGCGCGAGCACTCCGTCCCCTATCCTTCGAGGTGGGGGCAGCGGAGCTGGGGCTTCGTCAAGGCAGACGCGCGAGCGCTCTGTCCCCTACCCTTCGAAGTGGGGGCAGCGGAGCTGGCGCCTCGTCGAGGTAGACGCGCGAGCGCTCCGTCCCCCACCCTTCGAAGTGGGGGTAGCGGAGCTGGCGCCTCGTCGAGGTAGACGTGCGAGTGCTCCGCCCCCTACCCTTCGAAGTGGGGGCAACGGAGCTGGCGCCTCGTCGGGGTAGACGCGTGAGCGCTCCGTCCCCTACCCTTCAAACTGGGGGCAGTGGAGCTGGCGAGGTGCGTACTGTGGCAAGCTTCTGCTGCGTCTTGTGCCTGCTCCACGGGGTGCGCATTGAGGCAAGCCTCTGCTGCGTCTTGTGCATACTCCGCGGGGTGCACATTGAGGCAAGCCTCTGCTGCGTCTTGTGCCTTCTCCGCGGGGTGCGCTTTGAGGCAAGCCTCTGCTGCGTCTTGTGCATACTCCGCGGGGTGCACATTGAGGCAAGCCTCTGCTGCGTCTTGTGCCTACTCCACGAGGTGCGCATTGAGGCAAGCCTCTGCTGTGTCTTGAGCATACTTCGCGGGGTGCGTGGGATCATCAACCACGTCTTATTTATACTCCGGAGAGTACGCACAGGGGACGCCATGCATGCGCAAGGACATCCGTGTCTTCTTCAGACTCGGTAGAGTGCGCAGGGACCACATCTACGTCTTTATTTATACTCCGTAGAGTGCGCAGGGAGGTAAGCCTCGATGCTGCATCTTATTTATACTCCGTAGAGTGCGTGCGGAGGCGGACCTCGACGCTACGTCTTATTTATACTCCGTAGAGTGCGTGCGGAGGCGGACCTCGACGCTACGCCTTATTTATACTCCGTAAAGTGCGTAGGGGCCACATCCGCGTCTTTATTTATACTCCGCAGAGTGCGCACGGAGGTAAGCCTCAACGCTGCATCTTATTTATACTCTATAGAGTGCGTGCGGAGGCGGACCTCGATTCTACGTCTTATTTATACTCCGTGGAGTGCGTGCGGAGGCGGTCCTCGATGCTACGTCTTATTTATACTCCGTAGAGTGCGTGCGGAGGCGGACCTCGACGCTATGTCTTATTTAGAGTCCGTAGACTGGTGCGCGCGGAGGCGGACCTCGACGCTATGTCTTATTTAGAGTCCGTGGACTGGTGCATGCGGAGGCGAACCTCGACGCTACGTCTTATGTATACTCCGTAGAGTGCATGCGGAGGCGGACCTTGATGCTACGTCTTATTTATACTCTGTAGAGTGCGTGCAGAGGCGGACCTCGATGCTACGTCTTATGTATACTCCGTAGAGTGCGTGCGGAGGCGGACCTCGACGCTACGTCTTATTTAGAGTCCATAGACTGGTGCGTGCGGAGGCGGGCCTCGACGCTATGTCTAATTTAGTGTCCGTGGACTGGTGCGTGCGAAGGCGGTCCTCAACGCTACGTCTTATTTATACTTCGTAGAGTGCGTGCGGAGGCGTCCCCCCGCGCATCTTTGTTTATACTCATACCCATGTTCTTGTTCACAGAGAGTGCACGCGCGAACGCGTGTCTTTGTTTATACTCATACCCGTGTTCTTGTACATGAAGAATGCGCGCGCGAATGCGTGTCTTTGTTTGAGACGAGTTTTGCAAATGGTGAACTTTGTTAAATTCCCATTTGCGCGGGTGAGCGATTACAAGAAGTGTGGTACAGGAGGTAGGGTGCTGATCGCTAATCGCTCACAAATGCAGGCGGTAGCGCTTGTCACTACGGGGGCGACAAGCTGGGGTACTCGGGGAGCCTCTGACGCTGGAGCGGGGTGCTTCTTGGAGCCACTGCGGACCCCAATGTTGTCGCATTCTGCTTAGTGCTTCTGGTGAACTTCGCGACGCGGGCCTTGAGTACCGTTCTCTATGCGCTAGGCTGCCTCGTGGTTACCATGAGCGCTGATGATACCCCACGGGCCTGGGAGCTTTACTGTAAGACACCCAGATTTTATAATCTGGAATCTACTGTGTTTAGCTGCACTATTCTCTGGATTAGTAGATAGTGCACACAGTTACAGTAACGGACATCAAATTACATATCATGCGGAAGCATAATTAAAATAATAGACTTACTCATGGGCCGATTAGGCCGAAATCATTAAATTGCAGCAGCGGAAGAATGAAGCACACAGGTGGGACCTACAGGACATGCCCACAGGCAGCCAACTAGAGGTTCGTGACCTAGCCCTTCATGACTTCATCTTCTCCTTCATCATGACCAAAAGTATTTGCTGAAGCGTAGTGATCTGATTCCTGACTCTGGATTTGTTATGAGAGCGAGTGTGAACAGAAACCACCGTGCTACGCGAGCCAATACACAGGATGCAACTAAATAATATGCATGGCTTATCAAGGGAAGGCTCGGGTTATTTTATTTGCCATAAATTTCTTTCAAAATACAATACATAGAAACTTCCTAAGACCTAGCAGTTTGAACCAAAACATAAGTTAGAAAAGAATGCAATAGTAATAGTGATTCAGATTCCATCCACCGTTACATGGTCTCTGCACCATATGCTTAATCCTTCAGTGTCATAACCGCTTAACTTATCACTGGGACGACACCCAGGGCAACACAAATAAGGGCCTTTCTCTGCCCTCCACTTTACCAATCCCACCCACAAAGTGTTTTTGAAACAGAACTATATCTAGTTAAGTTCCCATGTCCGCCCTTGACCGTGGGCACGGCTATTTGAATAGTTTTTGACTCTGCAGAGTTTGCACACTTTACCCACAAGAGATAAATCCACTCGTTGCCCCACATGATTCCTTAGCCATGCGGTTGAGTAGACTATCACAGGACCTTTACAATGCATTTTTCCTAGGAGGGTTACGTCCGCTAAGGTTTCCACTTCCTTCGGGGTATGACCACCCTTCTAGAAGCCCCCTCTTGCACCGTCACGTCGGAGGATGTGGCCACCCTCTACCCGCCCGTGGTCACACCGGCGCAACCCTTACTAAGTCGATGCAAATTAGTTAGCCTTGCCTACACTTTGCCAGCTTGTGGTTGTACTTGTTGTACACTGGGAGGTCATCACAAGATTTGGTCCTTATGGCTATCTGGGCGGTTCTACCACTATCCCCTTTGTGCTTCCACTGCACCACACATTCACACCCTCGAACCATCCGCCCAGATAATTAAGCAACTTGAGGTTTTTGGGAGTATAAAATATCCATAACCAAATATACCAGTCATTTCCACCATGACTACCCAAACCAATTTCTCATGATTCAAAGTGATGCTTTAGGGCATTTTTTTGTGCCCCCGATTATCTAAGCAGTACTAAGCACGGCGTATAGTTATGGACTTATTTTCGAAAAGTTACCATTATAATTTTTCTAGGGTGACAAGGCTCAGATATTCAAATATTTCAAAGGAGGTATAATACTAGCAAGTCGAATAATGGGTATGTAACTAGAATCTTCAAACAAACATATATTTGCATATGAAATAACAGCATGCAATTTGATAATTTAAACAAAAGTAGATTTGCAGAGAACGTAGGTTCAACATGATCAAAGTATTGAGTCGCCTGGCACGGTTTACCGCGGTCTTGAGCTCACACAAAGTTGCCTCATGCGATGATCTTTAATTTCTGGTCTTCATCGATCTCGTCTCCGCTTGATCCGTAGAATCTTTAGGCCCCAGTTTCTAATTACGCGGCAAACAACTGAATCCAAATAAAAGCAAATAACTCAAAAGATCCAAATAAATCCGAATAAACTCAATTTAGTTTCGCTTTGAGTTAATGCATAATTCGAGTGATTTGAAACAAATTTTAGCTTACCGAGTTAGTCTTATAGTCTAGGTTATAGCATTTTATGGTACGACATTTTATGCACCTTCATTTATCGTCCGACTAAGGTTGATTTGAATTGGAGTCTATTTATTCGGGTCCCAGCTTGTTATATACATTTTCGCTCAACAACGTTATTCATTTAAAACTAACATTAAAATTTAACTAATACCACTTTTATTATCTTGCATTTACTTTAGCTACTATTAGGCCTATCTTTATTCTTAATTTTAGTTTAAACTTAGTTATCTGGGCAAAACTTGGTATGTAACATTTTATGCGACCCTATTTACTCGTATTATTGGTTACACGTTCAATTTACAGTAGTTATATGTCCGTGTTATTATTTTAAATCTTGATGACCTAGGGCTATTACAATTTAGTGTGTGTGTGTATATATATATATATATATATATATATATATATATATATATATATATATATATATATATATATATATATATATATATATATATATATATATATTATAACCTTTTAGATTGAGTGCTCTTTGAAAATTACTGATACGGATATTTTATTCCTTAGCATTAGTTTCATGCACATTTTTAATTAATCTTCTATTTACATAGGACTGGCCTCACTATACCCAAAAGTCTACTCCACTAAATCCATCGTTGAGATTTATTGGTGACGTGCTATTGGCGAGGATTCTATTAGGATCTTTTAAATGTTTATGGTCACGACCTTCTTGTTCGAATTTTATGAAGATGCCTTATTTAATTAATCCTACCATTGCGATTTACCCAACGGCAATATGTTAAATGGTGGCGTGTGTATTTAATTATAGTCTAGGATAATCTTTTTAATCTGAAACCTTAATAATACAGTTGTCAATTTTTATTTCCCTTAGATTTAATATTGCATGTACCTATATATATATGTTTTAATTAGGATCCATATTAAATTTGGATATTTAACCAAAATCCCTTTTTTCTTTATTAAAGTTTTTAATTAGTAATTACATTTTTAGATAATTATTCAAACCATATAACTAATCATATATGAGCTAATCCAAATTTAAGTCTTAAATAATCTCTCTTATGCTCTAATTAAATATATTAGCTTCCCTGGATTATTTTCCTAATTTTTCCTTAATTTTTACTAATTAAATTGGATTAATAACAGTAAGTTAAAAAGAAGTACAAAATGTGTCGAAGGTGGACTTCGAACTCGGGACCTCAGAAACAAATCTTTCAGATGCGTGAGCTAGCCAACTGGGCCTGTGGTCCTTCGTGACTTAAGAGGGAGCAGTATTACTGAAGAGCATATGGGATTGGGGACTACATAGAGGTGCCATCGGCTGAAAACAGGGGAGGCTGCTGGCGCAATCGGCATGCGGCGGCGCCGGCGAGGGGGTGGCCGGGGGTTGGGGGTAACCGGGAAAATGGAATTGCCAAGAGGTGAGGGAGCTGTTGGGGAGGCAGCGCGGCCTGATACGGCGGGGAGGCGTGAGGGCGACGGTGCGGGGCGGCCGGCGGTGGGGCAGCAGCGCCGGTGATGGGGAAGAAACAAATTGACAGAGGCGTGAGTTCCAGGGGGTAAAAGGGAAGCTTACTAGGGGACTGTCCGAGTCGGGGAGCCACCGAGGCGCGCCGGCGGCGGAGACCATGGGCGGCGCAGGGAGGGCCGTGGCGCCGGCGACATGGGGTGGACGAGAGGCTCCGGCGGCGGTTGGAGGGTGTCCGGGGCGGTGAGAGGGTGCTCCACCGGCGAGTAATCGAAGGGGGATGGACCGGGGAGGCGGCGGTGATGGGAAGGGCCGCGGCGGCCGGCACTGGAGAAATTGGGCTGTGCGGCGAGCCAGATGCACGGGGGTTCAATTAAACAGGCATGGAGGTAGGAGACTCCTTGAGGCACGCCTGGATGCGCTCGGAGAGGCGGGGCGTCGCCGGTGTCGGGACCCTGGATTCTCAAACCCGGTCCCTCTTTGTATTACCGCACTAGTCCCAGATCAAAGCTAGTGCACACAGTTAACCAGAAATGAATACATCACCCTTCACGATTTATTACAATAATAGAGAGTACTGACCGAAAGGTCTCATTATTACAATTGAGGTTTCAAGACCTCGCACACATAAAATAAAGCGGAAGCAACAGATAAACTTGATGAAGACCCATCAATACGCCACAGGCAATTGACTGGGGAAGCGCGACCTAATTCTCCGGGAAGAATCCATCACAGCCGCAAGCGAAGCAGTAGTCGTAGTCACCTTCTTGAGCTTCATAATCTTCTGAGATTTATTTTTAAGTGTAGTATGTGAGTACATAAAGTACTCCGCAAGTCTTGGGAAAAATGCAATAGATGCAAGGCTTGACAAAGGAAGGCTATATGGTTTTTTTGCACAAAGCAATATTTTATTTCAATTACCATTAATTATTTTTGAAGGCAACATTTTAACAAAGTACTTGTTTTAACAGAACTATCATTAACTCTATAGTGAAGGTTCCATCTAGCAACACTAGCTATTCAAATAATTGACCAAGTTCAAACTGCGGGTTACATCCACCCTCTCTGGCTCCATCTGCCACGATACCCTTCCGAGAGTTCCCTCCACTCTCGGAATACAAAACTTTGATTTTTAAAACCAAAACCAGAAATCTACCATGTGAATGCATTCCTTGCCCGCCCTTGACCGTGGGCACGGCTATTCGAATAGTTTTACACTCTGCAGAGGTTGTACAACTTTACCCACAAGAGATAAATTATCCTAAAAGTCAACACGCTTCCTATGGCATGAGACCCAGATAACATATCACAAAGCCTTTACCTTACTCTAATCTAGCTAGATACCACCCGCTGAGGTTTCACCGCAGGTAGGCTAACTGCCCGAACCGAAGCCCCCTCTTGCGCCATATGAGTACAGTAAATCTCTGTCCCTCACTGTGAATAACCAGTCCATCCCTGGCACCCACTTTCCACTGGTGGCACCTAAACTAGACTATCATAAGTTAGTCAGCTAGGTCGTACCCATATAGACTTGTGGTTGTACAGTTAATGCTCAGTCTGGACAAACACAAGCGTCGGTCCTTAGTTGACTAGGGTAGAACTTACACTTAACAAGATCTCATGCTTGCTGCACCAACCCAAACCAACCATCCACCCTAATCTAAACCAACATCCACATTTCATTTTATTTTAAAAGAATAGTGGCAACTCCAATTACCACTTAATTTATAAAAACAAGGGTATTACAATAATTCATAATTTCCCATTTGCAAGATTTATGAGGTATTCAATAGCGTGGCTAAGCAATGTTCCACCATTCTAATACCAACAATTAAATATAGTACTCTCATTAATGAGTCAAAGGAATTTCTAGGGTTGCAGAGGTACATGGCAATCAACTTCAAGTGAGGGCATAACAAGGTTGGATATAACTAATGCCTTAAGATTTGAATTATCATTTTATGTAAATAGCTATGCACATAATTTAAAATAATTAAAACATTTCAAAATCGTAGGTTCAAGATGATCAAAGGAGACTTGCCTTCTTGCAGGGTCTCTGGGTCTTCCTGCTGGGGAGTGGAGAGGTTTTCGTCAACGTTGGATTCTACGCACGAAAAGACAGAGCAACAAAGCAAATAAATACAAATAAAAATTCAAATAAACTCAAAAATTCAAATAGAGGCCATAGTTGGATAGATCATGATTTTAGATGAATTTAGAAATTTGAATGGCTGAATTTGGAGTTAAAATGAGAAAGTTATGCTTATTTGAAAATCTCAGATTGAATAAATCTAGAAATTCCCAAATTTCTGACAGGTGCGGCCCACTGGAATATTTAAATTTTAATCTTTTATTTTTATTTCTGACAGGTGGGACCCACTGAACAGTGAGCCCACTGGCCCTGCCTCTGACACGTGGGACCCCATGGTCTATGGCCCAAGTGTTAGTGGGGAGGACTGACCTGCGGGGCCCAACTGTCAGTCGGCCCACAGACGAGAGCAGCTGACAAGCGGGCCCGCATGTCAGCGCGCGATTAAAAGAAATGGCTCGACCTCAGCGTGCGGAGCCGGAGGCTCGAACGAGCGCCGAGGGAGCCCAGGGGGGAAAGAGAAGCGTTGGTAACCAGTCGGGCGGGGAGGCGTTGCCTACCCATAGAGGGTAGGTAACCCTCTTGAGGAGTACCTGCCGGAGGGACCAGGCAGTAGAGGATGGCGGCGACGATGCCGGCGGCGAGGGAAGGCCGGAGGGGTTCGGGTGAAGCCAAAAACGCGTTCCCGGTGCAGAGGCGGTTCGGATGGAGAGGTCAGCGGGGTCCGGCGACGAGCAGGGATGGCCGGCGACGAGGAGAAGCGGTGGCGCAGCACTGGTGCTCCGGGGCGACGGTGCTCCGGCGGCGGGAAGGGACGGCCGAGGCGTCGGGGAGGATCGCACGGGCACGGGGGTGCTCAGGATGGCGGTGGCTGGCTCCAGGGATAACCGAGGCGTCGGCAAAAGCTCGCCGGAGTGCGGCGGAGCTCGGAGGGAGGGGAAGCACGGTGCTGGGGCGCTACGGGGCTCGGGAGAGAGAGCGGAGGGCTGAGGGAGGTGGTGCGGAGGGAGGGGAGGCCGATGGGGGTATTTATAGTGGCGGAGGAGGGAACACGGCTCGGCAATTTCTTGCCGGTGCTGGCGACCGGAAAAAGGAAGGGAGAGGGAAAGGAAGGAAGGAGGGTGGCAGAGAAGGAAGGGGAGCACGGGAGATCGGGGATTCAGTCGCGGCGGCGTCCAGGGTTTCCAAAACCGGGGAGAGCCAGGGAAGGAAAGGGGGAGCGGCTCGGATTTGGTCGGTCGGCGCGAAGAAGGAAAGAGAGGGGAGAAAAGGAAGGAGGCGGCTGCGCAGGGACGAAGGGCCTGACAAGCGGGGCTGGGCGTCAGCGGGAGCGGGGCGGGGTGACCGACAGGCGGGCCCCGGGTGGCAGTGGGAAGAGGAGAGCGGGGACGGCTAGATGGGCCAGGCGCGGGGACATGGCTCATCCAGGCCGTCCACGCGTCGGGCAAGGAGGAGAGGAAGGCGGGGCTGGCTGGGCCGGGCCCGCTAGACATCGAGGGAGAGGGGAGGTGCGGCCTGGATCAGGCCGGGCGGCGACGTGGGCGGACCCGGGCCATCCACGCGTCGGCCGGAGGGTGAGGAGGGGATTTTTAATTTTATAATTTTGATTTTGATTGTCAGAAAAGGATTGGAAATTATTTAGGCCACAGAAAAATATGAAAATACCTCCAAAAATTCCAGGACAATTCACAGAAGCTCCTGGACATATTTTAGACTTAGTAAAATTATTTCCAACTACTGTTGGTATTTATTTTTCATATTTTAAAATACTTTTTAAATTCTAAAAATAGGTTTTAAACTCCAAAAAATCCAGAAAATCAAATAAAAGCCAAGTAAATTCCAATTACTTTAAAATAATTAATTTGAATTTAAATTTTTCCAGAAAGCCAAATTTTGGGATGTTACAGCCGGATGGCCAGTAACGGCAAGGAGGCAGGTGGCGGCTTGCGGGCGCTGGGTGGAAGAAGAAGCAGGGAGGAATGGGGAGAGCAGCGGAAGTATGGGGAGAAGCCTGGGCTACTTGTAGCCACAGAGGGGTGGGGAGACGCGGTTGGTGGAGGACCGGGAAGCAGTGCGAGAGATGGGCTGCGACGTGCAGCTCGAGGTGACGGAGGCCAGCGTGGATTGCGCGGCAGAGCAGGGAGGCAGGGTTGCAGCGGGGCGTGCGTGTGACAGCTCGTGATGGTGATGGGGCAAGCACGCAGCATTGATGGAAGAGCAGGGCACAGAGCAGAGAGAAGGAAAGAGGGAGACGTGGAGCTTGCTCTGCCGTGGAAGAAGAGAGGAGGAGGGGAAAAGAAAGGAGGAAGAAGGGGCTAGGCGCTGGGGGGTCTTGACCAGGTGGCCTGGCAGAGAGAAAAGAAAAAGTAGGGCCCGCTGGCAGAGAGGAGATCTAGTGGGAAGAAAACGAGAAAAAGGAAAGGGAGAGGAAGAAAAGGAGTGGGACCCACAAGTAATAGAGAAAAAGAAGGAAAAAGAGAGAGGCTTAGAATTTGGATTTTTACTTTTGTATTTTTGAATTTCTATTTTCTCTTTGAGATTATGGATTCTAATTTCTGAAATTCTATTTCAAGTCTTTGCCCAATTATCTAAATACAAAATATAATAGTTATTTTATTTGATGTTCTTATTTCCATACCTTTAGTTCCTTTATTGCTTTACTCATCATATTAAATGCTTAGTATGTTATATATTTTGGTATACGTATGTATGTGTATATATATATATATGTATGTATGTATACTTATATATGTTTGTATTGTGTTTGCATTTTATTCATTCACTTTATTGCTAGCCATGCCACTATTTTCAAAAGGAGATTTTATATTTTTAACGTAGGTTTCTCTCTCCTTATACTGGATCATCTTTTCAGATTCGCGTTTACAATTTTTAGTTTTCTATTATTTGCATATTCCCTTTTTGGTATTACTATTGTCTGTCTTTGTCTTTTATGAATTCTTAGAAATTTGAAACCTCATTCAAAATCAGGAAAACATCATAAAATCCAAATTCCAACAGAATATATTGCAAAAATAATTCAAGAAATTCATATTTTTAAATTTAAATTTTTCAGGATGTTACATTTACGCACAGAAACCCGTGATGCGGAACTACCCCGAAAGAATTGAGGGCTAGCCGCCCCAATATGGCGTTGTAGGGGTACGGGATGTCGACAATTTCAAAGGTGGCACCCTCGCTCCTCACATTGTTGTCCTTGCCGAAGGAGATCTGCAGGCATATTTGACCCAACACCCTTAGCGGCTGGCCCCCAAATGCTTGCAACGGGATTCCCGAGGGACCTAGACGGCTCCGAGGGATCCCCATTTGGTCGAACGCCACTGCGAATAGAATGTTCGCGGAGCTCCCACCATCGACCAAGACGCGCTTGACGTCGCATCCTGCTATGGCGACTTGGATGACCAGGGGATCTTGGTGGGGAAACTTGACACCCTCGGCGTCCGCGGGCGTGAAAGTGATCTCGTGTTGTGCCCAGTCTGGCGGTGCCTGTGTCGGGTATGCTGCCACGTGGTGCAGCCTTCTCGCGTAAGCCTTTTGCTGCCACGCTGAGGTGAACTCCAGTGAGGAGCCCCCGGAGATGACGTTGATGACGCGGCGTGGGGCTCCCTCTGGAGCTTGGATCTGCAGGAGGCCTTTCTGGGGTTGCCGCACGTGGGCTTGAATCCGCAAGGGACCAACCTGAGGCTGTAGCTCGCGATCCTCGATCCGCATGAGGTTCTTCGGGGGATGTTGGACGTGGGCCACGACAGGCGGGCCTCCCTCCAGTTTCCTATCCCTGATGACGCTCTGGCGGAGCGCCGCAATGGAGGTGCATGCCCGCATGTCGTGACTACCCCGGCCGTGCACCTCGCACCATTGGCCATGGTGTTGGTCGTCATATTCCACGCGAGTCCTATCATCGCGACCTCGGCCGCGTCCCCGGCCGCGGCCCCGGCCGCCGTGGTCAGCTGGAGTGTTGTCCTCAGAGCCGCCCTCGATGTCGAAGACGTAGCAGCCTCACCGAGATTTTCGCTGGCCGCATTTTGGCTTGTCATTCGACGAGTCCTGGTGCTGGACCTCCTTGCGCTTGGAAGCGTCTCGAGATGGGTCCTGCTTCCGTTTGCCTTTTGAGGAGCCCTCCTTCGGCGAGTCTCCGCTCTTCGTCGCACCCTCCACCTGGTTGGTGTCAGAGTCCTCGCCATGGCGCCTCTGCGCGTCCTCCTCCGCCCGGGCGTACTCTTCCATCTTGTCAAAAAGTTTTGTCACCGTTCTGATCGGCTTGCAGGCATTGTATTCGGCCATCGGCCCTGGGCGGTGCCCTTGTATTGCTGCATTGATGACGGTCATCTCGTTGACGTCCTTGACTTGGCAACAGACCTTCGCAAAGCGTTTGAAGTATTCCCTGAGCTTCTCCGAAGGCCTCTGCTTAACGGCGAAAAGCTGGTCCACGTCGACGCGCTCAATATAGTTCCCCTGGAAGTTGTTGTACAGGTTGTCGCGGGCCTGCTCCCACGTGTAGATGGAGTTCGGCTCTATGGTAAAAAAACCAAGAGAGCGCCACGCCCTGCAGCGCAAGGGGGAGCCCCTTCGCCTTGGTGGTGTCATCTCCGCCGGCGGCCTCGATGGCCATCTCGTACACAGGCACGAACTCTCGAGGGTCCGTGTCGCCCTTGTACGACTCGATGGCAGTGGGGAACTTGATGTCCTTTGGCCACGCCGCTTGCTGCAACCTCGCGGAAAGGGGGGACTCCGGGTCCATGCGTCGCAGCGGGGCTCGGCTGGACGTGTCGGCCTCGCGGTTGTCCGCCCGTTCCGGCGTGGGCTCCGGCACGGCTGCTGGCGGTGTCTGCTGACTCTGGGCCTCTTGCATATCCCGCACGGCTCCACGGAGGTCCGTTAGTTCCCGCTGGAGCGTGCCGATGGCCGCGAGTAGAGTGCTCTCCACCGTTGGCGCAGCCGAGGACACCGGCGCACCTGGCTGCGCTGTCGGGACAGTGGGGACCACGGCCTGCGCTCCCGGGTTGCCCGACGCGACGGATACAACCATATTTACTATACTTGTTGTTCCAATTACAAGATCTCCTACACATCACTTAAATTATGAGGTGAGCTCGTTTCAAAGAGATTTTACTTTATTTGATGAAGAACTTATGATATTACATAATGAGAGTTTGTTGCGTTTGTTATCATGTACCAGGATTTATGATCAAGATCATGCAATATGTGACACTACACATATGTCAAAACTGAGGACAGTTTTCTGTCAAGAAAGGGAGGATGATGTGACCACGCCACCAACACATACGACCATTGCGGCCAATATCAAGATTGAACTAAAGGTGAATTTGTTTCTTCAACTTCAACACATTTTAAATAAGAATACGATGCTACCTAATAATAAATATATATATTTGTAGCACCTCATCACTTTGGAACCAATTGAAGTAAGGGTTCAAGTTGGACAGGTTTTGGAATCCAATTCGGCCTCCAGATCAATTCGGATTCAGCTTGACAAGCCAACTTCAAACAGCCATAACTTTTGATCCAGAAGGCTTCTTGGGGCCCGTGAGTACTCGTTGGAAAGCTCCTAGAGTCTACATTCAGATGGATTTAGTCTTACCTCCAAACTCAGTATGAGCAGATCAGAAACTATGAAACAAATTACGTCACTTTTCCAATTCAAGTCAAAGTGAGCCGAGGGCCTTGTAACTTAGGCTATTTGTGCTGGTACTGTTCACATGAACAGTACAACGGCCACATGAATAGTAACTGTAAATAGTACCACACCCCTTTTTATTAGATAAGTGCGGCTTCCCCCTCCCCTATTTAAGGAAAACTAAAGGGGTGCGACCTCCTTAAATAGGGGAGGGGGAAGCCACATTTATCTAATAAAAGGGGTGTGGTACTATTCATGGTTACTGTTCATGCGGCTGTGGTACTGTTCATGTGAACAGTACCGGCCCAAATAGCCTAAGTTACAAGGCCCTCAGCCCATTTTGACTTGGACTGAAAAAGTGACGTGATTTATTTCGTAATTTTTGATCTGCTCAGACTGAGTTTGGAGGTGAGACTAGATCATCTGAAGTAGACTCCAAGAGCTTTCCAACGAGTACTCATGGGCCCCGAGAAGCCTTCTGGATCAAAAGTTATGGCCGTTTGAAGTTCGCCTGTCAGGCTGAATCCGAATTGATCTGTAGGCCGAATTGGATTCCAAAACCTGTCCAACTTGAACCCTTACTTCAATTGGTGCCAAAGTGATGAGGTGCTACAAATATATTTTTTTTCATCATTAGGCAGCATCATATTCTTATTTAAAATGTGTTGAAGTTGAAGAAACAAATTCACCTTTAGTTCAATCTTGATATTGGCCGCTATGGTCGTATGTGTTGGTGGTGTGGTCACATCATCTTCCCATTCTTGACAGAATACCGTCCTTGGTTTTGACATATGTGTAGTGTCACGTATTGCATGATCTTGATCATAAATCCTGGTACATGATAACAAACGCAACAAACTCTCATTATGTTGGATCGAAGTTAGCGACAGAGGGGGGGTGAGTGTCGTTCTTTTAAAATCGCCCAAAAAAACCACACGAAATAAGAAGGAAAGAAACGATTGCTCACTTGAGACCAAACAGACAGACCAACAAGATCTTAAATAATCAAACAGCTACCAAGAAGTGGTTCAGATAAAACTGATGAAACGAAGCTCTAAAGAAATAAAGTCAGTGAATCTGCATGTTCTCTGCATGAACTGATAGACCACAAACTAAAAATAACATAAAGAAAATGAAAAGCGCTGGCCAAAGCTAGTGCACAACCAACTGCCAAAGTACTTTAAATACTGCACAGTTGAACTACCCACTACAGCCGTGGCCGAAATATTTTTACTTCCGTAAGAGTACTCCCAGTACTTCTTGCTGCTGCTGAGAGAACAAAAAGACTTCAAACCAAAGACACAAACAAAGCAAGGAAATCCGGTACTACTTGCTGCTGTCCTAATCTCACCTAACCGAGCCAAAGAGCAAAAGGGGGATTGCATACGGATTGAAGACAGATCGGCAGGAAAGCAATGAAAATCAAACAATAAAAGAAATACCAAGCAGCGGCTGCACTTCATGCACTGAAATTCCTTGTTTTACTGCTGCTAGCAAAGATCATTAATGCTGTCGGCAATCAAGGGAAAAGAATAGGAGCCGCATGCAGCAAAGAAAGTACCAAGATAGCAAAAGTAGTAAATGCTAAAGCAATAAATGCAGACTTGGCTGCTGCCGTGAGCTCTCAAAAACAGCAAAAGATAGACTAAATTAAGTACTGCTGCAGCTGTCAAAAAGAACAAGAATTTCAGCAAGCTGCAGATTACAAAAAGAAGGAACCGAAAGCTCTGTTGGCTGAAATGTTTCTTGCTGCCAAGAGCTGTCTGCTAGCAGGAGAGAACAAGTAAAAGGAGAAAACAAAGCTAGACTTCATGAACCAAGAAACGCAGAGAAGAAATGAGAACACAAGAATAGCTCATGAGCAGGAACAACTCAACCACATGTACCCTTAAATAGATACGGAGACATACATGATTACATGTGTTTGTTGTCTACAATCCTCACATCTCATGCAAACAAGGAGAGACATAACCAAGAAACTCTCATGCCAACTCTCTCTCTCTCAACTCACATCAGAACACAAGGGGAGAGGCTCACACATGGAGAGCAACCACATAAAACCCTAATTTTCACACACATCTCTCATAATTTCAGCACACCTTCCTCTCTAAAATCCCTCTCATTTTTCATACAAATCCATGAAGACTACTAGAGAACACCCTCTCTATTTATAGCCTCCACTAATGGGTTTGCCATTGCTTTACCCATTAACCTTTTGCGTTTTACCCACAATCCACTTCCTTTAGTGCAGCTTTGTGTATTCACCAAAACGCCCATCGTGCACCTTCCAGGAAGATTCCTCATTCCTTGCCTTGCAAGCCTCGCAGCCACCTCGAGCCCTCGCCGTCTTCGGCACACCCCGACCGTTCTGACCTCAGCGCCACCTGCGCCTAGTCCGGTCATCCGTGCCTCACCACGACTCCGCATCGACGTCCTCGAGTCCTCACCGTCTTTGGCACACCTCGACCGCTCTAACCTCGGCACCGCCCGCGCCTAGTCCGGTCACCCGTGCCTCGCCACGACTCCACTCGATGTCCTGCAGCCAACACAGACAAGAAACAAATCACATAGCATCGCTCGACACAAAGTAACCAAATATAATCATCAGAAAGATACTCAAAGCCCAAGTCGATCGAAGCGAAAAATAAACATCCTAATCACTTTCGACCGCTTTTGACCAAATCCGACCGAAGCCGATTGCACCGCGCAACGACATAGCTCGAACCACTCAAACCAAACTCAAACTTTCCCGAAAACACGTCAATTACTCATCACACAACTGGGGTCACCTCACATGGTCTCTCACATTATGTAATATCATAAGTTCTTTATCAAATAAAGTAAAATCTCTTTGAAATGAGCTCACCTCGTAATTTAAGTGATGTGTAGGAGATCTTGTAATTGGAACAACAAGTATAGCAAATATGGTTGTATCCGTAGGGTATATCTTCTTATCATCCTTGTCACATCCCAAATTTTTGCTTTTTGAAAATTTAATTTTAAATTAATTATTTTAAAGTATTTGAACCTTATTTAGATTTATCTGGATTTTATTTCAAAATTTAAAGGAAGAAAATGTATTTTAAATATTTTATTAAAGCCAAAAAGGGTTTATTTTATTTTTCCTAGCCTTCCCTAAATTTTTAAGTAATGTTTGAGAATTTTCTAGAATTTAAAATCAATTTTCAAAGTTAAAAAGTATTTTATAAAATTATAAAATTCAAATCTGAAATTAAAAATATTTTTACTAAGTCTAAAATGCTTCCTGGAATATTTTATGATTTTTCTGGAATTTTTAGACATTAAATATTAATTTTCCAAGCGTTTATAAATTTTCTAGTATTTTCTGAAATTTATTCCGAAAATAAAAATCAAATTAATCCTAGCCCGCCACGTGTCGCTCTTAGATTAAATCAATCTCTCTCCACGTTTTAATCCTAGCCACACATGATCACTTACCCCTTCATAACCATCCAAGAGCCATGAAACATCCACTTGCCACGTGTCGCAAATCCGACGGCCCGTACCCCTTCACTTCCTCTCTCTCTATGGCATATGGACCCCACATGTCATATGTTTCTTCAACCTCTCCTTCTTCCTCCTCCCACCCTCTCTCTCTCTTCCACCATGGATGACAAATAAAAGCTTTGGAAAC
Source organism: Dendrocalamus latiflorus (assembly GCA_017311315.1). Lineage (NCBI taxonomy): Eukaryota > Viridiplantae > Streptophyta > Magnoliopsida > Poales > Poaceae > Dendrocalamus > Dendrocalamus latiflorus. The sequence goes on along the minus strand of CM029621.1, from coordinate 41,208,193 downwards.
CCGCCGTTTCTCCCTCTTAACTCCTGATTAAAGCGTGGAAACGGAAGCCCTAATCGCCCCCATCAATCTCCCGGCCGTTTCCCATCCTTTAACCCTCTCAAAACCGAAATCCCTTCCCCTCCCTTCTCTTTCTATAAATTGGCCCCCACCACCCTTTCCTCCCCTTCGGCTCCTCCAACCACCGCCACCCTTCCCCTCCTCCCCGCCGCCGTGCGCCGCCGCCCGGTCATTTCCCGTCGGCCACCCCGCAGCACCCCGTCGCCGCCGCCTCCCACCGCCGCCGGCCGCCGCTGGTAAGCAGCGCCGCCCCGCCGCCGGCCGCCGGTGAGCCGCCTCCCGCGCGCGCCCCCGTGTCTCCTCTCCATGATTCCTTCTTCAACCATGTTCATCCTTGTTTAATTATTTTGTTGTTGTTCTTTTGTCAAGAAAGAGCAAGTGCTCACTTGGTTATTGTAGCCAAGTAAGTGAATGCATGCATGAGGTTGTGAGTTCAATTCCTGGGCAAAGCAATTTCGGTTGGGGCTTTGGCCAAAATTTTTGTTAGTCATTGACAACCAGGCCCCACATGTCATACACTCCAATATATCCCAAAAATCAGCCAAAATAAGATTCCAGAGAATATTCCCTCGTTTTGCATTTTCTGGAATTTCCAAACCGATCAAACTTCCAATCACTCGTTCTCCCTCGTCCGATCTCCGAATCTAGTGATTCAAATTTCTAAATTTGTCTAAACTCTTAATCTATGTTGCAGTTTATATTTTATATTTTTTTGATTTTATTTGTATTTATTTATTTGTTTGTTTTGTTGTCTCGCGCATAGAAACCGACGTCGCCGAAGAGTTCATCGAACCGCAGCAAGAAGGATCAACTAGCGCACAAGAAGGCAAGTCTCCTTTGATCATTTTGAACCCATGATTGTGAAATGTTTTAATTATTTTAAAGTTATGTGCATCGCTATTTACATAGAACTTTAATTCTGCTTTAGCAAGTTAGTTAAACCAAATGTTGTTATGCCCTCAATTGAATTTGAATATCATATATCTTTGTAACCTTAGGATTGCTTTTGTCTCAACAATGAGATTATTGTTTAATCTTTGATAATAATATTAGATCGGTAGTTAAATGCTTAGCCTTGCTATTTAATCTTGTTGAGCTTTGAAATGGGAAATTATATTTCAATAGTATTTGTATTCGGAATTTGGTGGCGATTGGTGTTGCCGCTGTTCATTTAAAAATAAAATAAAAATGTGGAATTATTTTAGACCAGGGTGGATGGTTGATTTGGATTGGTGCGGTTAGCACGAGACTTTGGAAAGTGTATGTTCCGCCCTAGTCGATTAAGGACCGACGCTTGTGATTGTCCAGACTAAGCACTACCGTACAACCCCATGTCTATATGGGTATGACCTAGCTGACTAACTTACGAAAGTTTAGTTTAGGTACCACCAGTGGAAAGTGGGTGCCAGGGATTTACTGGTTATTCGCAGTGAGGGACAGGGATTTACTGTACTCATATGGCGCAAGAGGGGGCTTCGGACTGGGTGGATTTAACCCTTCTGCGGTGAAACCTCAGCGGGTGGTGTCTAGCTAGACTAGAGTAAGGTAAAAGCTTTGTGATATTTTTATCTGGGTCTCATGCCGAAGGAAGCATGGTGACTATTAGGATAATATATCTCCTGGGGGTAAAGTTGTACAACCTCTGCAGAGTGTCAAACTATTCAAATAGCTGTGCCCACGGTCAAGGGCGGGCAAGGAATGCATTCACATGGTAGATCTTTGGTTTTGGTTTTAAAAATAAAGATTTGAATTCCGAGAGTGGATGGAACTCTCGGAGGGCCACTGGCGGTTGGAGCCAGAGCGAGTGGTTGGAACCCGTAGTTTTAAACTGAATCGGTTAGAATTGGTTAATTAGTGTTGGTGGATAGAACCTTCACTATAATTGTTTATTAGTTTTAGTATAACAAATACTTTGTGCAAATTAATGCCTTCGAAAATAATTACTGTTATTTGAAATAAATTATTGCTTTGTGCAAAAGAACCATATAACCTTCCTTTGTTAAGCCTTGCATCTATTGCATTCTTTCCCAAGACTTGCGGAGTACTTTTTGTACTCACATGCTGCACTAAAATGAACTCAGAGGAATACGAAGCTCAAGATGGTGACTACGATTACTTCGCGTGTGGATTCGATGAAGGCTTCCTGGAGTTTTAGGTTGCGTTTCCCCAGTCAATTGCCTGTGACGTATTGATGGGACTTCGCCGGTTTATCTTTTGCTTCCGCTGTGTTCTATGTGTGTGAGGTCTTGAAACCTCCTTTGTAATAATGAGACCTTTCGGTCGGTACTCTCTATTATTGTAATGAATCGTTGTTGGTTATGTAATCATCACTGTTTGACTGTGTGCACTAGCTTTGATCTGGGACTAGTGCTGAATTACACAGAGGGTCCGGATTTGAAAATCCAAGGTCCCGACAGAGATGGTGAACACAAGGAGCAACCCAGGTAGCAGTCAAGGTGTCAATGCTCAACCGGATAACAACATTCCACCGCCTCCTGCTCAAGCCCCTAACTTGGAGCAGATGATGGCCATGCAACTGCAACTACTTCAAGCCCTCGCTCAGAATCAAGTCAATCAAGCTCCGCAGGCACCAAACCAGGCACCGCAGTCTAAGTTGGGAGAGTTTACGAGGACAAGACCTCCTACTTTTGCTGGTTCAGTGGATCCATTCGAGGCTGACGATTGGATCAAGGATGTGGAGAAGAAGTTGATTCTAGCTCAGTGCAATGACCATGAGAAGGTGTTGTATGCTGCCCATCAGCTTAAAGGAATTGTTGCTAATTGGTGGGAGAATTATTGTGCTGCTCATCAGGATGTGCAAGCTATCACATGGGCAGAATTTGTTGAAGCTTTTCGCACTGCACATATTCCCATGGGCATAATGGAAATGAAGAAAAGGGAATTTCACAAGTTGCAGCAGGGAAACCTTAGTGTTTCCGAGTACCTGAATAGGTTCACTCAACTATCCAGGTATGCACCGGAAGATGTTGCATCGGAGTCAACAAAGATTAGGAGGTTCATGCAGGGACTTGATCCCAACCTCAAAGTGCAGTTGGTGTCCAATGATTACCCAACATTTCAGCACATGGTGAATAAGGCTATTATTCAAGAAGATGCTCAACGACAGTTGTATGAGACTCGGAAGAGGAAGTTTCAAGCTCAGCATGGTGCAAGCAGTTCTCGTTTTCGTCCTAGTCCAGCCCAGTTCAATAGGCCCTCAGAGTCAAGTGTGCCAAGGACGCCGTCTGCAGGACCTCGCCCAATTCTACAAGCTCCTCGAGCAAACAATGGTGGCCAACCTCAGCAGAACAAGACTTTAGTGGCAGGAGTGCAGTGTTTCAACTGCAAGAATATGGGACATTATGCCAACAACTGTCCTTAGAAGCGCCCAGCAGTGACCCCTATTCGTTTCAACTTGGGGACTACGCCAGCACGAGCTCGAACTGCAGGTCAAGGCCGTGGAACACCTCAAACTCCAAGGACTCCGCAAGCATTAAGCAGAGGACATCTTAACCATGTTACCGCAGAAGCAGCTCAGGATGCACCCGACGTAGTTCTGGGTAAGTTTCTTATCAATTCAGTACCTGCATCAGCATTATTTGATTCTAGAGCTTCGCATTCTTTTGTGTCAAAAGATTTTGTTGAAAGATATAATTGGGATATGCATTTGCTAAAGAACCCTATGCTAGTCCAATCACCTGGAAAGGAAATGAGGACTAATACAGTTTGCCCTAGAGCAACTGTAGATATAAAAGGAGTAAAATTCCTAGCAAATCTTATTATAATAGACTCCAAGAGCCTAGATGTAATACTTGGTATGGATTGGTTAACCAAGTATAAAGGGCAGATAGATTGTGCTGGTCGTGCCATTACTCTTACCAATTCGGAAGGAACTCAAGTAAGGTATAAGTCAAATCCATCTTCTCAGATTAGTTGTGGATTGAACAGCTTGAAGGGAATAACTTTGGAAAAGGTGCCTATAGTAAGTGAGTACCCAGATGTATTTCCTAAGGATTTAACAAGAATGCCGTCGAACAGAGAAATTGAATTTATTATCAATTTAGTACCTGGTACAGCTCCAATTTCCAAGAGACCCTATCGTATGTCCGCAAATGACCTGGCCGAGGTTAAGAAGCAAATTCAAGAGTTGCTAGAGAAAGGTTTTGTTAGACCAAGTTCTTCGCCCTGGGGAGCACCAGTACTACTAGTGAAGAAGAAAGATGGCAGTCTTCGCATGTGTGTGGACTATAGATCCTTGAATGATGTGACAATTAAGAACAAGTACCCTTTGCCGAGGATAGATGATTTATTTGATCAGTTGAAAGGTTCATGTGTCTTCTCCAAGATTGATCTTCGATCAGGTTACCATCAATTGAAGATAAGACCAGAAGATATACCAAAGACAGTGTTTGCTACTCGCTATGGATTGTATGAGTATACAGTGATGTCTTTCGGCTTGACAAATGCGCCCGCATATTTTATGAATCTGATGAATAAGGTGTTCATGGAATATTTGGATAAGTTTGTAGTTGTGTTCATTGACAACATTTTGATATATTCCAAGAATGGGGAAGAGCATGCAGAACATTTGAGGATAGTTTTGGAAAAGCTCAGAGAACACCGGTTGTATGCCAAGTTTAGCAAGTTTGAATTCTGATTGAAGAAAGTGGCTTTCTTGGGTCATGTAATTTCAGCAGGAGGAGTATCCGTTGATCCCGAAAAAGTAAATGATGTGCTCAATTGGACGCAACCAAAGTCAGTACCTGAGATCAGAAGTTTTCTGGGTTTAGCCGGTTATTATCATTGCTTCATCGAAGGATTCTCTAAGCTTGCAAGGCCTCTGACTCAGTTGCTAAAGAAGGAAAAGAAGTTTGAATAGAGTAAAGCGTGTGAGGACAGTTTTCAAGAATTGAAAAAGAGGCTAACCTCTGCACCAGTGTTAATGCTTCTGGATATTAGGAAGGATTTTGAAGTCTTCTGTGATGCATCAAGACAAGGACTCGGTTGTGTTTTAATGCAAGAAGGAAAGGTAGTAGCCTATGCTTCAAGGCAATTGCGACCCCATGAGGAGAATTATTCAACTCATGATTTAGAGCTAGCTGCTGTTGTCCATGCTCTAAAAATTTGGAGGCATTATTTGATTGGTAATCGTTGTGAGATTTACACGGACCACAAAAGTTTAAAGTATATATTTACTCAACTCGATCTCAATCTGAGGCAAAGATGGTGGCTCGAGTTAATAAAAGATTATGATGTTGGCATTCATTATCACCCAGGAAAGGCTAATGTAGTGGCTGATGCCTTGAGCAGAAAGAGTTATTGTAGTAATCTTACATTACAAGAAGAATTTCAGAGGCTCAATTTGGAAGTAGTAGAAGAAGGATTTCTGGCTAATTTGGAGGTTTACCCAACTTTAGAAGACCAGATCAAGGCAGCTCAAAAAGAGGACAAGTATGTCAAAGAAATCAAAGATAATATGAAGAAAGGTAAAGCGCCAGGATTTTCAGAAGATGAAGAAGGTATCATTTGGTTTGGAAAAAGGATTCTGGTACCCGAAAAGAAAGAAATAAAGGAGCTAATTCTGAAAGAAGCTCATGAATCTGGATATTCAATTCACCCTGGAAGTACAAAGATGTACGAATATCTCAAAGAAAGGTATTGGTGGTCATGTATGAAAAGAGAGATTGCCAAGTACGTAGCTTTGTGCGATGTGTGCCAATGGATCAAAGCAGAACATCAGAGACCTGCCAGACTTTTGCAACCTTTGCAGATACCCGAGTGGAAGTGGGAAGAAATTGGTATGGATTTCATAACTGGATTACCGAGAACCAAATCAGGGTATGATTCAATTTGGGTTATTGTGGATCGTCTGACAAAAGTCGCTCATTTCATCCCAGTAAAGACAACCTATTCTGGAGACAGACTCGCGGAACTGTATATGTCAAGAATCGTGTGTTTGCATGGAGTTCCAAAGAAGATAGTGTCAGATCGAGGAACTCAATTCACCTCGAGATTTTGGCAGAAGCTACATGGACTTTTGGGCACCAATCTAAATTTCAGCACAGCATATCACCCGCAGACAGATGGTCAAACAGAGAGAGTAAATCAAATATTGGAAGATATGTTGAGAGCTTGTGTCTTAGCTAATAAGACTAGTTGGGATCAAAGTTTGCCCTATGCAGAATTTTCCTATAATAACAGTTATCAATCCGGCTTGCAAATGTCTCCTTTTGAAGCATTGTATGGCAGAAAATGCAGGACACCGTTGTATTGGAAGGAAACAGGAGAAGGACAAGTGTTTGGACCAGATGTGCTGAAGCAAGCAGATGTCCTCGGCTTTTGATAAGCTAAAAATATGGTAACAAAGAAGCCAAGGTGTATGCATGGTATATGTATATGTCATCCGTTTTAACAGTTCTTAGTTGTTGCACAATTAATGTTATAAAACAGCAGCGATCATAAAAGCTCATTGTATTATTAACCCAAGAGTAATCATATATGTTAATGAGCAATTCAAAATTTCTCACATAGTAATTATTGCAACTTATTTTGCAAATGTAAGTGAAGCATTTATGCAATTCAAATCATTGACGTTGTAAACTTGTAGTGGTGGCACATATGGGTAAAACTAAAACTTTTGGAATCAAGCAAAGTTCATCCATATTATCATATCTCAATCGAACCATAGCAAATTCATCTAACAAGGGTGAAGAGATTTGTATGTTCTGCCATAATTCATCATCTTTATTCAGATTGTCCGTACTAGATGGTGCAAAAAGGGATGAACACATAGGCATTGGATGAGTACTAATTTTACTTCTCTCTCACATTGAAAATGATTCAACATACAAGAATTGTTGTCCCAAACAGCAAGTTTCAATTCATCCATGCGATCACAAGTTATGCATATTCGATATACAAGAAATTGATTTTCTACACCATAATCTCCAATCAAATTAAACTTATATCCAGGGGTGTAGGTACTAAACAAGAATTTCGAACATGCAAGTTCAGAAACTTTCTCCGTAGCATGTGACAATTATATAGGTAGATCCAACACGATGTAACACAATGAATTAGCAAGAGAAATTCTAGTCAAAACTTCTTTATGTGTTATTAATTTGACATGTGCAAAATGATGAGAATTTAGATCAGCACATGGTTCATTTAAGTCAACACAAGAAACATCAAAAGATCGCACTACAACAGGTATATACTTAGAAGGTTGCTCTATGTCTTGTTGTAGCACCAAATCAGTACCGTGAGTGATGATAGCACCATGTTCTTTACCTTTTTAGCTCTCCTCAGATGATGTAAGTGCATCCATCTTCTTATCTTCATTCTCAACTAATGGGGTTAGTGATTCAATTAGCTCATGCTCCTCTTCAGCATGGTTCTCAACTACCTGCAAGTTGTTAGTCATAGAAAAAGGCACAAACACATATTTGTTCTCATGATCATCACCATTGCCTGCAAGGTTAGCTGCAAGAGCATATTCATTCTCAACATCACTAGCACTTACATAACCACCATCTTCTGTCGCAATGTACGCCCGTTGACTTGGGCAATCTCTCATGATGTGGCCCATCCCCCTTTACAACGGTGGCACACAATGCCCGTCGTACGGCCCGTGGAAGCAACCGATGAAGAGCTCTGTGCTGGTGCTTGCACACTAGTAGATTTGCTCGTCTCGGGTGCGCGTGATGTTGGCGGCGGTGCTGCTGAACGCGCCCTACTCACAGAGGGGGCAGCAGCTCGAAAAACAGGAGGTGGGGCTGTCTTGGCTTGCCCAGGCGTCAATCTCGATGTAGACGTACTTCCAAAACTGCTCCTTGTCCTTTGTTGCCTACCCTGCAATTCCTTTTCTGCCAAACAAGCAAGCTGGAACAATTTATTGATATAATTATACTCTTTGTAATCAATTATGTCCTGAATTTCACGCCTTAAGCCCCCATAAAAACAATCCATCTTATCCTCCTCATCCTCTACAACATTACAACGCAACATGCCTATTTGTAGTTCTTGATAATATTCCTCGACAGATTTATTACCTTGGTCTAAGCGCTGCAATTTCTTATGCATTTCATGTTTAAAAGCAGGAGGAACAAATCTAGCACACATAGCTACCTTCAATCTATCCCACGTATCAGGTGCTCAGCCAGAATTAACTACATGAGTCCACCAAATGATAGCAAAATCTTTAAATTCACTAGTAGCTTGTCTGACTCTATGCACTTCAGAACTTAGATGGGCATTAAATTTTTGTTCAACTGTCATCTCCCAATCTAGATAAGTTTCAGCATCATAAGTACCCGCAAAAGATGGTATGGTAAATTTTACTTTAGCAAATGGATCACCATTAGCACGAGCATTGTGGTGCTGAAAATTATTACCTCCCATACTGTGACGGTTCTGATGAGGGCGGTGTCGTGGGTGTTCATCTTGTCCAGCAAATGCAGCACCGGCATCACAGTTTTGTCTCTCATTATCATCTCCCACCTCAATATCTTGGCCTGCATAGTGATCATACTCGCGTCCATTGTTTGGTGGTCGATTCACCATTCTTTCAAGGCGTGCAGTGAGTGTTGCAATTCTCTCATCGATGGAACTGATGGAGCGCTGCAATGTGTCCGTCGAAGCTTGAAGCTTCCTATCGATGTCCTCATTAATGGTAGTGTGTTGTTCATCCAAGAGCGTCATGAGCTCTCCCTTTAAAACACACTCTTGCGCATAAGACGTCTCACCTGCCATGGTTAGTAGCAAACAAAAGACAACACAAAGGTATTATCTCTATCAACTACTAGGTGGTGAGAAGTGGAATCACACACTCTCAAGCATCTTACCACACTCTTACAAGTGTTCTTACCAATGCAGTAGGTGGTACAACCGGTGGCTGGTTCGTGACACCGTGTCGAGCGTGGGTACGATTGCAAGAGGAAACTGTTCTGATCAAGGGTAGGTGGAGCTTGAAAGGCAAAATATGGTAGCAAAAGGATCAGCAATAATCAGTTCAGTAAATGCAAGTTGAAAGATTGTTCAAAATACTTGTGAAAGGTTGCTGATCCTAGCCTAATCACAGCTAGCTAATCAAGCCCTATGCAAGGAACTGTATGTACGCACACGCAACAATCAATGTGACTTGATGTAAGCAAAGGAGAACCTCACAACAAGTACTAAGAGAGATGCTAGCCCACTACTCAAACTTCTTTCTAAGGGCACAAGATTATTCGTGCGATGTAAAGCACAAAACAGTGATATTGATAAAACGCGAACAGCCCTCTAGATTGAGCAGATACAACAGCTAGTCTCAAATGATGAAAAGACAGAGTTTTATATGGCTTATATATACTTGTTTGAAATTTTTTGATGCGATCTACAACTTTTTCAACTGGGCAAAACCCAAATTCCGAAGGGAAGACCAAATAAATCACCAAAGACGGAAAATCGAAAACTTGCGATGCGATTTTAGGGCTAAAGATGGCCGACTTTTGGGGTCTTGGAGGGTGACTAGCACAATCTGGTCACATTTTTTGGATCGGCCTCGTTGTTAGCTTTCCAACAAGTATAAGAACATCGAAATCGGACACCGTATGCAAAAGTTATGCGCGTTTTACTGAAGGTGTGTCCGAATCGGACTCGAATTCGTTTTGGCCTCAATTAAAACTGCTATAACTTTTGATCCCTTGGCCGAAATTGCTCAAATTTTTTTCTGGAGGCTTTTGGATGTATGAAGAACAATTCCACCTATGTTCACTATTTTTGGCGAAGGTTTGATGCACTTTCCAAATTTCGGCAAAGATGGACTCTTTCCCTTTTTTCTCTCTTTTTTTTCTTTTTTTCCTTCTTTTTTTCTCTATTTTTTCTAAGCAACCGAAATCAACTCTCTCTCTCTCTCTCTCTCTCTCTCTCTCTCTCTCTCTTTTTGAGTCCGAAACCCTATTTTTTTGCACCCGGGCGAGACCAGCGAGAGGCGCGGCAGGGGATGGCAGCGCCTGGGGGGCAGCGGATGGGATGGCGGTGGGTTGGAAGGAACAAGAACACACAATGACCAAGTTACGCAAAGGAACACGGGATGAAACTAGGCAATGACAAACTAGACTCTGACTAAACTAGCAATCAGCAACTTGAACACGACAATGTAACCAAAATTTCAACGAGCAATTTTGAAAAGAAAAATTGCAATGGCACAAGGGGTGTTGGGATAGCGGAAGAACACTACAAACAATTTTTTTGGCTAATTTTCTGGAGTTTTTGGGACGATACGATGAATTACCTCACGGGCAACCGTTGCTCTGATACCAACTAATGTGACGATGGTCCGATCTTCCGAGAGGTACTTGTTGTAGGGGTGGCCCGCACCTAAGCCCAGCCGGCCTATTAGAAGGTTGTAAAGCCCAAAATGGGCACATGTAATGACATAAGTGCCCCTAAGGGAGGCACTCCAATGTAAGGGTATTATTGTACAAGCACTCCCCATGGGGATATATATACAACACCAGCCATGGGTGAAACCCTAAGCATTGCTCACCAAACTCTCCACTACCATACTCTCTCTCTCTATTTGGTCTGTAACCACAATAGTTGGCGCCGTCCGTGGGGAGGATAGGAGCAAGCCTCAAGATCCAAAGGAGGATGACACTAAAGAAAGCTTCATCACCGGCGGCGAAGAAGAAGAAGGTGGGTGCGAGTACCAGAGCTTCGGCATCGGCAGTCGCGGGAGTGGACGGCGACGCGGGCGTGGCAGTCGCGAACGTTGGCGTCCACGGTGCGATGCTCGACCTTGCCATTGCCGCCACGACGGTCGAATCCGCCACCGACGTTGCGACGATCGACCCCACCAACACCGCTGCGACGATCGACCCCACCAACGCCGCCACGACGACCGACCCCGCCACCGTTGCTATGATTACCGGCACCATCCAGCGTGCGACAACCAGTCCTGCTGTCGGCACAACGGTCGGCACCACCGGCACCGGTCGGGCGGCCGGAGGTGGCAACACCAACGCCCATGAGGGCACGGCCGCCACCCATACACCCAGTGCGGGAGCGGTGAGTAGCTCCGCCGAGAACGTCGACCTCGTCACTGGCCCCAGAGCACAGGTCGCGATCGCCACGGTCCCGGTCGTGCAATCAGGCACGCCGGTCGCCCCGTCTACACCTGCGGTGGAGAACGCCTTGCTGGCGGCCCTCAGCGCGTTCCAGCGGGAGCTAGCGAATATCCGCAGGGCCGTGAGGGACATGCAAGAGGCTCATAGCCAGCAGACCCCGCCAGTGGTCGCATCGGAGCCTATGCCGGAGAGGGCGGATAGCCGTGATGCCCCCACGTCCAGCCGTGTTCCGCTGCAACGCGTGGACCCGGAGTCCCCACTCTCGGTGGGCCTGCAGCAGGCGGCATGGCTGGAGGACTTCAAGTTCCTAAGCGCCATCGAGTCGTACAAAGGTGACACGGACCCATGGGAGTTCGTGCGTGTGTACGAGACCGCCATCGAAGCTGCTGGCGGAGACAACACCACCAAGGCGAAGGGGCTCCCCCCCGCATTGTAGGGAGTGGTGCTCTCGTGGTTTTTCACCATCGAACCAAACTCCATCAACGCATGGGAGCAGATCCGTGATCGGCTCTACAACAACTTCCAAGGGAACTACGTCGAGCACGTCGACACGGACTAGCTCTTCGCAGTCAAACAAAAACCCTCGGAGAAGCTCCGAGACTACTTCAAACGCTTTGCAAAGGTGCGCTACCGGGTAAAAGACGTCAACGAAACAACTATCATCAATGCGGCAGTGCAGGGTCTTCGCCCAGGGCCGCTGGCTGAATACAACGCGCGAAAACCAATCAAGACGGTGGCAAAGCTCTTCGACAAGATGGAAGAGTACGCCAGAGCGGAAGAGGACACGCGGCGGCAGGGCAACGACTCAGACACCAATCAAGCAGAGGACTCGACGAAGAGCGAAGTCTCGCCGAAGGAAGGCTCCTCAAAGGGTAAACGCAAACAGGAGCCATCGAAGGATGCCTTCGAGCGCAAGGATCCCTTCGAGCACAAGAACTCGTCGAGCGACAAGTGCAAACGCAGGCAACAAAAGTCTCGGAAACCCCGCTATGTCTTCAACATTGAGGGCGGTTCCGAAGACAACGCCCCTATTGGCTGCGGTGGTAGAGGGCGCTGGGGCCGGGGGCGCGGTCGGGGTCGCGACGATAGAGCCCACGGAGAATACGACGACCAGCACCATGGGTAGTGGTGCGCAGTCCATGGTGGGGGCGGCCATGAGACGCGCACGTGCACCACCATTGCGGCGCTCCGGCAGAGCGTCTCTAGGGACAGAAACCTTGAGGCACGCCCGCCCGTCGTGGCTCACATCTAGCAACCCCTGGATGGCCCCATGCGGATCCAAGATCAGGGGATGCAACCCCAGGAGGGTCCCCTGCGGATTCAGGCCCACGTACAACAACCTCGGGAGGGCCTCCTGCAGCTACAAGCCCAGAGGGAGCCCAGCGCAGGGTTATAAACGTCATTTCCTGGGGCTCCTCACTGGAATTCACCTTGGCACGGCAGCGGAAGGCCTATGCGAGGAGGCTACACCATGTGGCAGCATACCCGGCGTAGGCGCCGCCAGATTGGGCGCAGCACGAAGTCACCTTCACGCCCGCCGATGCTGAGGGCATGGAGTTCCTCCACCAAGATCCCCTAGTCATCCAGGTGCTCATCGTAGGATGCGAGGTTAGGCGTGTCCTGGTCGATGGAGGAAGCTCCATGAACATCTTGTTCGCCGAGGCCTTCGATCAGATGGTGTAACATCCTAAATTTTGGATGTTTGAAATCTTGAGCAATTTAAAACTTTTATTTGCACCTCACTGGCATTTGAAATTTGTTCACAGTCTTATTTGGGTTTTCTGAGTTTTGTGCTGAGCAAATAATAACTGGAAATAATTTCCAAACACAAAATAGTAATCATGGCCAATAATAATAATAACACAAAATAATTTAAATGGGGATTAACCTCTCAGAGCTTAATTTAAAATTAATCTATTGAATCAAAACATGGATTAATTAAAGAGAAAGAGTTGAATTAAAATGGCCACTCAAAAATACATATGTACACACACACACACACACACACACACACATATATACATATTTTATACAACTAAATTCCAGACCTAGTTGTGACATTAGAGCTAAAATGCAAGGGAAAGATTTTGAACACAAAGCCCAAGGTTCGAAATTTATATGCAATTCAAAACAAAATTTAGATGAGAGTAAATTATATCAGATGCTAAATAAAGGAACAAAATATAAAACAAATAAAATCAACAATAAAGGAATATTAGATTTTATATCTGGACGTTTGAACCAAAGTTAAATTTTAAAATTATGTAGAACTCAAAATTTACAAATCCAAATTCAAAAGAATTCCTTGTTTTCCTCTCCATTCCTCCTTTTTCTTCTCACCTCCATGTGGGCCCGTTACTTTTCTTTCTCTCCCATTTCTTTTCTTCCTCCCGATTCTCTTTCTCTGCGCGCGGGCCCGAATGGCACTGCTGCTTCTTTTCTCCTCTTCTGCCTCCGTGCAGGGTCTTCTTCCTGCTCCCGTCCATTCACGCCGGTCACCTCGCGCCTGCGCTCAACTGCTCCCGTGCCATGCCCTGCTCTGCCCCGGCCCCGCCTGCGCGTCACGCCCTTGCGCCACATTTCATCGACCGTCGCCTTCGCGTCACCCCATCACGCGCACGTCGCCGCCCATCCCGCCGTGCGCCTACCACCATGCCCTGTGCGCGCCTGCCCCGCCGTCCCGTCGCCCTCGGTCGTCGGCCACAGTGGCGCCCCAGTGCCCTTCGCCGCTATAAGAGGCCCGGACTCCTTCCCTTTGCCTTCCCTCCCCCTTGCTCCCTCCGCTGCAGAACCGTGCCCACGCACAGGTGGCGTCGCCGCCATGGCTTCGCGCAATTCCTGGCCCTCCGGTGAGGCCCGTCCAATTCGGCCGCGTCACATCGCGCCCCTACTCCCCTTCTTCCTCCCTTCTGGCTTAATTGAAATTTCGTGCACCCAGGACCGCCGCGCCGCCATCCCTCCCGATTCCGGCCGAAACCGCCGCCTCTAGCGCCGCTCCCTCCTCGGCGAGTTTCCCCTCGATTCCTCGGAGCAGGAGCATCTCCAAGCCACCCTGAAGCTTCCTCGAGCACCGCCCTGCCCTCCCGTTCACCGTAGCACGCCGGCCACGTTGACCTCTATTGCGCCGCCGCAAGTCATCGCCGCCGGCCTCCACCGTTGCATCTCCGGCTTTACGGACAGCTCGGTAAGGTTTCCCTAGCCCCTTTCCTACTCCTTCCCCAGCCACTTTCCTTTCCCTCCCACTCCGGCGCCGCCGTCCCCGTTCCCCACCTCACCGCCGCCGCCCGAGTAGCCGCCCCGTCGATCTGCGCTGTCCCGGGCTGCACCGCCTCCTCCACCAGCTTCCACGACTTCCCAAGAGCCCATTTTGCCGACCTACCCCGCCCCTCTGGCCTTCCCTCGCCAGAGCTCCCACCGCCGGCCGTGCGCCCCCCACCTCCTCGCTTCGGCCAGCCAGCTGCCCCATTTTAGTCCCCAACTGCTGCTTGCATCTTCAAAGTCAATTCCCCTTAGACTATCACAACAGACAGAAAACCCACCTGGCTACCTGAGTGAGCTCTAAACACTTCACAGCAGAGGTCTTGAGTTCGAATCCTTCGGCTGCACCATTTTTATTCCATCTTTTTTGTAACCCGTTTTGATTAATAAAAATCAAGGAAAATTTGAGAAAAGTTTAGAGAAGCTAGTAAAATTTAACTGGAATAAAAAAAGAGATTAATTAAGACTTAAATTTGGATTAGCTCATGTATGATTAGTTATATGGTTTGAACAATTATCCAAAAGATTTAGTATTAATTAGAGATATTGATAAGGTATTATGATCTTGAATAAATATCCAAATCTAATAGAGGCTACCCATGATTAAAATTAAGATTTATGCCCAATATTTAAAATGCTGCCGTTAAATAAATTCTAGTGGTAGGTTTTGCTAACTAGCAAATATTGGAATATAACTTTGTTAGATAAATACATTTTAATTAAAGCTAATAACAATTAGAATATAGAGACTTTCTATGTAAGTATATATATATATATATGTATATGTATATATATACATAAAAGGGGTTAGAGAAATGCGGATAGCATGTATGCATTCCACTAGTAAAATATCAGAACAATTTTGTGGTCACCGTAGATTCCGCTAGAAATATATACGTAAATGCTATCGTTAATATACCGCCCGTCATGGGATCTTAAATGGTAACTTTAGATAATAATGATAACAAAATGTACTCATGTATAGCAGGCACGACTTGTAAAAGGATAAAATATCAGTAACGGTAGTTTTCAGAGAACACTCAAATTAAGAGGTCATAATAATATACAGGTGTTAAAAAAATATAGTAGCCCTAGGTCATCAAATACCAAAATAATCTCGTAAACATATGAATACTCTAACGTAAATGTTTAACCATTAACACGAGTAATTCGGGTCACATAAAATGATACGCACCAAGCTTTGCACAGATAGCTAAATTAGAGATAAAGCTAAGCTTAACAGTAACTAAAGCATAGATAAAATAATGTAATGGTACCATTAATTAAATCTTAATACTAGATTAATAAATAATAATGATGAGCATGAAATAACAAGATAAGGCCCCTACAACTGAATCCAAATTCAAGTTGAAATAGGCTTAGTGAAAACTGAGGCTACATAAAATATCACCCTATCAATCGCTATACACCTAGACTCTAAAATTTATTCGGTAAGCCAAAATGCCTTGAATATTAGCTCCCGCCAAAGTAATACCCAGCTAAACTTGTACATTAAATCATAGGTCTAACCTAACTCATGGAACTCCCTTGATAAATATAAAGATAATAAAAGAAACTGTTAATAAAAGATCGAGTCATCGTTTTCTACCACCGGCCTAGCCTCAAAATCACCCAAATCACCCATCAACTCATAATAATATAAAAGTTGAGTTTATTCGGATTTATATGGATCTTTTTGAGTTACTTGCTTTTATTTGGATTCAGTCGTTTGTCGCGTACTTAGAAACGGGAGTTCTGAAGATTCTATGGATCAAGTAAGACCGAGATCGATGAAGACCTGGAATTAAAGATCATCGCATGAGGCAACTTTGTGTGAGCTCAAAACCGCGCCAGGCGAGTCAATACTTTGATCATGTTGAACCTACATTTTTCTCAAATTTACTTTTGTTTAAATTATCAAATTGCATGCTGTTATTTCATATGCAAATATATGTTTGTTTGAAGATTCTAGTTATACACCCATTAATCGACTTGCTAGTATTATACCTCCTTTGGAAATATTTGAATATCTGAGCCTTGTCACCCTAGCAAAATTATAATGGTAATCTTTTGAAAATAAGTCCATAATTATATGCTATGCTTAGTACTGCTTAGATAATCGGGGGGCACCAACAATGCCCCAAAGCATCACTTTGAATCATGAGAAATTGGTTTGGGCAGTCATGGTGGTAATGACTGGTATATGTTGGTATGAGTATTTTATGTTCCCCAAAAACCCCAACTTGCTTATTTATCTGGGCGGATGGTTCGAGGGTGTGTATCGTGGTGCAGTGGAAGCACAAAGTGGATAGTGGTAGAACCGCCCAGATAGCCCTAAGGACCGAATCTTGTGATGACCTCCCAGTGTACAACAAGTACAACCACAAGCTGGCAAAGTGTAGGCAGGGCTAACTGATTTGCATCGACTTGGTAAGAGTTGCCCGGTGTGACCACGGGCGGGTAGAGGATGGCCACATCCTCCGACGTGACGGCACAAGAGGGGGCTTCTGGAAGGGTGATCGTACCCCGAAGGAAGTGGAAACCTTAGCGGACGTAACTCTGCTAGGAAAAATGCATTGTAAAGGTCCTGTGATAGTCTACTCAACCGCATGGCTAAGGAATCATGTGGGGCAACGAGTAGATTTATCTCTTGTGGGTAAAGTGTGCAAACTCTGCAAAGTCAAAAACTATTCGAATAGCCGTGCCCACGGTCAAGGGCGGACATGGGAACTTAACTAGATATAGTTCTATTTTAAAAACTTTGTGGGTGGAATTGGTAAAGTGGAGGGCAGAGAAAGGCCCTAATTTGTGTTGCCCTGGGTGTCGCCCCAGTGATAAGTTAAGCGGTTATGACGCTGAAGGATTAAGCATATGGTGCAGAGGCCATGTAATGGTGGATGGAATCTGGATCGCTATTACTATTGCATTCATTCGCACAATAAGTTTTAGTTCAAACTGCTAGGTCTCAGGAGATTTCTATGTATCATATTTCAAAAGCAATTTACGGAAAATAAAATAACCCGAGCCATCCTTTGATAAGCCATGGATACTATTTAATTGCATCCTGTGTGTTGGCTCGCGAGCACGATGGTTGTGCTCATATTCGCTTTCCCACAAATCCAGATCAGGAACCAGATCACTACGCCTCAGCAACACGATTGGACATGGTGGCGAAGAAGATGAAGATGTCAAGAACTAGGTCGCGAACCTCCAGTTGGCTGCCTGTGGGCATGTCCTGAAGGACCCACCTGTGTGCTTCGTTCTTCCGCTGCTGCAATTTATTGATTTCGGCCTAATCGGCCCATGAGTAAGTATATTATTATATTTACGCTTTCGCATGATATGTACTTTGATATTCAGAACTGTAATCTGTGAGCACTATCTACTGATCCAGGGAATGGTGCGGTGGAATCACAGAGGAATCCGGATTGTAAAATCTGGGTTCTGACAGCGATGGTATCAGAGCATATCGACTGCAGGTCATGACCTAATTAGCCTGGCCATTAGCTTCATGACTAGAATTATTTCTTCAAAATCTATTTCTAAAAATATAAGTAGTATTACTCATTCTCATCTCTCTTAGATGATTCCTCTCATCTATATGCTGCCCCAGCCATTTATACTTCTAAAGCTCTCTTATCCCGAATTCAAAATGATAAAAAAAATCCAGTACTCATTTGGTAAACCCCCATTGCAAACATACTTTTGGCCAAAGCCACAAAAGCTTAAATTTGAAACTCATTTCCGAAAATTATTTTATCCTTGGGAAGAGCGATTATCAAGATTGTTTTCAAAAATTCAGTTTTCGAACTCATTCATTTTGACAAACCTGACCTTCCGAGGAAATTTCCATAAGTTCAACTACTTGCCAAAAATTTCTTCCAAAAATTCACTTTGGATCCTCAAATAGTTAAAACAAAGTTCTTTGTCGAAAACTTTTCCCTAAAAAGGACCTTGTGTTTCAAAAATAAAAGCCTAAGGGTAAACCTTGAGGTGTTGCTTCTCAAATGAGTTATTGTGTTAAAAGCATATTTTCCATATCCGGTTTTATTACCCATGGTTAGAAAAATACTTCTTATTCTATAAAAACATTATATATATATATATATCCATTTTTGCCACAAAGTTTCAAAAAAATGATGATAATACAAGAATGAGCACTGATACC
This sequence comes from Dendrocalamus latiflorus, assembly GCA_017311315.1. Lineage (NCBI taxonomy): Eukaryota > Viridiplantae > Streptophyta > Magnoliopsida > Poales > Poaceae > Dendrocalamus > Dendrocalamus latiflorus. The sequence continues at coordinate 41,189,602 of CM029621.1, read as the reverse complement.
AAGCAAATCACCTACAAATACTTTCCTCTTCCTTCTGTTAATTTCAAAAGGAAAATTTTGTTCCCCTTCTCATACCCCTACTCTAAAAATTTAAGGTTAGGAACATCAAAGATATTCATGAAGATAAGGTGATTTCATTTTAAACAAACTATGCAGATGAACCCTGTGCCCCCATTATGTGTGCTTCCCTCAGTAGACGTGGTACTGTTGTAAGATTTTACTTGGGCCCTGTGCACTGCCTTCTTGCCCTCGGGCGTTATATTTCGCAGTCACAGGAAAAGATTGTTTTAAAGAACTTGCGAGTTTTGTGCGCCACCTAGCTTCCGGGGAAATTATGGATTTATTTTCGAAAGATTACCATTATAATTTTGCTAGGTTGATAAGGCTCAAATATTCAAATGTTTCCAAAGGAGGTATAATACTAGCAAGTCGATTAATGGGTATATAACTAGAATCTTCAAATAAACATATATTTGCATATGAAATAACAGCATGCAATTTGATAATTTTAACAAAAGTAGATTTGCGGAAAATGTAGGTTCAACATGATTAAAGTATTGACTCGCCTTGCGCGGTTTACCGCGGTCTTGAGCTCACTCAAAGCTATCTCCTTTGGTGGTCTTGAGCTTCGGGTCTTTATCTTCACCTTGATCTTGATTTCGCCGAATCAATAAGTCATTGAGGCTCTAGTTCCTAACTACGCGATAAGCGACTGAATCCAAATAAAAACAAATAACTCAAGAGATCCAAATAAATCCAAATAAACCCGATTGAACTTGATTAATTTTTATTATGATTAAATAGGCGATTTGAGACGAGGTTAATTGGACGCGGAGTATTGTCGGAGCCGAACTAGTGACGAATGGTAGTAGGGCATTCAAATGAAGGAGGGTTTATGACACAAAAATATTAATGAGATTATCTTGCTTTAGATTTGGGGAGGACTAGGTTGTGCCGGCCATTGAATACTATGGCTTACTCTATTTTATTTAATAACTTCATTTTATTATTTTTATATTATTGTTGAGACCCGAATATGCAAATCCGGACTCTCTGTGTATGCTGCACTAGTCCAGGATCACGCTAGTGCACACAGTCAAACATAGAGGTAATCATCACCACAATCACGATATTAAATAAGGGAATCTCAAATTATTAATCAATATCCAAAAGTGAGACCTTATGGTCAAGCTTACAATCTCAATAGCCTTAGGGGCTTAACAAAATTTAGCAGCGGAAAATCCAAAATAAAGCGTAGCGGCCAATCGACATGCCCACGGGCAATCGAGTGGGGAGCGAAGCGTAGAACGCGTAGTCGTCGAAGTACTCGCCTCCTGGAACCTCCTGCTGGCAGTACTCCTCTTCCTCAACTGAGCAACATAGGCGTAAAGCCGTGAGTACATTGGTACTCAGCAAGCCGTTTGTAACAAATGATGCAATATAGTATGCAAGGCTTACCAATGGAAGGCTGAAAGGGTTAATTTGCATAAACAGCATTTGAAATTACCATAAATAGATGGAAGGCGAATTGTAAAAAGACAATAATGAATAATCAAAGGAATTGAAGTAAACTACTTATGGACCTCCCATCCACAAGTTAAACCAACAGTGAATTAACCATCCACTGACCAACCACAAATTTTCCAAGAGTAACTATACCTCGTGTGAAATCACCGAGCATTGTCCATGACCGAGGACGCGGCTATTCGAATAGTTTTACACTCTGCAGAGGTTGCACAACTGTACCCACACGATGTGATAATCCTCACGTTAAAGATAATCACAACAAGGCTTTTACAATGATCCATCTCAACCCGATCCCACTCGCTAAGGTTTCGCCGTTGAGTAGGGTAAACCCCCCTAGTCGATAATTGCCCCCTCTTGCGCCACAACAACATCAGTAGTGTAACCAAAGTTGAGACTTCACAAATTATTATGCCAGGTCTATCCCATACTAGACATGTGGTTTGCACGGTAAAGCTCAGATCAATGGCGCACAAAGTTAAGTCCTTAAGTAATACCCAGGCGAAACATCCACATCCCAATGTGCAACCCGCACCCCCCTTTACTGCACGATCATTCGCCCGAGTGAAAACTAATTTTGTATAACCACGCCAACGACACACCAATGCCATGGCACAAATTTTATATTGGTGGCACCAACCACGATTCGATATATCATTAAGTCAAATTATTTAATCACATGTGATGATGAACCCAAATGATACTAAAAGCATAGCTAAGCATACTAATCGTGCCATCCCAAATGTGATCGTAACATAGCATCACTACTAAGTTTCCCAACCTATGGTGACAATGGCATCATGGCATTCAAATTTAACAAGGAGGGAATTACTCAATTGAGGTGATAACTACCAATTACAAGGTTTGTATAAAAGTAGCGATGCAATGTAATTTAAAACAAAATATTTAAATAATAGATTGCAAACTGGGTTCAACATGATCAAAGGACACGACTTGCCTTGGCCTTGCTCAGTTGACGGCTCTTGATCTTCAAATCCAACGGCGGCTCCCTCGAACGCGTGATCTAATGAGAGAGAAAACAAAACGAAGGGACAAAAAATAAATTCAAATAAAATTCAAATGAACTCCAAAAATTCTCAAACCTGAACCAAAAGGTAGAGCTCAATTTTAGATGAATTTAGGAAAAAGAATCGGGTCAATCGGAGCTAGGACGAGGGAGAACGGGCCTCTGGAAAATCTGGTTTTAGGAAAAAGGCTGAAAATCGGAAAAAGGCACTGTGCTGTGGACCGGGTGCACGGTGAGATGGGTCTACGGTGGGCTCGGTGCACGGAACAGTAGGGCTGACCGGGCTGCCGGCGCAAGCGGCTAGGGCTGACGTGGCAGACACGTGGCGACACGTGTGCACGGTTGGCTGACGTGGCAGCTGACATGGCAGGTGATGTGGCAGATGACGTGGCAAGCTGACGTGGCATCTGGGTGTGCTCGGCTGCTGATGTGGTGCCCACGTGGCACTGACGTGGCTTGACACGTCAGATCTAGGGCTGACGTGGCTCGGCTGACTCGGCTGCTCACGTGGCCAGATCGGCTCACAGGTCTACGGGACCGTGGCTGACGGGTGGGCCCGGCTTGTCAGCGCCTCGGCGCACGGTGGACTGATTCCACTGGAAGGCGAAGGGACGCGGGGGCGGGGTCGATCGGACGGCTGCGGTGCGGTGAGCGTGGACGCATCCGGGCCATCGGCCCAGATCTGAACGGGCGGCGGGGATCAAGCGGCTCGGGGCGAGACGGCGGTGGATCGCCGACGCGTGGCGGGCGCGCTGCGCGAAGCGTCGCTCGGACGCGGCACGGGCGCGGGCGGTTCCGCTGGCGGCGCGGAGCGCGGGGCGGGACGGCTGGACGGCGGGGTGCGGCGGCGGGCTGGGTCGGCGATGGCTCGGGACGGCGACGGGGCTCACCGGCGATGAAGACGACGGCGGCGACGGCGGCAGAGGCGGCGGACGACGGCAGACGGACGGCGGACGGACGGTGGCGGCTGCGCACGGCGGCGAAGCTCGGGGCGACGGGCGGCGGCTGCCTCGGGGTCGGCGCCTTAAATACCCCGGGCGTCGGCGGCGGCGGCGCGGGCCGAGTGGGCTCGGCCCACTAGGGTTAGGGTTAGCGGGGCGCTGACAGGTGGGCCCCACCTGTCGGTGGCACGGCGCGGCGGACAGCCGAGATCGGCTGCGGCCGACGCAGGCGGAACGGATGGGCGACGCGTGTCACTCATCCAGCGGAGGAAGGCGGGCGCGGGCGCAGATGCACGCCGCGTGGCGAGGGGCGGGGCAGGCCGAGCTGAGGCGGCTGGGCCGGTCGGCTTGGTGGGCTGCGGCCCACCTGGCTTTTAGGATTTTTCTCTCTTCTTTTTCTTTTTCAGAAATTCAAATAAAGACCTTTGAGCTCTAGAAAATAGCAAATAAATCCAGAAAAAACTCCGAAAATTCCAGAAAATTCCTTGAGACTCAGGGAACTCAAATAAAATATTTTTGGCAAATGTTAATGTTTAGTTTAATCATATTAAATCCAAATAAATTCTAAAAATTCCTTTTAAGCTTTAATTAATCCAGAAAAATCCAAATGGTGAATTTTATTTTAAAAGCTTCAAAAAGGCTCTGAAAATCAGGATGTTACAAACCTTACCCCCTTAAACGGGATCTCGACCCCGAGATCTAGGCTCACTACTGGAATAGGTTCGGAAACTCTGCCTTGAGATCGTCCTCGCGCTCCCAGGTGGCTTCCTCCTCGGAGTGGTTGCTCCACTGAACTTTGCAAAAGCGAACAACTTTATTCCGGGTGACTCGCTCTGACACATCCAAGATTTTGACAGGACGCTCTTTGTAGGACAGATCCTCCTGAAGATCAATTGCCTCAACTGGTACAGCATCCTCTGGCACTCTCAAACACTTCTTCAGCTGGGACACATGGAAAACATCATGTACCCCACTGAAGGACGCAGGTAGCTCCAATTGATAAGCAACCTCTCCCCTGCGTTTCAGAATTCTAAACGGACCGACATACCTTGGTGCAAGCTTCCCTTTTTGCTGAAACCTCTTCACACCTTTGAATGGTGTGATCCTGAGATACACAAAATCATCTGGCTCAAAACTCAGCTCTCGGCGTCTAGTATCTGCATAGCTCTTTTGCCTGGCCTGGGCAGTCCTCAACCTCTCCTGAATCAAACGGACCTTGTCCTCGGCCTATTTTAAACAATCTGGACCAAACACCTGACCTTCCCCTGTCTCTTTCCAATTGAGAGGGGTCCTGCATTTCCTGCCATAGAGTGCTTCAAATGGTGACATCTGCAAACTTGCCTGATAACTATTGTTGTAGGAAAACTCTGCAAAAGGCAAACAGCTGTCCCACTTAGGTCCATGATCTAGCACACATGCTCTCAACATATCTTCAAGAATCTGATTGACTCGCTCTGTCTGACCATCTGTCTGGGGATGGTATGCGGTACTGAAATTCAGGTGCGTTCCCATAACCTCATGGAAACTACCCCAAAATCGAGAAGTGAATTGGGACCCTCGATCTGACACTATTTTCTTGGGCACTCCATGCAAACTGACGATCCTCGACATATACAGCTCTGCCAATCTGTCACCGGTGTAGGTTGTCTTCACTGGGATGAAGTGAGCAACCTTGGTCAATCGGTCCACGACGACCCAAATCGAATCATAGCCCTCCTTGGTCTTAGGCAGACCGACTATGAAGTCCATACCAATCTCTTCCCATTTCCACTCAGGGATTTTCAACGGCTGAAGCAAACCTGCTGGCCTCTGATGCTCTGCCTTAACTCTCTGACAGACATCATAAAGGGCCACATACTCAGCGATCTCACGCTTCATGCTAGGCCACCAATATTTTTCTTTAATGTCCTGGTACATCTTCGTACTGCCAGGGTGTATCGAGTATAACGACTCGTGAGCTTCCTTTAGCAATAGATCCTTTAGCTCCTTCATATTGGGCACACATAAACGTTGCTTGAACCACAGGGTTCCTTGGGCATCCTCTGAAAATCCTGACTCTTTTCCTTCACTCATACTCTGTCTGATACGCTGAAATGCTTCATCATCTATCTGAGCCTGACGAATCTGACCATCCAAAGTGGGCTGCAACTCCATTGCTGCCAAAAATCCTTCCTCGACCAATTCCAAACTGAGCCTTTGGAATTCCTCATGCAAAGCTGGCTGACTCTCCTTGACCATCACTGAATTACAATAAACCTTCCTGCTCAGAGCATCTGCGACCACATTGGCCTTCCCTGGGTGATAATGGATTCCGACATCGTAATCCTTTATCAACTCCAACCACCTCCTCTGCCTGAGGTTAAGCTCGGACTGGGTGAAGATGTATTTCAAACTCTTGTGATCCGTATAAATCTCACATCTATTACCCAAGAGATAGTGCCTCCAAATTTTCAAAGCATGCACTACGGCTGCCAGCTCTAAGTCGTGGTTAGGGTAATTCTCCTCATGCGGTCTCAACTGGCGCGAGGCATACGCTACCACTCTCTTTTCCTGCATCTGTACACAACCCAAACCCTTGCGTGAGGCATCGCAATAAGTCTCAAAATCCTTGTTTAAATCTGGCAATACTAGCACTGGGGCTGTGGTCAAACTCTCCTTCAACTTCTGAAAGCTTTTCTCGCACTCGGGCGTCCAAACAAATTTCTTTTCCTTTTTGAGCAATTGGGTAAGTGGCTTGGCTACACTGGAAAATCCCTCGATGAAACAACGGTAATAACCAGCCATACCCAGAAAACTCCTGACCTGAGTCACCGAAGAAGGTGACTGCCAATCCAAAACATCCTTAACCTTTCCGGGGTCAACAGCAACTCTCTTTGCGGACATCACATGGCCTAGGAAGGCGACTTCCTTCATCCAAAACTCACATTTGCTAAACTTGGCATACAACTGATGGTCCCTTAATTTCTGCAATACCATCCTCAGGTGTTCCTCATGCTCGCTCTCATCCTTGGAGTAGATCAGAATGTCGTCAATGAACACAACGACAAACTTATCCAAATATTCCATGAACACCTTATTCATCAGGTACATAAAATAGGCTGGAGCATTGGTCAAGCCAAAAGACATCATTGTGAACTCGTACAATCTATAACGAGTCGAAAATGCTGTCTTAGGTATGTCCTCCTGTCGAATCCTCATCTGATGGTAACCTGACCTCAAGTCAATCTTGGAGAAAACTCCTGCTCCCATGAGCTGATCAAACAAGTCATCAATCCTGGGCAACGGGTACTTGTTCTTGACGGTGACCTCGTTAAGTGCTCGGTAATCCACACACATGCGTTGGCTGCCATCCTTCTTTTTCACAAACAAGACTGACGCTCCCCACGGGGACGAACTGGGCCTGACATAACCTTTGTCCAAAAGCTCCTGAATCTGCTTCTTGAGTTCTGCTAACTCATTTGCTGGCATCCGGTAGGGTCTTTTGGAAATCGGAGAGGTACCGGGTACCAACTCGATCAGAAACTCAACTTCTCGCTCTGGTGGCATCCCTGGAAGGTCATCTGGAAACACATCGGGGTATTCCCTGACAATTGGCACATCCTCCAACTGAATTCCCTTGATCTGACAGACCATTACCTGCTCTGGCTGATTCATGCTAGCTGAATACTGCACTTTCCTCCCATCGGAGCTGGTCAAGGTCACTGCTCTACTCCCGCAATACAAAACTGCCTGGTGCTTCTTGAGCCAATCCATACCCAAGATCACATCTAGGGACTGGATATCCAAGATAATCAAGTCCGCTATGAACTCAACTCCCTGGATGTCTATCTGAACTTTGGGACAGCCTAGGTTGGTGCTCAACTCCAAACCGGGGGATTGGACCAAAAGAATAGATCCCAGCGTAACAATTTCCAACTGTTGCTTTAAAGCAAAACTCCGAGAAACAAACGAATGGGAAGCTCCAGAATCAAATAAAACTATGGCAGATGCTGAATGGACTAGGAACTTACCGACCACAACCTCTGGTGCTGCCTGGGCCTCCTCTACAGTGACGTGGTTCAAATGGCCTCTCACCACCTGTGGAGTCCTGCTGGCCTGACCTGGCGCCTGGGGTGCTCCACGCCCTGCTCCTGGGGTAGGTGTCTGTCCTGGTGTGGCTCCCAAGTCGAAGCGAACTGGAGTGGGGGCCTGCCTCTGGGGGCACTTGCTAGCATAGTGTCCCGGCTCATGACACTTGAAGCAAGTAACAGACGCTGCTGGATTGGTGTTCCTTTGCTGCTGACCACCAAATCCACCGGGTCTCTGCCCTGACTGCTGGGGACGTGGCGCTGGGGCCGGGGTCCTGAAGACTGACTGCTGCTGCTGCTGCTGCTGAGGCACTCGAGCGGGCTGGTAAGTGTTGAAACGCTGCCTCTGAGCCTGGTAAGACTGAAATCCCTGCTGAGCCATCCTCCTCTTGCGAGACTCCTCGAGCTCGCGGCGACTGTCCTCAATTAGGATAACCTTATCCACCATCTGCTGAAAGCTGGCATAGTCGTTGCCCACAACCTGCACCTTCAATCATGGGTTCAAGCCCTTCCGGAACCTCTTCTGACGGTCTTCATCTGTGGCTACGTCCTCGGGTGCATAGCGAGCTAGCTGAGTGAATTTATTGAGGTATTCACTCACTGACATGTTCTTCTGCTGCAACTCACGGAACTCCTCCTTCTTCATGTCCATCACCCCATCCAGGACATGGGCGTGACGGAAAGCGGTGGAGAACTCATCCCAAGTAATGCTGTCCTGGTCCTCATGGGCACCACAGTAGTTCTCCCACCACTCTGCTGCAGGTCCCTCTAGCTGGTGTGCTGCATACAGCATTCTCTCCCTGTCTGTGCACTGGGCCAAGTTCAGCTTTTTCTCTACTGAACGGATCCAGTCGTCTGCCGCCAAAGGCTCTGAAGAACTGGAGTAGGTAGGCGGCCTCGTCCTCATAAACTTTGCAAAGCGGGACTGATGGTGGGCGGCCTGAGGTGCTGCTACCCCTGGGTGCTGACGCTGAGCCATATTGTTCATATTCTGCATCATTGCTTGCATCATCTGAGTCTGGGCCATCAGGAACTGACTGAGAGCGGGGTCCAGGGTCGGCGGAACTGCCTGGGGTGGCTGAGTGGTACTGCTCCCTGGGTTCTGGTTTGTCTGTTCATGACCTGCGGAGTTCCTGGTTTCAACCATCTTGCTGCTGCTCTGAAAAGAAAAACCATTTGCTGAGAACTGACTTCTGAAGGCTCAATAGGTAAGAGGGAAAAGCAAAGGTAAGCGGTAAACTCGTCCAAGGGGAATTTCTAATGACAACCTAAATTAAGCAAACACTTAGCTCGAAAGGCTAACAACAAAACTGGCAAAAGATAACTCCATTAAAAGATGGACATGATTGCAATATAATGCTTTTAAAAGCAAGATTTACAGCTCACATCCCAAACAACTGCAAATAAGATCCAACGCTCTACTCGTACTCCTAATCTAGTGGCTCCCACTCTGGGCCTGACAGATAGGGTTCGCTATCCTCATCCTCCGCATCACTATAGAAGACCCACGAGTTGCGGATTGGCGGCGACTCTGGCGGCGTCTGCTCTCTGGCGGGGGCGGGGGTGAAGCGTCGAAGGTATGCCTGACGGTCTCCGGTGATGCGTCGTCCCACCTCCGGGCTCGGCAGTGTAGGCGTCGGTAGAGGTACTGGCAACTGTGGTCGAGGCTCCTCCCTGACTGGCTCTGACAAACTGAGGGTGCCTTCATATTGCTTCTTGAACCTCCGAATAAGTCTGGCCATGTTGATCTTGTATAATTTGCAAAGCTGTCGGATGGCTTTGTATGCGGCTGCTTGTACGGAACATCCTCCACAAGATCCGGTGCTCTTGAAACTATGATGTAGAATCTGCTTGCCGACTCTCGTGGTGAAGTACAACCTGGTGATGCTTCCAATACGTTGCCCTCTATCTTTCTCATCCTTGGTGAGGTAGACAGGCGATCTCTTCAATCCGAGGCTTCGCAACAGAACACGGAGAAGGGCTCTCCAACCTCCCGTCTCGGTGAAAGAAGCTTGAGACATCTAATGCATTTTACAAAAGAAAGGTTAGTATAAAATTTGCGAAAATAAATCGTGAGAGAACGGGATAAGGAGCAGAATTCTTAGAGAGAAGGTAAGAAGGTATACATATCACTATTCATCAAATTTAGTTGGTTTGATTTAGAAAATAAATTTTTAAATCTTTTCTAATTCGACCACTCTAACTAGGGCTTCGTCCTGCAGTCGATTTGGCTCTGATACCATCTCTGTCGAGACCCGAATATGCAAATCCGGACTCTCTGTGTATGCTGCACTAGTCCAGGATCACGCTAGTGCACACAGTCAAACATAGAGGTAATCATCACCACAATCACGATATTAAATAAGGGAATCTCAAATTATTAATCAATATCCAAAAGTGAGACCTTATGGTCAAGCATACAGTCTCAATAGCCTTAGGGGCTTAACAAAATTTAGCAGCGGAAAATCCAAAATAAAGCGTAGCGGCCAATCGACATGCCCACGGGCAATCGAGTGGGGAGCGAAGCCTAGAACGCGTAGTCGTCGAAGTACTCGCCTCCTGGAACCTCCTGCTGGCAGTACTCCTCTTCCTCAACTGAGCAACATAGGCGTAAAGCCGTGAGTACATTGGTACTCAGCAAGCCGTTTGTAACAAATGATGCAATATAGTATGCAAGGCTTACCAATGGAAGGCTGAAAGGGTTAATTTGCATAAACAGCATTTGAAATTACCATAAATAGATGGAAGGCGAATTGTAAAAAGACAATAATGAATAATCAAAGGAATTGAAGTAAACTACTTATGGACCTCCCATCCACAAGTTAAACCAACAGTGAATTAACCATCCACTGACCAACCACAAATTTTCCAAGAGTAACTATACCTCGTGTGAAATCACCGAGCATTGTCCATGACCGAGGACGCGGCTATTCGAATAGTTTTACACTCTGCAGAGGTTGTACAACTGTACCCACACGATGTGATAATCCTCACATTAAAGATAATCACAACAAGGCTTTTACAATGATCCATCTCAACCCGATCCCACTCGCTAAGGTTTCGCCGTCGAGTAGGGTAAATCCCCCTAGTCGATAATTGCCCCCTCTTGCGCCACAACAACATCAATAGTGTAACCAAAGTTGAGACTTCACAAATTATTATGCCAGGTCTATCCCATACTAGACATGTGGTTTGCACAGTAAAGCTCAGATCAATGGCGCACAAAGTTAAGTCCTTAAGTAATACCCAGGCGAAACATCCACATCCCAATGTGCATCCCGCACCCCCCTTTACTGCACGATCATTCGCCCGAGTGAAAACCAATTTTGTATAACCACGCCAACGACACACCAATGCCATGGCACAAATTTTATATTGGTGGCACCAACCACGATTCGATATATCATTAAGTCAAATTATTTAATCACATGTGATGATGAACCCAAACGATACTAAAAGCATAGCTAAGCATACTAATCGTGCCATCCCAAATGTGATCGTAACATAGCATCACTACTAAGTTTCCCAACCTATGGTGACAATGGAATCATGGCATTCAAATTTAACAAGGAGGGAATTACTCAATTGAGGTGATAACTACCAATTACAAGGTTTGTATAAAAGTAGCGATGCAATGTAATTTAAAACAAAATATTTAAATAATAGATTGCAAACTGGGTTTAACATGATCAAAGGACACGACTTGCCTTGGCCTTGCTCAGTTGACGGCTCTTGATCTTCAAATCCAACGGCGGCTCCCTCGAACGCGTGATCTAACGAGAGAGAAAACAAAACGAAGAGACAAAAATAAATTCAAATAAAATTCAAACGAACTCCAAAAATTCTCAAACCTGAACCAAAAGGTAGAGCTCAGTTTTAGATGAATTTAGGAAAAAGAATCGGGTCAATCGGAGCTAGGACGAGGGAGAACGGGCCTCTGGAAAATGTGGTTTTAGGAAAAAGGCTGAAAATCGGAAAAAGGCACTGTGCTGTGGACCGGGTGCACGGTGAGATGGGTCTACGGTGGGCTCGGTGCATGGAACAGTAGGGCTGACCGGGCTGCTGGCGCAAGCGGCTAGGGCTGACGTGGCAGACACGTGGTGACACCTGTGCACGGTTGGCTGACGTGGCAGCTGACATGGCAGGTGATGTGGCAGATGATGTGGCAAGCTGACGTGGCATCTGGGTGTGCTCGGCTACTGACGTGGTGCCCACGTGGCACTGACGTGGCTTGATACGTCAGATCTAGGGCTGACGTGGCTCGGCTGACTCGGCTGCTCACGTGGCCAGATCGGCTCACGGGTCTACGGGACTGTGGCTGACGGGTGGGTCAGCGCCTCGGCGCACGGTGGACTGATTCCACTGGAAGGCGAAGGGACGCGGGGGCGGGGACGATCGGACGGCTGCGGTGCGGTGAGCGTGGACGCATCCGGGCCGTCGGCCCAGATCTGAACGGGCGGCGGGGATCAAGTGGCTCGGGGCGAGACGGCGGTGGATCGCCGACGCGTGGCGGGCGCACTGCGCGAAGCGTCGCGCGGACGCGGCGCGGGCACGGGCGGTTCCGCTGGCGGCGCGGAGCGCGGGGCGGGACGGCTGGACGGCGGGGTGCGGCGGCGGGCTGGGTCGGCGATGGCTCGGGACGGCGACGGGGCTCACCGGCGACGAAGACGACGGCGGCGATGGCGGCAGAGACGGCGGACGACGGCAGACGGACGGCGGACGGACGGCGGCGGCTGCGCACGGCGGCGAAGCTCGGGGCGACGGGCGGCGGCTGCGTCGGGGTCGGCGCCTTAAATACCCCGGGCGTCGGCGGCGGCGGCGCGGGCCGAGTGGGCTCGGCCCACTAGGGTTAGGGTTAGTGGGGCGCTGACAGGTGGGCCCCACCTATCGGTGGCACGGCGCGGCGGACAGCCGAGATCGGCTGCGGCCGAGGCAGGCGGAACGGATGGGCGACGCGTGTCACTCATCCAGCGGAGGAAGGTGGGCGCGGGCGCAGATGCACGCCGCGTGGCGAGGGGCGGGGCAAGCCGGGCTGAGGCGGCTGGGCCGGTCGGCTTGGTGGACTGCGGCCCACCTGGCTTTTAGGATTTTCTCTCTTCTTTTTCTTTTTCAGAAATTCAAATAAAGACCTTTGAGCTCTAGAAAATAGCAAATAAATCCAGAAAAAACTCCGAAAATTCCAGAAAATTCCTTGAGACTCAGGGAACTCAAATAAAATATTTTTGGCAAATGTTAATGTTTAATTTAATCATATTAAATCCAAATATATTCTAAAAATTCCTTTTAAGCTTTAATTAATCCAGAAAAATCCAAATGGTGAATTTTAGTTTAAAAGCTTCAAAAAGGCTCTGAAAATCAGGATGTTACATTTATCAAGGAAGTTCCATGAGCTAGGTTGGACCTATGTGCAGGTATATGAATTTGGTTGAGTATTAAGTATCGTATTGGTCAATTGTTGTCATTTATGAATTTAAGGTGGGGTTCGAGAGATGGCGTGTACGACTTTTATCTTGTCGAATTAATTTATCTTGCTAGTAATTTGATAGGTAGCATTTTATGCAACCCTAATTACTCGTGTTATTGACTAAATGTTTACTTTAGAATATTTATATATTGGTTAGTTAGGTCATTTTAATGCCCGACGACCTAGGGCTATTATATTTTGGTACCTGTTTATTAATATAACTTTTTAATCTGAAGGCACTATGGAAGTTATTGACATTTTACCCCTTTTACTTAGCTTCTGATACAATTTAATCTTAATTCATTTATGACTGCTTGAACCCGCTACACATGAGTATATTTTGTTATCGTACTAATTTAAAGCTACCATATAAGATTTGATGATCGGCAATAAGGTAATGGTGGTGTCTACATTTTTAGTTGGGTCTATGATGAACACAATAATTGTACTAATATATTTACTAGTGAGGTTACAATCCTATCATCCGTGCTTTTCTAACTATCCACCTATATACCTATTCGCTTTTAAATTTTGTTTATATTGCTAGTAATATGAGAAGCATTATTTTGTCGATCGCTAATATTCAGGGCATATGTTATATGCATTGTATACAATTTTTTTTAGTTTGCTGAAGTAAGTTTAGAATCCGGGTTTATAACACTTTATAGTACAGCATTTTATGTATCCTTGGTTAGCACTAGGCTTAGTGTAATTTGTATTAGGATCTATGTGTAGTAGTCAATATTATTATTCACTTAAACCTAACTTTATATTTCTAGCTCAAATTTTATTTATCTAACAAGGCTTGTCATACAGATCCTTAAATCAATATCGCTATTTATTTAAATCTATCACAGGGATTTATTTAATGGCTGCATGATGAATATCAGGGCATATATTATAATTTAGGGTATTCTTTATTATGTTTGAATATTTAACCAAAGTCATATTTATTTGTTATTGCATTGGATTTAATAATTAGCCTTTTAAATAATTGCTCAAACCATATTAATGAACTAATCAAAATTTAAATCTTAAATAATCTCATTTATATCCTAGTCAAATTTTTATTAGCTTCACTACATTATTCCCTTATTTTCTCTGATTTTTATTAATTAAACTGAGCTACAAAAAGCAGAATAAAAATGTGGGGAAAAAGTGCTGCAGACTGGATTCGAACTCCGGATCTCAGGACTTAGAAATTCTTAAGTGTGCTCAGGTAGCCAAATGGGCAGGATGCCTGGACTGATAGTGTAATCGCACTAAAACAAAATATGCTGAGTTGCTTCTAGGGCCAAAACAGGGGAGAGCCGGCGGCGCACGGTGCTGGAGTTGCCGGCGGCGAACGGTGGCCGAGGAGGGGGCGGCGACCCGCAAAATGGGTCACTGGGAAGGGTTTAGGCCAAGTGGGGGCGGTGGCAGAAGCCGGGAAGTGGTGAGGCGGCTCGGGCGGTGAGTTGAGCGGCTGGCGGTGAGGTTGGGAGTGACGCGCCGGCGGCTGGGAAGGAGAGGGGAGGGGATAGCGTGCGCATGAGCGGGAGGAAGGTGGACTGATGCTTACCGCGCCGGTGGTCGAGTCGGGGAGGGGCCGTGGTGAGCCGGCGGCGAGGACCCGGGGCGACATGGGGATGTCCACGGCACCGGCGAGCTGGGGTGGGAGATGGCCCCGGCCGGCGGTGGGGTTGAGCTCAGGGCACCATGAGGAGGCTCCCCGAGCATGGAATTGAAACACCACCCACCGTGGAGGGAGAAACGATGGCGGCGGCGCAGAGGGCAATGGCGGCCGGCTTTGAAGAAGAAGGCCGAATTGGGGGCTCTCCGGTGAATGGATCTCCAATTGGGTAGAAGGGGACGGAGAGGAGGAGTGGGGGCACGAGTTGGAGCGGTGCACTTGGTCGGGGATCGTCGGAGCGACCGGGACGGCGTGGAGGCGTAGGCGGCGGTATCGCCCGTGCGTGGGAGAAGATAGAGGGGGAAAAAGGGGAAAGAGCCAGGGGAATAATGGGGGCGACGGGGTTCTTATAGTCGGGGAGGAAAGCTTGCGGGGGCGGGGCTGTTGCCGGGGTAACGTGGGGAGCGCAGAGGTGACGGCGACAGAGGCGACTGGAGCAGCACGGCAACGGGATGGCGAGGTGACTTCTCGGGGGTGGGTCGGAGCAGGGCATGGCACGGTGATGGGGGCAGGTGCGGCTGAGGTGGAGAGGACGGAGGAGGCTGGGCGATGACGCGAGGGAAGGACGCGCGGGACAGAGAAAAGAAAAGGTCGGGAGGGGGAAGAAGGCAGGGAGGAGGGAGGAGGGAGAAAAAGGGGGTGCGGTCGCAGGAGGAGGGCCCAGCGGCCAGTGGGAAAGAGGGGGGAAAAGAGAGGAGAGAGAGGCCGGGGAAAAAGGGAATGGGGCCCGTGGGCAGACCAGGAGGGAGGGGAATTGAGGAAATGAGAGAACACGGCCCCACATGACAGTGAAAGAAAAAGGAGAAAATGAGAGGTAATACAGGGAGCACCTTTAAATTGGAATTTTTACTTTAAATTTTTAATTTATATTTAGGATTTTAGATTTTTATCTTACATTAGTATTTATTGATTTTGGATTTCTGCAGGATTCTAAAACTTGAATCTTTGATTTAAATTTTAACTTTACCCTTATGGTTACTGATTTCAATTATTGAACCTTTAACTCAATTCTTGGTTCAAATATCTAGGCACAAAAACTTCTATTTATCTATTTTCTATTTTATTTAATTTTTATTTTTATTTTGTTTTGGCTCGCATATAAATTTTGAACCTTGGCTTTGTATTCAAAGTCTTTCCCTTGCATTTTAGTTCTAATGTCACAACTAGGTCTGGAATTTAGCTGTAACAAATATGTATATGTATATACATATACATATGTGTTTTTGAGTGGCCCTTTTAATTCAACTCTTTCTCTTTAATTAATCCATGTTTTAAATCAATAGATTAATTTTAAATTAAGCTCTCATAGGTTGAACCCTATTTAAATTATTTTGTATTATTATCATCATTATTATTATTGGCCATGATTGTTATTTTGCATTTTGAAAATTATTCTAAGTTATTATTTGCTCAACACAAAACTCAGAAAACCCAACTAAGATTTTGAACAAAATTCAAATGTCAGTAAAATGCAAATAAAAGTTTTAAAAACTCCACATTTTCAAAAACTGGAAATTTTAGGATGTTACAACTGGACGTGCCTGGCCTCCGCCTCCGCCTCGTCTCCACAGGACGAGTCCACCCTCGGCTACGGCCTAGGATACGCAGGATGGGCCTAGCACTTGCTTCGACAACATGTCCGCGTAACGAATCCGGCCATGCCTCGGCGGTGCAGCTCCGGCAGCCAGAGGACGACTTCAGTAGCCAGTTCGACTTGTGTCCATGGCACGAGGCCGGGCTATGCCGGCAATTTCATTTCCACCCAAGATCATAGAAGGTCACAGGCCGCAGGGACAGAGGGGCCAAATGGCTCGGTGACATGGCTTTGATCCGTGAAGCCCTTCACCATGAGATGCTCTTGTTGTAGGGGTGACCCCCACCTAAGCCCAGCCAGCCTGCTAAAGGGTTTTAAAGCCCAAAATGGTACATGTATAATGACATAAATACCTTTGTGAGGGGCTCTTGAGTGTAAGGACATAATTGTAAAATACTCCCCATGTGAATATATATATGGCTGCCCCAGACATGGGGAAAGGCCAAGCATTGTTCATCTATCATCTTGTAACATCCCAAATTTTTTTTGGTTAAAAAATATGAACTTTTTTAAAAAAAATTCTTGCAATTTGTTGGCGTTCAGATTTATTCTGAATATTTAATTGAAGGTCATTTGAGTTGGTGTCATGCAAGCAAACATATTCAGAAACAAACACTGGTGATATTATAAAAGGAAACATTCAAATAATAGAGAACAAGAGATTAAATTACGAATATGAAAAGTTGATCCATAAAATGATGGGATGGCCTGAATCTAGAACATAATATTTCATTTCTGGAAATGATGGAACAATAGAAGCCAATAAATGAAATACAAATACATATGGATAATACATATAAATATATCTACAAAATTGTGCACATGCAATGAAAACTTTAGCAGTAAGAAAATACAAATATGAAAATTATGTGGGCCAGCAAAAATGACAATAAGAATTTGCATTTCAATTTACATAGGCAAAAGAGAAGCAATGGCCAAAGGAGTATTAAAACACACATTTAAATAGTTAAAATTTTAAAATTTAAATTTTAATGTCATGCAAAAATTTGAATCAATAATCATAAATATGAAATAGAAATTTAAATAAAAATCCAAATTCTAAAATTGTGCTTAGTCCTTTCCTCATTATTTTTTTCCTCTTTCTCTTCCTTCTCTATTACAGGTGGGCCCGGCCCCCCACACCATCCCACCTCTCGCCTCTTTCTTTTCCCCTAGTTATCCCTCTGCCGACTGGGCCTAGCCCCTGCTCCCAATCTCTCTTCCTCCTCCCTCCCCGCATGATTTTCTTCCTACCCCCGTCCATTCACGCACGTTGCTACCCACTGCGCTCGCGTCACCCGGCCCCGCATCAGCAACGTCACCTCATCCACGTCGCTAACCTGTTCCATGTCTCCATCGCCCTGCACCTCCCATCGGGTCCCCGCCTGAGCCCATGCCCTGCACGCCTATGACATCCGGCGTCGGCAGGCACCTCGCCATCCCTAGCGGCCATGCTAGAGTACACCGCAGCCCATGCCGTCGCCCTTGTCCCGGCGTGCCTCCAAGAACCTTCTACCCCCTCCGCGGCTATGAGTAGGCCCCGACCTCCCATTGCTCCCCACGCCACTCCCCATTCCTCCTTTGATCCGGCTGAGCACGCCCAAGCGCTGGCCGACCTGCCTCCTCACCGTATCCCGCTCTCCGGCGAGCCCCTCCAAAAATCGAGTGCATCCATTCGTGCCCCTAAGCCCCATCTACCTCCCCGTCAGTTTAATTGAAAATCCATGCACCGAAGACCCCCCAATTCGGTCATCTTCTTCAAAACCGGCCGCCACTACCTTCCGTGCCGCCACCGTCGCTCCTTCCTCTACAGTACTTGGCATCTCAATTCCAAGCACCTGGAGCACCTCCTCGACGCCGCGGAGCCTCCCCAACCACCGGCCCATGCCCCCCTTCATCCCAGCTCGCCGGCGTCGTGCGCATGCCCACGCCGCCCCTGGTCCTCGCCACCGGCGCCCCTCAGTGTCTCCCCGGCTCGTCCAGTCGCGTGGTAAGCTTCCTTGGGGTCCCCTATCGCTCATGCTCACCCTAGCCTAGTCTTCCCTCCCTCCGGCGGCTGGCGCCCCCTCCTCACCTCGCCGCCGGCCGCCCACCCGCCTCACTGCCATTCCGAGCCACGCCACCTCCCCCTTTAGCTTGCACACCTCCTCGGGGTTCCATTTCACAGGCTTGACCAACCTCCCCGGCCATCCCTCGCCGAAGCTCCCGCCACTCGGCCGCGCCGGCCAATTCCTCTGTTTTGCCCCTAGGCGCGCCTCACCTCATTTATATTATTTGGCTCCCACCACTTGCAAACGAGCGCATGCTCAGTTGGTCAGCCCATCCCATCTCTAAACCGCAGATCTCTGGTTCGAATCCATTCTAGGCACTGTTTTGTTTTATTTTTTTAGCACCTATCAACTAGGAAGTAACTAGGGAAGATGATAAAGGAGCTGGGAGGACTGCTTGGGTTCAAGTAAAAATTGTATATACCCCAAAATATAGAATCATATGCATACTCATAAATAATGTTATTTAATAAATAATTAAAAGACTAGTTAATAATTTCAGCTTTAGTAAAGGATGACCTTGCCTAATGAGAATCCTAATTCAAAATATATTCAAGTTAAAATCAAAGAAACTACATTGGGTGTTATGTTAAAGCTATAAAAACAAAGCTTTAAAATAAAGATCACTCCCAATTACAATATATGCCTTAATAATTAGCATGCCATCGGTACTTTGAATTGTAGCTGTAGGTCTAGTTGGTAATGATAGTGAAATGTAACTATAAATAGCAAGCCAGGCCATCACCTAAATGCATTTATATACGATCTTTTCTTTAAAGCTTACTTTGCACTAAATAACAATTGAAGACACATACATTGGAAACAACCTTTAATCCAAAAGGTGTCTTTAAGTAGGAATGTCACGTTAGAAAGAAATATATATGTGGCAATTATAATAAAGTAACGTCTAAGTCATCGGATGATTAAAAGTAGTCTACCTAATGTAGCTATGTAAATAGTATCATCATTAGCGTGTCATCGATAAATAAATCTCAACCGTAGATTTAATCAAATATCGATATTAAAATATAATCTGGTAGGGCACGCTCGGTCCTAGATAAATAAATTTAAACAAGAATGATAACAATAATAAAAAAAGTTGTTAAATAAAATGGGTGAGCCCGTGGTATTCAATGGCCGGCTAAACCTAGCCCTCCTCAAATCCGAGTGAGAGTAATGTCGTCAATATTCCTGTATCACGAACCCTCCTTAGCCTCCACTTCGTCAAATTTCCTTCTGCCAATCATCACTTTGTCCCAACCCTGTGTGACCTCGTCAGTCCTCTGCACCCAATCAACCTTGCCTCAAATCGCCCATTAACTCATATTAAGCTAAATTAAGTTTAGTTGGATTTATTTGGATCTTTTTGAGTTATTTGTTTTTATTTGGATTCAGTCACTTATCGCATATTTAGAAACAGGAGTCCCGAAGAATCAATGGATTAAGCGAGGTCAAAATCAAGGAGAAGATAAAGATCAGAAGCCCAAGACCATAAAATGAGATAGCATTGTGTGAGCTCAAGACCGCGGTAAACCGCGCCAGGCGAGTCAATACTTTGATCATGTTGAACCTACATTTTCTACAAATTATTTTGGTTTAAATTATCAAATTGCATGCTGTTATTTTATATGCAAATACCTGTTTAATCTAAGATTCTAGTTATATGCCCATTATTTAACTTGATTAATATTCCACCTCCTTTGAAATATTTGAATATGTGAACCTTGTCGCCCTAGCAAAATTATAATAGTAACCTTTCAAAAATAAGTCCATAATTATATGCCATGCTTAGTATCTGCTTAGAAACTCAAGGGCGCAAAAACGCTCAAGCATCATTTTTAATCATGAGAAAAGTTGGTTGGGCAGTCATGGTGGTAATGACTGGTGTATGTTGGACATGGTTATTTTATATTCCCAAAAACCTCAAATTGCTTATTTATCTGGGCGGATGGTTCGGGGGTATGGTGCAGGTGTGCACGAGAGTGTGGTTTGTGGTAGAACCGCCCAGATAACCCTAAGGACTGAATCTTGTAATGACCTCCTGTGTAAAACAAGTACAACCACAAGTCTGTAAAGTACAACTTGGCCTAGTAAATTTACCGGACCCTGAAAGTCATCATCATCGGTGGAGGAGGTGAGGTAGTGCAAGGGGCTGTCTGGGTGGCGGACTTGAATGGGACACCGCAAGTGGCTGTCTGGGTGGTGGGCTTGAGGGTGAAGTTCTTCTGCGGCGTGCTAGCAGTGTGGGTAGCCAGCTGCTAGGCGCATAGGAGGGGAACATCCCGCACAACCTATGAGACCTGCCGCAAGCGGGACAAGCTCGTAGGGGTGAGATGATGGAAGGGGTGAGGTACTTTGAACGGTTACTGTGATGGTTTGCTCAACCGAATGACTAAGGAATTGTGTGGGGTAACGAGTGAACTGTCTCTTGTGGGTAAACTGTGCAAACTCTGCAGAGTCAAACCTATTCGAATAGCCGTGCCCACGGTCAAGGGCGAACATGGGAACTTAACTAGATATAGTTCTATTTCAAAATCTTTGTGGGTGGAAATGGAAAAGTGGAGGGCAGTGGAAAGCCCTGATTGGTGTTATCCTGGGTGTCGTCCCAGTGATAATGTAAGCGGCTATAACGCTGAAGGTCTAGCATATGGTGCAGAGACCATGTAATGGTGGATGGAATCTGGATCGATATTATTATTGCATTCTCTTACACATTATGTTTTGTTCAAAACTGCTAGGTCTCAGGAAATTTTTATGTATTATATTTTAAAATAATGATAATACCTCCCACAAGGTAAAATGTTAGGAAGAGTAATTAGAGTGTAAGAAAAGAAGATGGTTGTTGAGGTAAACATATAAAGATGTTGGTGGATTTACGTCGATCATAAAAAGGATCCGATAGTGTGGATTCTAGAGAAATAAATTGGTGGAGCCTAAATGAATATATAGGCTAGATAGATGATTTAAATGATTTTTGGAGAATTAGGAGGTACAAAGGTAATTGCTGGATTGCAACACTGATAACTAATATAAATTCTTGGGAGATGGTGGTGATAATGGGATTAATAGAATCTGATCGATTACTGGGTGGATCAATTGAATCTTTGGGAATTTGGAGGAATGATAACAATTACTGGAGTATAATCTAGATCAATGATAATCTTGGTGGATGTATAGAATCGTAGATTTGATCACTGATATTCTTGGTGGAGGTATACTAGTGAACTGGTTAGAGTTAAATAAGAGGGATTATGGGAAGATCGAATTATGGTTTTGGATCAATAACAAAAGGATTGAATTATTAGAAAGCCCTGATACAAATGATGTCGGTGGATTTAAAAGTAATTACGCTAGAGGATCAATAAAATTCGGAAGTGAAGAGTTGGTGAATAGTTATTACAAGATTGGATTAGTGGGAATTCATAACACAAAAGATATTGGTGGATTAGATAAATGATGTCACTAGCTGTTCGGAGTTTTAGACAGCACTTGATCAGTGGATTATATAAATTATGATACTCACTATTTGGAGATTGAGGCAACAATTGATCGGTGGATTGCATAATTGATGATATTCGCTGTTTGGAGTTTTAGACAACAATCAATTTAGAAAGTATGTGCTCAATGGATTAAATAAATGATGTCGCTCGCTGTTTGGAGTCTTAGACAACAATCAACAAAGAAAGTGTATTTTGGTGGATTATGTCACTTATGATAATCACTAGGTGGAGTTTAGGCAGCAACAATGACACTATGATTAAATAATAATAATGCTACTAAAAGTGGTTTTTGGTGAATAAAATAACCCGAGCCTCTCCTTTGATAAGCCATGCATGCTATTTATTTGCATTCTGTGTATTGGCTCGCGGAGCACGGTGGTTTGTGCTCACACTCGCTTTCACGACAAATCCAGAGTCAGGAATCAGATCACTATGCCTCAGCAACATTATTGGTCATGGTGGCAAAGAAGAGGAAGATGTCAAGGGCTAGGTCGCGAACCTCCAGTTGGCTGCCTGTGGGCATGTCCTGAGGGTCCCACCTGTGTGCTTCGTTTCCATTGCTGCATTTTGTTGATTTCGGCCCAATCGGCCCGTGCGTAAGTTTACTATTATATTTACGCTTCCGCTTGATATGTACTTTGATATTCAGAACTATAATCTGTGAGCACTATCTACTAATCCAGGGAATAGTGCGGTGGAATCACAGAGGATTCCAGATTGTAATATCTGGGCTCTTACACATCTCCACTTCCATACCCTCATTCCACTGTTTGGTCTGTAACCACAACAGTAGCACCTAATCATCTACTGCCCTATTCTGCCACCGCTTGTGGTTGCCGCTAGCCATTGCGCTGGCCAAATTTGCCAGTGAGACTCTACCCAAGGGTGCACACGGACATGAGCAAACCATTTTGCACATGCTTATGTTCGGTCGCCACTTCCTTCGCCGGCGGTGAGCTACTCTCTCACTGGCAAGAAGAAGGCACTGTGCATGCATGATTAAATTTAAATGGCAGTTAATTAAGGCTAATGACCATCGTTAACCCTTAAGTAGTCTTGACTTATGGGCCTCTCATGTAATTAGCATAGACACTAACATGTGGGCCCTCCAATTTAAGAATTCATTTAAAACCAATTATTACAGTCAGAATCACTAACATATGGGCCCAGGTCTACTGTTTGCACAGTAGCTTGTCCAACTTATCAGTCACAGTGGTGGATTTCCAATTAAGGAAAAATTCTAGAAAAGAAAATAGAGTTGTTGGTACCACCTTTCATACACAGTGATATTTCCAAAAAGGGAAGTAGAAAAGAAATTAAAATCTCTATGGGAGAATTCTCTCCCTTTTTATTTTCTAGAGTTAATCCTACATATGAATTTTGAAATAGCATAACTTTCTCATTTTAATTCCAAATTGAATGAAACAAATTTCTAAATGCATCTAATATCAAGATTTATCTAATGGAACTAGAATCATGAATTTTTGAGCTCATTTGAATTTTTATTGCAGTGTAGTTTCAATTTACTTTGTTTATCCAACTTTTCATGCAAAATAACTGAATAGCATATGACGCACAAGAAGAGGAGGCCGAAGCGAACCAAGATCCGCAACACCAAGTGACAAATGAACAATGCGAGTTAACACTTTGATTCTGCTGAAACTACCCTTTTATGCAAATTATTTCAGTTTAAATTATCAAATTGCATGCTGCTAATTATTATGCAAATTATGTTCGCTTTAAGAATTTTAGTTACATGTCTATTGTTAATATGTGATTATACTTCCATTCCTTAAAATAATTGTACTCTTAACCATTGTCGCCCTAGAAATTACTGATAGTCCTAATAGTTAAATAATGCGTTTCATGCCATGCTTAGTTCTGTTTAGCTACTTTGGGCCATTAAGTTGGCCCCATCATCATTCCAACTTGAAACTGGTTTTGGGGAGAATATAAGTGGAAAATGGCTGGTATATTGGAATGTGATTATTTTATGCTCCCTAAATATCCCAACTTGCTTAATTGTCTGGGCAAATGGTCTGGGGGTGTGGTGTAGTGGATGCACAAGAGTGTGGATTGTGACCGCTCAGATAACCTTAAGGATTGAATCTGACTCTGACCTTCCAACATAAATCTATAGAACACATGTTGGCAAAATGTACACCTAGCTAACTATCTGACTCTGACCTTCCAACGTAAAACAATAGAGCACAAGTTGGCAAAGTGTACACCTAGCTAACTAATTTCCATAAGCATAGTGTGGTTACGTGAAGGTTTGCATGCGTGCAAAGGGAAGGATGATCTCATCCCCACTTTTGCCATGACAGCTCAAGAGGAGACTTCCCGAGGGAGGGTCTCGTCCTACAGAAGTGAAACCTTATGTAGGAGCCCAGATTTTATAATCCAGAATCTACTGTGTATAGCTGCACTATTCCCTGGATCAGTAGATAGAGCACACAGTTACAGTAATGGACATCAAATTACATATCATGCGGAAGCATAATTAAAAAAATAGACTTACTCATGGGCCGATTAGGCCGAAATCATTAAATTGCAGCAGCGGAAGAGCGAAGCACACAGGTGGGACCTTCAGGACATGCCCTAGGCAGCCAACTGGAGGTTCGCGACCTAGCCCTTGACGACGTCATCTTCATCTCCATCATAACCAAAAGTATTGCCGAAGCGTAGTGATCTGATTCCTGCTTCTGGATTTGTTATGAGAGCGAGTGTGAGCACACTAACCACTGTGCTCCGCGAGCCAATACACAGGATGCAATTAAATAATATGCATGGCTTATCAAGGGAAGGCTCGGGTTATTTTATTTGCAATAAATTGCTTTCGAAATACAATACATAGAAATTTCCTAAGATCTAGCAGTTTGAACCAAAACATAAGTTAGGAAAGAATGCAATAGTAATAATGATTCAGATTCCATCCACTGTTACATGGTCTCTGCACCATATGCTTAATCCTTCAGCGTCATGACCGCTTAACTTATCACTGGGACGACACCCAGGGCAACACAAATAAGGGTCTTTCTTTGCCCTCCACTTTACCAATTCCACCCACAAAGTGTTTTTGAAATAGAACTATATCTAGTTAAGTTCCCACGTCCGCCCTTGACCGTGGGCACAGCTATTCGAATAGTTTTGACTATGCAGAGTTTGCACAGTTTACCCACAAGAGATAAATCCACTCGTTGCCCCCACATGATTCCTTAGCCATGCAGTTGAGTAGACTATCACAGAACCGTTAGAATGCATTTTTCCTAGCAGGGTTACATCCGCTAAGGTTTCCACTGCCTTTGGGGTACGACCACCCTTCTAGAAGCCCCCTCTTGCGCCGTCACGTCGGAGGAAGTGGCCACCCTCTACCCGCCTGTGGTCACACCGGCGCAACCCTTACTAAGTCGATGCAAATTAGTTAGCCCTGCCTACACTTTGCCAGCTTGTGGTTGTACTTGTGTACATTGGGAGATCATCACAAGATTCGGTCCTTAGGGCTATCTGGGCGGTTCTACCACTATCCCCTTTGTGCTTCCACTGCACCACACTCTCACACCCTCGAACCATCCCAGATAATTAAGCAACTTGAGGTTTTTGGGAGCATAAAATATCCATAACCAAATATACCAGTCATTTCAACCATGACTGCCCAAACCAACTTCTCATGACTCAAAGTGATGCTTTGGGGCATTTTGGTGC
The DNA here is from genome assembly GCA_017311315.1 of Dendrocalamus latiflorus. Classification (NCBI taxonomy): domain Eukaryota; kingdom Viridiplantae; phylum Streptophyta; class Magnoliopsida; order Poales; family Poaceae; genus Dendrocalamus; species Dendrocalamus latiflorus. Next base: position 41,164,060 of record CM029621.1, on the reverse strand, counting down.
CCCTGTTTATCTAAGCGGTACTAAGCATGGCGTATAGATATGGACTTATTTCGAAAGCTAAGCATTATAATTTTTCCACTAGGGTGATGTAACATCCCAAATTTGGCTTTCTGGAAAAATTCAAATTCAAATTAATTATTTCAAGGTAATTGGATTTTACTTGGCTTTTATTTGGCTATTCTGAATTTTTTTGGAATTTAAAACATATTTTTAGAATTTAAAAAGTAATTTAAAATATAAAAATTAAATATCAACAATAGTTGGAAATAATTTTATTAAGTCCAAAATATCTCCAGGAGCTTCTGTGAATTTTTTGGAATTTTTGGAGGTATTTTCATATTTTTCTGAGGCCATAAGAATTTCCTAGCATTTTCTGTAAATAAAAATCAATTCCTAAAAATAAAAATCCAACTCCCCCCTCCGGCCGACGCGTGGACGGCCCAGATCCGCCCACATCGCCGCTCGGCCTGATCTAGGCCGCATCTTCCTTCCCCCTCGCTGTTTAGCGGGCCCGGCCCGTCAGCCCCCGCCTTCCTCTCCTCTTTGCCCGACGCGTGGACGGCCCGGATGAGCCGTGTCCCCGCGCCCGGCCCCGATCCACTGCTCCATTCCACTTAACCGCATCCACCACCCGATCTCTTCCCCTGCCACGCGCCTCCATCCTAGCCGCAGAGCCGCCCGCTCTCCTCTTCCCACTGCCACCCGGGCCCATCTGTCCGCCGCCCCGCCCGTGCTCCCGTTGACGCCCGGCCCCGCCTGTCAGCCCCTTCGTCCCCGCGGAGCGTCACTTTCCTTTCTTCCTCCCCTCTTTCCTTCTTTGCTCCGGCCGACCGTGCCCGAGCCGAATCCGGCCTTTCCCTCCGTCTTCTCCCCGGTTTTGGAAGCCCCGGACGCCACCGCGACCGAATCCCCGATCTCCCGTGCTCCCCTTCCTTCCCTGCCTCCTCTTTCCCGCTTCATCCCCCTTCCTTTCCTTTTTCGGCCGCCAGCAACGGTGAGAAATTGCCGCGCCCCTGCTCCCCCTCCGCCCCTATAAATACCCCCATCGGCCTCCTCCCTCCCCGCACCACCTCCCAGCGCCCTCCACCTCTCTTCCGGAGCCCCGAAGCGCCCCGCAGTCGAGCTCCCCTCTCTCCGAGCTCTGCCGCACTCCGGCGAGCCTTCCTCGCCGCCTCGGGCCTCCCCGAAGCTCGCCACCGCCACCCTGAGCACCCCCGTGCCCGTGCGAACCTCCCCGACGCCTCGGCCGATCCTCCCCGCCGCCGGAGCACCGTCGCACCGGAGCTCCCGAGCCGTCTCCGCCGCTTCCTCATCGCCGGCCTTCCCCAAGCCTCGCCGACGCCACCCTCGGAACCGCCTTCGCTCCAGGGACGCGTTTTGGAACTCCATCGAACCTCATCGGCCACCTCTCGCCGTCGGCACCGTCGCCTCCGTCCACGGCTGCCCGGTCCCTCCGGCAGGTACTCCTCGAGAGGGTTACCTACCCTTTACGGGTAGGCAACGCCTCCCCGCCCGACTGGTTACCAGCGCTCGCTCTTCTCCCCCTTGACTCCCTCGGCACGCATTCGAGCCCTCGGCTCCGCACGCTGAGGTTGAGTTTTCTCTCATTTAATCGCGCTGACAAGTGGGCCCCACACGCCAGCGATAGCCGTCCACGCGGGCCACTGTCGTCTGGGCCCCACCCCTCTGCGCTGGTCACTGACAAGTGGGCCCTGAGTCTAGTGGGTCCTACATGTCAGAGGCTAAGCCGGTGGGCTCACTGTCCATTGGGTCCCACATGTCAGAGGCTGATCCCATGGGCTCACTGACCAGTGGATCCCACCTGTCATAATTTCAGAATAAAAATAAAAGATTAAATTTAATAATTCCAGTAGGCCCCACCTGTCAGAAATTTCTTAATTTCTGGATTTATTCAAACTGAAAACTTCAAACAAGCATAACTTTCTCATTTTAACTCCAAATTCAGCCATTCAAATTTCTAAATTCTTCTAAAATCAAGATCTATTCAACTGTGGCCTCTATTTGAATTTTTGAGTTTATTTGAATTTTTATTTGCTTTGTTGCTTTGTCTTTTCGTGCATAGAATCCAATGTAGACGAAGACCTCTCCACTCCCCAGCAAGAAGACCCAGAGACCCTGCAGGAAGGCAAGTCTCCTTTGATCATCTTGAACCTATGATTTTGAAATGTTTTAATTATTTTAAATTATGTGCATTGCTATTTACATAAAATGATAATTCAAATCTTAAGGCATTAGTTATATCCAACCTTGTTATGCCCTCACTTGAAGTTGATTGCCATGTACCTTTGCAACCCTAGAAATTCCTTTGACTCATTAATGAGAGTAATATATTAAATTGTTGGTATTAGAGTGGTAGAACAATGCTTAGCCATGCTATTGAATACTTCATAAATCTTGCAAATGGGAAATTATGAATTATTGTAATACCCTTTGTGTTTACAAATTTAGTGGTAATTGGAGTTACCACTGTTCTTTTAAAATCAACTAAAATGTGAAAGTTGGTTTAGATTAGGGTGGATGGTTGGTTTGGATTGGTGCAGGAAGCACGAGATCTTGTAAAGTGTATGTTCCACCCTAGTCAATTAAAGACCGACACTTGTGTTTGTCCAGACTGAGCATTAACCGTACAACCACAAGTCTATATGGGTACGACCTAGCTGACTAACTTATGATAGTTTAGTTTAGGTGCCACCAGTGGAAAGTGGGTGCCAGGGATGGACTGGTTATCCACAGTGAGGGACAGGGATTTACTGTACTCATACGGCGCAAGAGGGGGCTTCGGTTCGGGCAGTTAGCCTACCTGCGGTGAAACCTCAGCGGGTGGTATCTAGCTAGATTAGAGTAAGGTAAAGGCTTTGTGATATTTTATCTGGGTCTCATGCCAAAGGAAGCGTGTTGACTTTTAGGATAATTTATCTCTTGTAGGTAAAGTTGTACAACCTCTGCAGAGTGTCAAACTATTCGAATAGCCGTGCCCACGGTCAAGGGCGGGCAAGGAATGCATTCACATGGTAGATTTCTGGTTTTGGTTTTAAAAATCAAAATTTTGTATTCCGAGAGTGGAGGGAACTCTTGGAAGGGAATCCTAGCAGTTGGAGCCAGAGAGGGTGGATGGAACCCGCATCTTTAAACTGATCGTTGTACCCTAGTGTTGGTAGATGGAACCTTCACTAGTAAGTTAATGTTAGTTCTGTTAAAACATTTATTTGTTAACTTGTTGCCTTCAAAAATAATTAATGGTAATTAAAATTGAAACCTTGCTTTGTGCAAAAGAACCATATAGCCTTCCTTTGTCAAGCCTTGCATCTATTGCATTTTTCCCAAGACTTGCGGAGTACTTTATGTACTCACATGCTACACATAAAAATAAATCTCAGAAGATTGTGAAGCTCAAGAAGGTGGCTACGACTACTGCTTCGCCTGCGGCTGTGATGGATTCTTCCCGGAGAACTAGGTCGCGCTTCCCCAGTCAACTGCCTGTGGCATATTGATGGGTCTTCACCAAGTTTATCTTTTGCTTCCGCTGTGTTTCGTGTGTGCGAGGTCTTGAAACCTCATTTGTAATAATGAGACCTTTCGGTCAGTACTTTTTATTATTGTAATAAAGCGTTGTTGGTTATGTAATCATTTCTGTTTGACTGTGTGCACTAGCTTTGATCTGGGACTAGTACGGTAATACACAGAGGGACCGGGTTCGGAAATCCGGGGTCCCGACAGGTGACAAGGCTCACATGTACAATATTCCAAAGAGAGGTGTAATACTAATCAATTGAACAATGGGCATATAACTAATGTTTTTAAATCAAACATATACTTGCACATAAAATAACAGCATGCAATTTGATATTTTAAACAAAAGTAATTTGCATAAAATGCAGGTTCAACATGATCAAAGTATTAACTCGCCTTGCGCGGTCTACCGCGGTCTTGAGCTCACTCAAAGTTATCTCCTTTGGTGGTCTTGGGCTTTTGGTCTTTATCTCCACCTTGATCTTGATCTCGCTTAATCCATCGACTCTTCGGGACTCCAGTTTCTAACTATGCGATAAGCGACTGAATCCAAATGAAAATAAATAACTCAAGAGATCCAAATAAATCCAAACACTTTAAATACCCGATTTAATTTTAAATTATACATCTATTATGATTTGAGAATAGAAAGATGATTCAAGTTAGTGTATTGTAATCACAGCGGTAGCTGGATTTGAGCAGGAGGACGAGTTGTCTGAATGCTTTACCTTGAGGGAAATTTTAGAAACACGAGAGATCAAAAGTGAAGATGTACCTACAGGAATTATCTGCTTTTGAGAAAAGAAGGTGGCCAAACATGGCCGATTGGGGAAAAGCGAGGCTTACCCTTTTGCTTGATGACTTTTTCTTTTAACTGATTTACATTTATCAAGGAAGTTCCATGAGGCAAGCAGGACTTATGGACAGATAAAAGAGTGTAGTGAAGCTAGTAAAGAGGGACATGGCTTTGTAATGCTAGGTTGCGGGGGCTTTACATGAGAAGAGTACAATTTTAAATTCTCGGTGTTACTTTGATATTTCATGTGACAATACTTTATCCGAAATTTTGTAACTGAACATCCGTACGGGTTAATCATTTAACCAACTGTTATTCACGGCTTGCCTGTTATTGGATGAGTGAGTTAGGAATTAACATAGATCTTCTTGATAAGGCTATTTCTTTCATTATTTTTGTATTTATTTAGGAAATTCCATGAGCCAGGTTAGACCTATGTGCTGACATATAATATTAGCTTGTTATGCCTTGAATGGCGCGAGCTTGTACATCGTGAGAGCATTAACCCGGACCTAGCGGTTCATATATCGTCTTTAATATAACTTGCATTCGGAGTTAATGGCTAGTCGATATGTTGACAATTTGTCAGCACTATGTTCCCGAGTGTTATATTTTCTACAGTCTTTTATACAGGTCACGTATTATAGCTTAAATAGCAACAACTGAAGACCTCAGTTTATTTAATGGTTCTTCGTGAAAGTACTTTGTAGAGACCCGAATATACAAATCCGGACTCTCCTGTGTATTCTGCACTAGTCCAGGATCACGCTAGTGCACACAGTATAAACAAAGATGAAATATCGAACATATCACGATTTACTAGGAAAAGACTCAAATATTATTAATAATCATCAGAGTATGACCTTATGGTCAAGCTTACAATAGACTAGCCCGAAGGGCTTGACAAAAACTAGCAGCGGAAAATCCAAAAGAAAGCGCAGCAACCAATCGACACACCCACAGGCTATCGAGTGGAGAACGAAGCCTAATCCGCGAAGACGTCGAAGAACTCTCCTTCTGGAACCTCCTGCTGGTTGCACTCCTCATCCTCAACTGAGCAACATAGGCGTAAAGCCGTGAGTACATTGGTACTCAGCAAGTCGTTTGTAACAAAGAATGCAATATAGTATGCAAGGCTTACCAATGGATGGCTGAAAGGTTAATTTGCATAAAACGACATTTGAAAATACAATAAATAGATTGAAGGCGCATTTGAAGTAAAACAATAATAGATAATAATCAAAGGAATTGAAGTAACCACTTATGAATCTCCCATCCATAAGCTAAACCAACCACTTATGGATCTCCCACCAACAATGAATTAACCACCCACTGTCCAAAACTTTTTAGAAATAACTATACCTCGTGTGAAATCACCGAGCATTGTCCATGACCGAGGACACGGCTATTCGAATAGTTTTACACTCTGCAGAGGTTGTACAGCTTTACCCACAAGACATGATCATCCCGGATTGCCAAGCTATTACACACTTCCTTAGGTGTGCGGCGAGGAGATCACGACAAGGCCTTTACAATGTTCAATCTCAACCCAGTTCCGTCTCGCTAAGGTTTCGCCTCTCACCCCCTCTTGCGCCAATGTGGGTCCATGGCCACGCCAAACCACACTCATCACAATGACGGAACCGGAATTGAAACATCCCAAATTAATTAGCCAGGTCCATCCCATACTGGACATGTGGTTTGCACGGTAAGACTCAGATCAATGGCGCACAAAGTTAAGTCCTTAAGTGTTACCCGGGCGAAACATCCACATCCCATGTGCCTCTCGCACCCCCTTTACTGCACGATCAATCGCCCAAGTGAAAACCAATTTTGTATAACCAACACCAATGACACTACCCATGTCATGGCAACAAGTTTTATAAGCGTGGTTAACCACCACATTCAAGTATATCATTAAGTCAAGATTAATTAACCACATGCGATGATGAACCCTTTCGCAAAATAAGCAAGGCTAAGCATTCTAATCGTACCAACCCAATGTGACAAATAACATAGCATCACTAATTAAATTCCCAACCTAAGGTGACAATGGCATCAAGGTATTCCAAAATATCAAGGAGGGAAAAATAACCAATTGGGATGATAACTACCAATACAAGGGTTTGAATAAAAATAGCGATGCAAGATAATTTAAAACAAAATAATTAAATAATAGATTGCAAACTGGGTTCAACATGATCAAAGGACACGACTTGCCTTGGCCTTGCTCAGCTGAGGTCTCTTGGTCTTCAAATCCAACTTCCGTTCCCTCGAACACGTGATCTAACGAGAGAGAAAACGAGACGAAAAGACAAACTAAATTCAAATAAAATTCAAATGAACTCCAAAAACTTCCAAACCTAGACCAAAAGGAAGAGCTCAATTTTAGATGAATTTAGGAAAAAGAATCGGGTCAATCGGAGCTAGGACGAGGGAGAACGGGCCTCTGGAAAATTGGATCTAAAGAAAATCGGGGAAAATCGGAAATTGCACTGTGCTGTGGACCGGGTGCACGGGGAGCTGGGTCTACGGTGGGCTCGGCTCACGGAACAGTACGGCTGACTGGCTGCTGGCGCAAGCGGCTGGGCTGACGTGGCGCTTGCGTGGCAGCTGACGGGGCTGCTGACTCGGCGGCTGGCTCACGGGTGCACGGCTGACGGGTGGGACCCGGCTGGCAGCGAGTCGGCGCACGGTAGACCGGGTCTACGGGAAGGCGAGGGGTTGCGGGGCGCGGGCGGCGGTCGATCGGACGGCTCGAGGGCGTCCACGCGGCGTGATCTGGGCCTTTGGCTCAGATCTGGATGGGCGGCGGGGATGAGGCGGCGCGGGAGGCGGGAGTCGGCCGATGGCTGACGCGTGGCGGCACGCGTCCCGAGGTGTCACGGACGGAGCGGCCGAGGCGCGGGCGCGTCCGCTGGCGGCGCGGGGCACGGGCGGCGGTCGATCGGGCCGGCGGGAGGGGTGACGGCGGCGACTGGCCGGTCGGCGGCGACCGAGGCGGCGGCGGAACTCACCGGCGGCGACTAACGGCGAGCGCACAGGCGGCGAGGTCTGACCGGCGGCGAGGTTTGGCGGCGGGGACGGCTCACCGGCGGTGGCAGAGACGGCGGCAGCGGCGCTCCGGCGGAGAGAGACGACGAGAGCGGCGGCGGAGGCGGCGGCTCGGGACGGGGGAGAAGCCGAGGGGTCGGCCCCCTTAAATACACGGACGCCGAGGCGGCCGGGTCGGGTACGGCGGAGAGTCCGCGGCGGAGACGGCGGCGCTCGGGCGGAGTCCGGGCCGGACACGGGGACGGGAGAGTCCCGATCGGGGACGAGGGCCCTGACAGGTGGGCCCCACCTGTCGGTGGCTCCGGGCGAGCGGGCGGCACGGATAGCGCGCGGGCGCGAGCGGGCGGCCGGGATGGGCGACGCGTGGCGCGCATCGAGCGGAGGAAGGCGGGCGCGGGCGCGGCACCGATTGGCGACGCGTGGCACGGGGCGGGAGCGCGCTGGTGCGGGCTGGCTGGGCTGAGCGGGTTGGGTCGGCTGGTGGGTTTCGGCCCACTGGCCGGTTGGGATTTTCTGGGGTTTTTCTTTTTCAGAAATTCAAATAAATTACTTTGAGCTCTAGAAAATAGCAAATAAATCCAGAAAATCCAGGAAAATTCCAATAAATTCCTTGAGACACAAGGAACTCAAATAAAATAACTTTGGCAAATTTTTATGTTTAGATTATTCATATTAAACCCTTTCAATTTAATAAAATTCCAATTAAGCTTTAATTAATTCCAGAAAAATTCAAATGGTGAATTTTATTTTAAAAACTTCAAAAAGGCTCTGAAAATCAGGATGTTACAAACCTCCCCCCCTTAAACGGAATCTCGACCCCGAGATTCAGGCTCACTAAAAGAATAGGTTACCAGGTGCGACGTTGGAGACGACGTGGTTGAGGCTCCCCCTTGCAACGCTTTGAGGTATTTGGCTTCCTTGACTTGACGATGTTCCACGGCTTGCTCCTGGAGTCTTGGCAGGGGTACTTCCAAGATTGAACGGAATTGGCGTGATTCCTTGACGCTTCTGCGGGGTTCCTGGGACCAACCATCTTGCTGCTGCTCTGAAGAGAAACACTACTGACTGCTCCAGGCGAAAAGGTAAGGGGGAAAAGCATAGGTAAGACTTGAGGTTGAACTTGGACAACTTTATTCCGGGTTAGTTGCTCTGACACTTCCAAAACTCTGACCGGGTTTTAAAGATAAGTGGGAAAAGCATAGAGGAGAGGTAAATCCGTCTAAGGGGAATTTCTAATGGCAACCTAAACTAAACAAACACTTAGCCGAAAAAGGCTAACAAAAGAAGCAATAAACTCCACAAAAAGATTTTTGACATGACTGCATCATAATGCTAGAAGCAAAACTGCAGCTCACATCACACCCAACGGCAAATAAGAAGCAAGACGATCTACACGATACTAAAAACTATAACAAGGTTGAAATCTAATGGCTCCTAATCTTCACGGAAATCTCCAATCTTATCTTGACATATTGGGTGCTTCCTTGATCCAAACTTCACAGCACAGCTTGAAGAATTCCATGCCAACTTTTACTTTGATCGAGGGACACTCGAGACATCTATAGACATTATAGGATAAGAAGTCAAATTTAGTTTCGAAAACAAGTTCTCAGAGGAGGCAAGGAGCAAGAATCCTAAGAATGAGGTAAGAATCAAGAATTACTAGACAATCATTTGGTTGATTCGATTTAGAAAATAAATTTTGAAAACTTGACTAATTCGACCATTCTAACTAGGGCTTCGTCCTACAGTCGATATAGCTCTGATACCATCTCTGTAGAGACCCGAATATACAAATCCGGACTCTCCTGTGTATTCTGCACTAGTCCAGGATCACGCTAGTGCACACAGTATAAACAAAGATGAAATATCGAACATATCACGATTTACTAGGAAAAGACTCAAATATTATTAATAATCATCAGAGTATGACCTTATGGTCAAGCTTACAATAGACTAGCCCGAAGGGCTTGACAAAAACTAGCAGCGGAAAATCCAAAAGAAAGCGCAGCAACCAATCGACACACCCACAGGCTATCGAGTGGAGAACGAAGCCTAATCCGCGAAGACGTCGAAGAACTCTCCTTCTGGAACCTCCTGCTGGTTGCACTCCTCATCCTCAACTGAGCAACATAGGCGTAAAGCCGTGAGTACATTGGTACTCAGCAAGTCGTTTGTAACAAAGAATGCAATATAGTATGCAAGGCTTACCAATGGATGGCTGAAAGGTTAATTTGCATAAAACGACATTTGAAAATACAATAAATAGATTGAAGGCGCATTTGAAGTAAAACAATAATAGATAATAATCAAAGGAATTGAAGTAACCACTTATGAATCTCCCATCCATAAGCTAAACCAACCACTTATGGATCTCCCACCAACAATGAATTAACCACCCACTGTCCAAAACTTTTTAGAAATAACTATACCTCGTGTGAAATCACCGAGCATTGTCCATGACCGAGGACACGGCTATTCGAATAGTTTTACACTCTGCAGAGGTTGTACAGCTTTACCCACAAGACATGATCATCCCGGATTGCCAAGCTATTACACACTTCCTTAGGTGTGCGGCGAGGAGATCACGACAAGGCCTTTACAATGTTCAATCTCAACCCAGTTCCGTCTCGCTAAGGTTTCGCCTCTCACCCCCTCTTGCGCCAATGTGGGTCCATGGCCACGCCAAACCACACTCATCACAATGACGGAACCGGAATTGAAACATCCCAAATTAATTAGCCAGGTCCATCCCATACTGGACATGTGGTTTGCACGGTAAGACTCAGATCAATGGCGCACAAAGTTAAGTCCTTAAGTGTTACCCGGGCGAAACATCCACATCCCATGTGCCTCTCGCACCCCCTTTACTGCACGATCAATCGCCCAAGTGAAAACCAATTTTGTATAACCAACACCAATGACACTACCCATGTCATGGCAACAAGTTTTATAAGCGTGGTTAACCACCACATTCAAGTATATCATTAAGTCAAGATTAATTAACCACATGCGATGATGAACCCTTTCGCAAAATAAGCAAGGCTAAGCATTCTAATCGTACCAACCCAATGTGACAAATAACATAGCATCACTAATTAAATTCCCAACCTAAGGTGACAATGGCATCAAGGTATTCCAAAATATCAAGGAGGGAAAAATAACCAATTGGGATGATAACTACCAATACAAGGGTTTGAATAAAAATAGCGATGCAAGATAATTTAAAACAAAATAATTAAATAATAGATTGCAAACTGGGTTCAACATGATCAAAGGACACGACTTGCCTTGGCCTTGCTCAGCTGAGGTCTCTTGGTCTTCAAATCCAACTTCTGTTCCCTCGAACACGTGATCTAACGAGAGAGAAAACGAGACGAAAAGACAAACTAAATTCAAATAAAATTCAAATGAACTCCAAAAACTTCCAAACCTAGACCAAAAGGAAGAGCTCAATTTTAGATGAATTTAGGAAAAAGAATCGGGTCAATCGGAGCTAGGACGAGGGAGAACGGGCCTCTGGAAAATTGGATCTAAAGAAAATCGGGGAAAATCGGAAATTGCACTGTGCTGTGGACCAGGTGCACGGGGAGCTGGGTCTACGGTGGGCTCGGCTCACGGAACAGTACGGCTGACTGGCTGCTGGCGCAAGCGGCTGGGCTGACGTGGCGCTTGCGTGGCAGCTGACGGGGCTGCTGACTCGGCGGCTGGCTCACGGGTGCACGGCTGACGGGTGGGACCCGGCTGGCAGCGAGTCGGCGCACGGTAGACCGGGTCTACGGGAAGGCGAGGGGTTGCGGGGCGCGGGCGGCGGTCGATCGGACGGCTCGAGGGCGTCCACGCGGCGTGATCTGGGCCTTTGGCTCAGATCTGGATGGGCGGCGGGGATGAGGCGGCGCGGGAGGCGGGAGTCGGCCGATGGCTGACGCGTGGCGGCACGCGTCCCGAGGCGTCACGGACGGAGCGGCCGAGGCGCGGGCGCGTCCGCTGGCGGCGCGGGGCACGGGCGGCGGTCGATCGGGCCGGCGGGAGGGGTGACGGCGGCGACTGGCCGGTCGGCGGCGACCGAGGCGGCGGCGGAACTCACCGGCGGCGACTAACGGCGAGCGCACAGGCGGCGAGGTCTGACCGGCGGCGAGGTTTGGCGGCGGGGACGGCTCACCGGCGGTGGCAGAGACGGCGGCAGCGGCGCTCCGGCGGAGAGAGACGACGAGAGCGGCGGCGGAGGCGGCGGCTCGGGACGGGGGAGAAGCCGAGGGGTCGGCCCCCTTAAATACACGGACGCCGAGGCGGCCGGGTCGGGTACGGCGGAGAGTCCGCGGCGGAGACGGCGGCGCTCGGGCGGAGTCCGGGCCGGACACGGGGACGGGAGAGTCCCGATCGGGGACGAGGGCCCTGACAGGTGGGCCCCACCTGTCGGTGGCTCCGGGCGAGCGGGCGGCACAGATAGCGCGCGGGCGCGAGCGGGCGGCCGGGATGGGCGACGCGTGGCGCGCATCGAGCGGAGGAAGGCGGGCGCGGGCGCGGCACCGATTGGCGACGCGTGGCACGGGGCGGGAGCGCGCTGGTGCGGGCTGGCTGGGCTGAGCGGGTTGGGTCGGCTGGTGGGTTTCGGCCCACTGGCCGGTTGGGATTTTCTGGGGTTTTTCTTTTTCAGAAATTCAAATAAATTACTTTGAGCTCTAGAAAATAGCAAATAAATCCAGAAAATCCAGGAAAATTCCAATAAATTCCTTGAGACACAAGGAACTCAAATAAAATAACTTTGGCAAATTTTTATGTTTAGATTATTCATATTAAACCCTTTCAATTTAATAAAATTCCAATTAAGCTTTAATTAATTCCAGAAAAATTCAAATGGTGAATTTTATTTTAAAAACTTCAAAAAGGCTCTGAAAATCAGGATGTTACATACTTTTATGACTTCTTAAAGACATAGGAACGACAGTCATACTTTAGATGGTTAATTGTGTACCACCTAATTACATACTGCTTTTATTGCGCAAGTAGTTTGCTCCCTATATTCTATAGTCATTTTGTGTGGAATGCTAATCCAAACACCAGCGGTCATTAGTAATTTAAATCTAGCGTTTTGAGATTTATTTATTGGCAATGCATACGACTTTTTAGCTTATGGACTTAATTCACATTACTATTAATTTGATATGTGGTATTTTATGCAACCCTTAATTATTAATAGGCATCATTTGAGTTAGGATCCACGTGTTCGAGTCCTAGCTCTCTATATTCAATCATGCTCAGTATTTTGTATTTTTGTTTACTAAATCTAATGTTAAGATTTAACTTATGAAATCTTATCAATTCACCTATAATTCAATTATTATTAGGCTTATTTTTAGTTTTAATTTAAATTTATTTATCAGGACAAGGCTGGTTATATTTTAATATTTTTTTCATTTAGCAAAATCTACCTCTACGGCTTATTTAAGATGGCGTGTTAAATATTAGTGCATATTTTAATTATAGCCAAGGGTACTCTTTATTAAGTTTTAGAACCATCCCTTATGATTGCCTTCACTTTATAATTAGATTAAGATAAATAGTAAAGGCTCATTATTTACTCATATATGGTAATTAATTAAAATTTAAGTCTTTAATAATCTTATTTACACCCTGATTAAATTTTTATTAACTTCTCTAAATTATTTCCAAATTTTCTCTTAATTTTTTTGAATTAAAATGGATTATAAAAATGAAATAAAAATGGGTGTAAATAGCACGGCTGGCTGAATTTGAACCGAGGACCTCGGGGGTGTTGTCTGTTAGCGATTGCGCTGCTAACCATCCGGGCGACGGGTGTTTCTTGACAAGGAGAGGGAGATATACAAGGAAATGTGAGGGAGGAGCTGGGCAAAATAGAGGAAGCCACCGCCGGCGAAAAGCGGTGTTACCGGCGGTGAGCTGCGGCTGGGGAGGGAATGGCGACCCGCAAAATGGGTTGTACCAGGGACGGGGAAGCTAGAGATGGCGGCGGGTTGGCCGGAGCGGCGGCAAGGCGGGCGGGCGGCAGGCGCAGGGCGGCCAGCGGTCAGGTGGGAAAAGGGGGCGGCGGCACCGGTGTGGAGGGGGGTAAATTAGCGGGTGCATGAGCAAGGGTAAGACTAGAGGAAGCTCACCAGGAGGTTGGCGGAGCGGGCAAATGGCCGTGGCTGGCTGACGACGACGGCCGACGGTGGCGCGGGAAGGTTCATGTCACCGGCGAGGTACAGGCGAGGGAAGGCCCTTGCGACGGTGCGGATGGTATTGCAGTGCCACGGGAGAGCTCCAGACCGGAGGAATTGACGTGGCGCCCGCCGAGGAGAGAGCGGCGGTAGAAGTGGCGGCAGCGGCCGGTTATGGGGAAGACGTGGCGGCGACCGGGAATTGGGGGAGAAGGGGGAGGGAGAGTTAGTTTGCAGACCTGAGGGAGAGGCTGAGCCGCTACTTATAGTGATGGAGGGGCTGCCGGGGGGAGGGTTGGCCGAGGGCGTGGGGACGGGACGGCTGCGAATGGGGTGCACGGCCGGGCAACGTGCGCGCGCACAGGGCATGGGTGAGAGGATGGGGCGCGACATGGGAGCAGGGCGTGGCGCAGCCGGGATTCGCATGGGGTGGCATGGGAGGTGAGAAGCGAGGCAATTTGATGGGAGTAGGTCTGCGACGTGGGGTGACAGAGGAATGGGAGAGCTGGGGCCGGCGGTCGGTTGACGAAGGCAGGGGGGAAGGCAACCCATGGGAGAAAGAAAAAGAAAGGAGGCAGAGGGCAGACCGAGCCCGCGTGCAGAGAGAAAAGGAGGGGAAACAAAAGAGAAACCGGGGTGGGGGAGAAAGGAAAGAGGTGGTAGGGGCCGGGCCCATGTGGAGGAGAGTGGGGGAAGACAAGAAAAAGTGAGAAAAGGAGGGAAGGGCTAGGCATACTTAAAATCTTTATTTATTTACACTTTAATTTACAGCTTGACTTATATTAGGGTTTACTAATTTTAATTTTTGCATGGCAATTAAGATTTGAATCTTACTCTGCACTTCAATTGTCATTATTATTTTGAGACTTATATTGGGAATATTCTCGTTGCCATTTTTCTTTTACCTAGGCAAATTGAAATTCAAATTCTTATTGTCATTTTTGCTAGCCCACATAATCTTTATATTTGTATTTTCTTACTGCTAAAGTTGTCATTGTATGTGCACAATTTTGTAGATATATTTATATGTATTATCCATATGTATCTGTATTCCATTTATTTGTTATTTGTGCCATTATTTCCAGAAATGAAATTTTATGTTTTGAATTCAGGCCATCCCATTATTTTATGGATCATCTTTTCAGATTCGCGTTGTAAATTCTTGTTCTCTATTATTTGAACTTCTCCTTTTATAATATCCCTTGGGTTTGTTTCTTTCTTGAGCTTCTAAAATTTTTGGAACCTCAACCAAATTTCAGAAAAGTTATCACAAACTCCAAATTCAAATAAAGCATATTGCAAGATAATTCAAAAAGATTCACATTTTCATATTTAAATTTTCAGGATGTTACAAACCTACCCCCCTTAAATAGAATCTCGACCCCGAGATTCCGGTAGAGTAGAAAGAAGTAAGCGGGGTTAAATTGGCTAGCAATAGGTTCCAGAGTTTAGTTTGTCGTGATGGCCTTCACCTCGCAAAGGTAGGAAGCAAGTACGCACCTAGAAGGGCTAATGCTTAAAGAAGTTAAAAGGGATGAGTGACTTGTTCTTTCGGATAGGTCGTAGATGTTGAGATGCTTGCTCCTTAACATCGTTGTAGTTTCTTGATTGACCCTGGGTCCAAAATAATTATTCCTCGTGGTAGTTTTCTCAGCTACCCCCCTTAAAATGGGTATCACTAGTCATTATTTGTTTCTTCTATTCCCAGATATGATGGGTCATGTGGCGATTTGATCTATGGGTCCTCCGAGTAGGTAAGGGAAGAATGTTAGCAGGTTAGAGTCTCGAGTCTTGGTCCTTGGCTACTTATCACTTTGATGCGGTAGACCCGACTGGGTTTGCAGCAACAGGGCGAGAGGGAATAGCATGAGGTAAGGATTCAGTCGGGGGCTAAGGTGATCTCACCCATGCTAATTTTTAGAAGAGCGCTTCCAGGGAGCTGGGGTGATACAAAACTCACAAGTTTTCAAAAGCAAACCTTTCTCGTGACTGCGAAATAGGGCACCCGAGGGCAAGAAGGAAGTGCACCGGGTCCAAATAAAATCCTGCAACAATACACCGTCTACTCGGGGCACACATACGAGGGCACATGGTCCATATGCATAGTTCGTTTAAAACGAGACCACCTATCTTCATGACCATTTTCGACATTCCTAACCTTAAATTTTTGGAGTATGGATACGAGAAGAGGGACAATTTTTTTTGAAATCAATAGAGAGAAGAGGTAAGTATTTGAGGTATTTTCATTGATATCAGCACTTACTCTTGTGTTATCGTTTTGAATTTGGAGTAAGAGAACTTTAGAAGTACAAATGGCTAAGGCAGCATATAGATGAGTGGGAATCATCTAAGAGAGGTGAGAATAAGCAATACTACTTATATTTTTGGAAATAGTAATTTTGAAGAAATAATTCTAGTCATAAAACTAACGACCAGGCTAACTAGGTCACGACCTGCAGTCGATATGCTCTGATACCATCCCTGTAGGAGCCCATATTTTATAATCCGGAATCTACTGTGTATAGCCGCACTATTCCCTGGATCAGTAGATAGTGCACATAGTTACAGTAATGGACATCAAATTACATATCGTGTAGAAGCATAATTAAAAAATAGACTTACTCATGGGCCGATTAGGCCGAAATCATTAAATTGCAGTAGCGGAAGAGCGAAGCACACAGGTGGGACCTTCAGGACATGCCCACAGGCAGCCAACTGGAGGTTCGCGACCTAGCCCTTGACGACGTCATCTTCATCTCCATCATAACCAAAAGTATTGCTGAAGCATAGTGATCTGATTCCAGCTTCTGGATTTCTTATGAGAGTGAGTGTGAGCACACTAACCACCGTGCTCCGCGAGCCAATACACAGGATGCAATTAAATAAATGCATGGCTTATCAAGGGAAGGCTCGGGTTATTTTATTTGCCATAAATTGCTTTCGAAATATAATACATAGAAATTTCCTAAGACCTAGCAGTTTGAACCAAACATAAGTTAGGAAAGAATGCAATAGTAATAGTGATTCAGATTCCATCCACCGTTACATGGTCTCTGCACCATATGCTTAATCCTTCAGCGTCATAACTGCTTAACTTATCACTGGGACGACACCCAGGGCAACACAAATAAGGGCCTTTCTCTACCCTCCACTTTACCAATTCCACCCACAAAGTGTTTTTAAAACAGAACTATATCTAGTTAAGTTCCCATGTCCACCCATGACCATGGGCACGGCTATTCGAATAGTTTTGACTCTGTAGAGTTTGCACACTCTACCCACAAGAGATAAATCCACTCGTTGCCCCCACATGATTCCTTAGCCATGCAGTTCAGTAGACTATCACAAGACCTTTACAATGCATTTTTCTTAGCAGGGTTACGTCCGCTAAGGTTTCCACTTCCTTCGGGGTACGACCACCCTTCCAGAAGCCCCCTCTTGCGCTGTCACGTCGGAGGATGTGGCCACCCTCTACCCGCCCGTGGTCACACCAGCGCAACCCTTACTAAGTCGATGCAAATTAGTTAGCCCTACCTACACTTTGCCAGCTTGTGGTTGTACTTGTTGTACATTGGGAGCTCATCACAAGATTCGGTCCTTAGGGCTATCTGGGCAGTTCTACCACTATCCCCTTTGTGCTTCCACTGCACCACACTCTCACACCCTCGAACCATCCGCCCAGATAATTAAGCAACTTGAGGTTTTTGGGAGCATAAAATATCCATAACCAAATATACCAGTCATTTAAACCATGACTGCCCAAACCAACTTCTCATGATTCAAAGTGATGCTTTGGGGCATTTTGGTGCCCCCGTTTATCTAAGCGGTACTAAGCATGGCGTATAGATATGGACTTATTTTCGAAAGCTAACCATTATAATTTTTCCACTAGGGTGACAAGGCTCACATGTACAATATTCCAAAGAGATGTGTAATACTAATAATTGAACAATGGGCATATAACTAAAGTTTTTAAATCAAACATATACTTGCACATAAAATAACAGCATGCAATTTGATATTTTAAACAAAAGTAATTTGCATAAAATGTAGGTTCGACATGATCAAAGTATTGACTCGCCTTGCGCGGTCTTGAGCTCACTCAAAGCTATCTCCTTTGGTGGTCTTGGGCTTCTGGTCTTTATCTCCACCTTGATCTTGATCTCGCTTGATCCATCGACTCTTCGAGACTCCAGTTTCTAACTATGCGATAAGCGACTGAATCCAAATAAAAATAAATAACTCAATAGATCCAAATAAATCCAAACACTTTAAATACCCGATTTAATTTTAAATTATACATCTATTATGATTTGAGAATAGAAAGATGATTCAGTTTAGTGTGTTGTAATCACAGCGGTAGCTGGATTTGAGCAGGAGGACGAGTTGTCTGAATGCTTTACCGTGAGGGAAAATTTTAGAAACACGAGGGATGAAAAGTGAAGATGTACCTACAGGAATTATCTGCTTTTGGGAAAAGAAGGTGGCCAGACATGGCCGATTGTGGAAATGCGAAGCTTACCCTTTTGCTTGCTGACTTTCTTTTAACTGATTTACATTTATCAAGAAAGTTCCATGAGGCAAGCAGGACTTATGGACAGATAAAAGAGTGTAGTGAAGCTAGTAAATAGGGACAGTGCTTTGTAATGCTAGGTTGCGGGGCCTTTACATGAGAAGAGTACAATTTTAAATACTCGGTGTTACTTTGATATTTCATGTGACAATACTTTATCCAAAATTTTGTAATTGAACATCCGTAGGGGGTTAATCATTTAACCAACTGTTATTCACGGCCTGCCTGTTATTGGATGAGTGAGTTAGGAATTAACATGGATCTTCTTGATAAGGCTATTTCTTTCATTATTTTCGTATTTATTTAGGAAATTCCATGAGCCAGGTTAGACCTATGTGCTGACATATAATATTAGCTTGTTATTCCTTGAATGGCACAAGCTTGTACATCGTGAGAGCATTAACCCGGACCTAGGGGTTCATATATCGTCTTTAATATAACTTGCATTCGGAGTTAATGGCTAGTCGATATGTTGAAAATTTGTCAGCACTATGCTCCCGAGTGTTATATTTTCTACAGTCTTTTATACAGGTCACGTACTTATAGCTTAAATAGCAACAGCTTAAGACCTCAGTTTATTTAATGGTTGTTCGTGAAAGTACTTTTATGACTTCTTAAAGACATAGAAACGACAGTCATACTTTAGATGGTTAATTGTGTACCACCTAATTACATACTGCTTTTATTGCGCAAGTAGTTTGCTCCCTATATTCTATAGTCATTTTGTGTGGAATGCTAATCCAAACACCAGCTGTCATTAGTAATTTAAATCTAGCGTTTTGAGATTTATTTATTGGCGATGCATACGACTTTTTAGCTTATGGACTTAATTCACATTACTATTAATTTGATATGTGGTATTTTATGCAACCCTTAGTTATTAATAGGCATCATTTGAGTAAGGATCCACGTGTTCGGGTCCTAGCTCGCTATATTCAATCATGCTCAGTATTTTGTATTTTTGTTTACTAAATATAATGTTAAGATTTAACTTATGAAATCTTATCATTTCACCTATACTTCAATTATTATTAGGCTTAGTTTTAGTTTTAATTTAAATTTATTTATCAGGACAAGAGTGGTTATATTTTAATTTTTTTTCATTTAGCAAAATCTACCTCTACGGCTTATTTAAGATGGCATGTTAAATATTAGTGCATATTTTAATTATAGCCAAGGGCACTCTTTATTAAGTTTTAGAACCATCCCTTTTGATTGCCTTCACTTTATAATTAGATTAAGATAAATAGTAAAGGCTCATTATTTACTCATATATGGTAATTAATTAAATTTGAAGTCTTTAATAATCTTATTTACACCCTAATTAAAATTTTTATTAACTTCTCTAAATTATTTCCAAATTTTCTCTTAATTTTTCTGAATTAAAATGGATTATAAAAATGAAACAAAATTGGGTGTAAATAGCGCGGCTGGCTGAATTCGAATCGAGGTCCTCGGGGGTGTTGTCTATTTTAGCGATTGTGCTGCTAACCATCCGGGCGGCGGGTGTTTCTTGCCAAGGAGAGGGAGATATACAAGAAAAGGTGAGGGAGGAGATGGGAAAAATAGAGGAAGCCGCCGCCGGCGGAAAGCAGTGTTGCCGGCGACGAGCTGCAGCCGGGGAGGGGATGGCGACGCGCAAAATGGGTTGTACCAGGGACGGGGAAGCTAGAGGTGGCGGCGGGTTGGCCGGAGCGGCGGCAAGGCGGGCGAGCGGCAGGCGTGGGGCGGCCGGCGGTGAGGTGGGAAAAGGGGGCGGCGGCACCGGTGTGGAGGGGGTAAATTAGCGGGTGCATGAGCAAGGGTAAGACCAGAGGAAGCTCACCAGGAGGTTGGCGGAGCAGGAAAGGCCGTGGCGGGCTGGCGACGTTGGCCGGCGGTGGCGCGGGAAGGTTCATGTCGCCGGCAAGGTACAGGCGAGGGTAGGCCCTTGCGACGGTGTGGATGGTATGGCGGTGTCACGGGAGAGCTCCAGACTGGAGGAATTGACGTGGCGCCCGCCGAGGAGAGAGCGGCGGTAGAAGTGGCGGCAGCGGCCGGTTTTGGGGAAGATGTGGCGGCGACCGGGAATTAGGGGAGAAGGTGGGAATAGTTAGTTTGCAGACGTGAGGGAGAGGCCGAGCCACTACTTATAGCGATGGAGGGGCTGCCGTGGCGAGGGTTGGCCGAGGGCGTGGGGACGGGACGGCTGCGACTGGGGCGCACGGCCAGGCAACGTGCGCTCACACAGGGCATGGGTGAGAGGATGGGGCGCGACATGGGAGCAGGGCGTGGCCAGCCGGGATTCGCGCGGGTGTGGCGTGGGAGGTGAGAAGCGAGGCCATTTGATGGGAGTAGGTCTGCGATGTGGGGTGATAGAGGAATGGGAGAGCTCGGGCCAGCAGTCAGTTGGCGAAGGCAGGGGGAAGGCAGCTCGAGGGAGAAAGAAAGAGAAAGGGGGCAGGGGGCAGACCGGGCCCGCGTGCAGAGAGAAAAGGAGGAGGGGAAGCAAAAGAGAAACCGGGGCAGGGGAGAAAGGAAAGAGGTGGTGGGGGCCGGGCCCATATGGAAGAGAGTGGGGGAAGACAAGAAAAAGTGAGGAAAGGAGGGAAGGGCTAGGCATACTTAAAATCTTTTTTATTTACACTTTAATTTACAGCTTGACTTATATTAGGGTTTACTAATTTTAATTTTTGCATGGCAATTAAGATTTGAATCTTACTCTGCACTTCAATTGTTATTATTATTTTGAGACTTATGTTGGGAATATTCTCGTTGCCATTTTTCTTTTACCTAGGCAAATTGAAATTCAAATTCTTATTGTCATTTTTGCTAGCCCACACAATTTTTATATTTGTATTTTCTTGCTGCTAAAGTTGTCATTGTATGTGCACAATTTTGTAGATATATTTATATGTATTATCCATATGTACCTGTATTCCATTTATTTGTTATTTGTGCCATTATTTCCAGAAATGAAATTTTATGTTTTGAATTCAGGCCATCCCATTATTTTATGGATCATCTTTTCAGATTCGCGTTGTAAATTCTTGTTCTCTATTATTTGAACTTCTCCTTTTATAATATCCCTAGGGTTTGTTTCTTTCTTCAGCTTCTAAAATTTTTGGAACCTCAACCAAATTTCAGAAAAGTTACCACAAACTCCAAATTCAAATAAAGTATATTGCAAGATAATTCAAAAAGATTCACATTTTCAGATTTAAATTTTCAGGATGTTACACCTTAGTAGGCGTAATCACACTAGGAGGATGCATTGTAATAGCCTTGTTATGATTACTCAGTTGCATGCCTAAGGAAGTGGGTAATGGCCAACATTATGAAATAATCATATCTTGTGAGTAAAATTGTACAACCTTTGCAGAGTAAAAACTGTTGGAATGGCCACGTCCACAGTCAAGGACATACTTTGGGAACATACATTGATATAGTTCTATTTCTAAAAGTTTTAAGAGTGGGAAGGGAAAGAAAGGCGGGTAGTGATTGCCTTGATTTGTGTTACCCTGGGATGTATATCCTAGTTAGGGTGCAAACGGAGCGGATAATTTCTATCCGACTGATTGACCAAAGGCTTGTAGAACGAATATGGAAGGGGTAGATGGGTATCTGGCACTATCTGTGTCTGACTCCGACTCTGAGGAAAAAATGTAGAATAGGATAAAGGATAAGTGATTTCCGTTCGTATATATCCATATGTCAAGTGATATTAGGATGTTTGCTGTGACTTCACTTAGGAACAAGATAACATATAGGCAGATTGTCACATCTAAATAGGTGGGGAGTACTGAGTGTTTTTCTTTCAACATCTCAGTAACTAGTCTCTCCATGTTTACTCTAATTGTACCATACTGTTCAATGTCCTGTGCAAAGAAGCGGATAATTTCCGTCCAACCCACCATCTGAAAGATTATAGAATGGATATGGAATGGAGAAATGCATATCTGGCATTATCCATGTCTGACTCCAACTTTGAGGAAAAAAATGGAATAGGATACAGGATAAGCGATATCCATCTGTATCCGCTCCGATTGCACCCCTAATCCTAGTGATGGTATTAAGCGGATATCGTATGGTACTCTCACAACAAACATTACCACATTTTTAAATCTGTTTTGGTTAAAACTTACTAAGTCCCAGGAATTTCTAATTATTTTCATTTGTCAAGGCATTTAGGAAATTAAAAATCGCCCGAGCCATCCTTTGTAAAACCATGCATAATTACTATAGCTGCATTCTGTGTGTTGACTCATGGAGCAAGGTGGTTTATGCTCATACTCATCATATATTAAATTCAAAAACTGGAGAACAAGATCATTATGCCTATGAGGAAGTGCCAAACCAAGACAGAGAAGGTGATGGAAATTAGAACTTATTCAAAATATGCTTTAATCCCGGTTAGGTAGACTTTGATGGGGATTGTGTGCACATATATTATCCTATCTTGGATAATATCTGTAGTTCACATTGTTACCCCCAATCGCTTGCCCATGGATTCTTAGGGTCCTACTTTTGAATTTCTACTACTTTCGTTTCTGCTTTTGGTACTGTAAGTATTTGACTTGATCGGCCCCTTATGTAGACTGCCATCAGTTATGATGTATTTGAACTTTGTAATATTAATGTATGGTTGGTCTATGCAATGTATGAAATGAATCAGCAATGCATCTATGAGCACTATCTATAGATCCAGAGAATAGTGTGGTGAAATCAAAGAGGATTCTGGATTGTAAAATCTGAGTCTGACAGTGTTGATATCTGAGCATACGACTGTAGGGTCAAACCTTAGGTTGGATTGGTAGTATCTATGGACATGAGTCTTATTTTTCAAAATTAAGAAAAGATTTGTTAAACTATAAGGTTAATAATGCTTTTACTCATCATTCTTAGTTCTGGCAGACTTGTCTTACTCTTTTTACTTTTTTGGATAATTTACTTACTTTTGGGTAGTTTAAAACAACAGATGGCCAGAGCCGTAGCTGATGATCTGTGGGATGTTTTCACCCATGGCATGGATGAGGGCGATTTCCTCGACATCCTAAGGAAGTTGATGCAGTATTTTGGCTACAAAGAATAGCCCATTTTTTGAGGCCATAGTACCTTAGAGGGAGTCTGTGAGTCTTGGCTCATGGAAGTATTAATCTATGCCATGGACAACAACCACCAGCCTCACACTTTCTGGAGTATCCAACCTTAGCATGCTTGTGTGATATCCACGGAGCCACCCTAATGGCATCACCATTCAACTTCTACCCATCCCGTCGTAAGTGTAGCCGTAGCCACTCTCACTCCGTCACATACAGTCTAGAAGGCAGTCATTCCCCTCACGTTCCCTGAGCTATAGTCCCACTTGTCCTGCAGTGATCTTTATGGAGGAATAGATGGGTAGACCAGTAGAGTGTTTTCTTGAAGTAGTATTTTGGCAATAAACATCACCCCAGTAGTAGTAGGTTGTATCATATAGGGTTGTACTTATACTAGCAGTAGATGATGTAAATTTTGGTAATGTACTGCAACCACTTGTTATAAATGACATGCGGCCAAAAGTAGGCCTTGTATTGTACTTCATTCTGTCATTTGCTTTTTTGCACGATATTTGGTAAATTTTCAAAGGGCTACAACCCACTTAAATAGTTGATAGTGCTAAGTAAGAATGTTACCCATAGATGGCAAGAAGAGTCACCAGGGCTCAGGCAAATGCTAATCCAAAAATGCTAGCCAATCTCAACCCAGATGCTCATAAAGAAGTGCCACCTGCTGGTCGTGGGAGAGGCCAAGGACGTGGAACTGACCTTCCTCCTCCACCGGTTAATCCTACCATGGCGCAAGTCATGACGCAACAAACCCAAATTCTACAAGCAATCCATGCTGGCCAGCAAGCAAGTGCCAGCAATCGTAGCTCCAAGTTGGCCAACTTCCTAAGGACTTAGCCTTTGATCTTTTCCTCTACAAGATGTGGTGAGGAAGATAAAGTAGTCTTCGCCACCCATCAACTCAAAGGGGCAGCTGCAACTTGGTGGGAAAATTATTTAGCCGCCCGAGGTGAAGAAGACCTTGAAGCCAAAGAAGTCGAACAGGAGGAGGAAAGGAAGAAGATGAGGAAGAAGTAGAGGGAGAAGAGGAAGGAGTAGCTGAGGCTATGCCATCCCATGGAGAGAGTTTAGGCTTGCCTTCCGAACCAAATTTGTGCCTGCCAGAGTAATGTGGATGAAGAAAAATGAATTCGACACCCTGAAGTAAGCAAATATGTCAATTATTGAATACCTAATGAAGTTCAATTAGCTGGCTCGTTATGTCCCTAAAGATGTGGTAGACAAAAAGAGAAGATTGATCATTTGTTTGAGGGCATGAATGAGGATCTATATGTGCAACTGATCATTCATGACTATTCTAGTTTCCATCATCTTGTGAATAAAACCCTCATTCTAGAGAATGAAAGGAGGAACCTAGAGGCTAGTCGTAAATGCAAACAAATTGTCCTAAGGCCACAAGGGTGATTTATTTAGAGATTCTTTAACAACCCCTGCACCAAGACCAGGAGGGTATCAGTAGCCAAGAGCTCCTGCCCACTACCGTGACCTAGTGGAAGCACCTTTCAAACTCCACACCCCACAAGCTAGCCTACTAGATCGGGCCCTATTGCCAACCTTATTGCTACCATTGCAGAGAAAAAGGACATTTTGCTTACCAGTGCACGCAAAAGCAAGTGACCCCAATGAAGTTTAACCTAGGAACTACGTCAGTCCATGGATAAGCCTTAGCGACAAGTAGGGGATACCAAACCCCTTAGGCAAACAAGGCAACCTCGACACCCAATCATGGCCATGTGAATCATATCACTGCTGAAGAAGCCCAAGAAGCCAGAAGAGTTCTGATTGGTATGTTTTCTATCAAAATAGTACCTGCACATATTCTCTTTGATTCGGGGGCTTCACATTCTTTCATAGCCAAGAAGTATGTGGATAAACTTAATTTACCTACGTATAAGCTAAAGTGACCATTGATACTTAGTTCACCTAGAGGATTTATCACTGTTACATTAGTAAGCCTGGGGATAGAAATTACAATGCAAGAATTTGGATCCCTAGCAGACCTGATTGTGTTAAATTCAGACCCTAGATATAATACTAGGAATGGATTGGCTAGCAAGACATCAAGGTGTGATAAATTGTGCCACTAGAAGAGTGAGCTTAACCAAATGCCCAGGACTAACCATAGAAGTTAAGGTGGACCAACTATACCAGTGGGGTTGTGCGGTTACCATGTGGATGATATGCACTTAGAAGGCATGCTTGTAGTACAGGATTACCCTGAGGTTTTTCTAGAAGAATTACTAGGCATGCCACCTGACCGGGACATAGAATTCACTCTTGACTTGAAGCCTAGGACAACCCCTATTACCAAGCGACCATATAGGATGGCAGCTGATGAACTAGAGGAACTAAAGAAACAAATTTATGAACTACAAGAAAAAGGTTTTATTAGACGAAGTTCCTCCCCTCGGGACTCACCAGTTCTGTTTGTAAAGAAGAAGGATGGCACCGCTAGAATGTGCGTGGACTATAGGTCCTTGAATGAAGTAACTAACAAGAATAAGTATCCACTGCCGTGCATAGATGATCTGCTTGACCAACTTTCTGGTGCCACCATGTTCTCCTAGATAGATTTGTGGTTAGGATACTGTTGTAGGGGTGGCCCCCACCTAAACCCAGCAGGCCTGGTAGGAGGTTATAAGGCCCAGGATAGGCCGCGTATAATGACATAAGTGCCCCTGGAGGGGATGACCAGATGTAAGGGTATAACTGTAAAAGCACTCCTCATTTGTACATATATATGGATACAGGCCATGGGGGAAGGCAGGCCATTACTCATTTCCCTCACTCTCCACTACCATCTCTCTCTATGTTTGGTCTGTAACCACAACAGTTGGCGTCGTCCGTAGGGAGGACAGGAGTAAGCCCGAAACCTGAAAAAGGATGGCACCGAAAAAAGCTTCATCAGCGGCGGCGAAGGGAAAGACGCCGGCCGGGTCTGAGCGTCGCATGGGTACCAGGGCTTCCGCATCGGCAGCGGCGAGCGCGGGTGGCGACGCAGGCGCGGCGGCCAAAGACGTCGACGTTCGCGCGGCGACGACCAACCCCATCACCGGCACCGTGACGACCAACCCCGTCACCGGCACCGCGATGACCAACCTCATCACCGGCACCGTGGCGACCAACCCCGTCACCGGCGTTGCGGCGACGAACCCCGTGGTCGAAGACGTCGACGCTGGCACGGCGACGACCGACCCCGCCGACGCGACGGCAGCCGACCTTGCTGCCCCCGCCGCAACCCCCGCCGGTAGCGCGGACCGGGCAGTTCAAGGTAGCCACAACGGAGCGGCCGACAGCTCGGGAGCTCGCAACGCGGTCGCGCCCGCGTCGATCCGTCCGTTGGGCGTGCCGTCGACCCCGCCCGCACAGGCGGTGGAAAGCGCCCTGCTGGTGGCCCTCAAAGCGTTCCAGCAGGAGCTGAAGGATCTTCGCGGGGCTGTCCGAGACATACAAGAGGCTCGGAGCCAACAGGCTGCGCCGGTGGTCGCGCCAGAGCCCACACCGGAAAGGGTGGACAGCCGCGACGCCCCCGCATCCAGCCGCGTCCCGCCACGGCGTGTCGATCTAGAGTCCCCGCTTTCGGCAGGACTACAGCAAGCGGCGTGGCCCGAAGACTTCAAATACCCCCGTGTCATCGAACCCTACAAAGGTGACACAGAACCCCGTGAGTTCGTGCGCGTACACGAAACCGCAATCGAGGCCGCGGGCGGAGATGACATCACAAAGGCAAAGGGACTCCCCCTCGCGTTGCAAGGAGTGGCGCTCTCCTGGTTTTTCGCCATAGAGCCGAACTCCATCTACGCGTGGGAGCAGATCCGCGAGCACCTTCACAACAACTTTCAAGGTAACTATGTCGAGCGGGTCGATGCGGGCCAGCTCTTCGCCGTGAAGCAGGAACCTTCGGAGAAGCTCTGGGACTACTTCAAGCGCTTCGCGAAGATACGTTGTCAAGTCGAAGACGTCAATGAAACCACCGTTATCAATGCAGCCATACAGGGCCTTCGCCCGGGCCCGATGGGCGAGTACACTGCACGCAAGCCTATCAAGATGGTCGCCAAGCTCTTCGACACAATGGAAGGGTATGCGCGGGCCGAGGAAGATGCGCGAAGACGCATCACCTCCACCCCTGACCTCGCCCAAGCGAAGCGCTCACCATGCGGGGAGGTGGATGGTGATTCCCCGCAGCAGGACCGTAGTCGACAATCCCGGGAGGCCAGTCCCGGAAGCAACGGCCCTGCGAAGCAGGAAGGCTCGCCAGGGGACAGGCGCAAGCCCTGGCGTCATCAGCGCAGACCACGCAAGGTCCGCCATGTCCTTGGTATCGGGAACACCCTTCAAGGACCGGCCCCCATGTTGTGGGAAGGGGGCTGGGGACGCGGGGGCGGACCAGGCCGTGGCGAGCAACCTCGCGCGGAGCAAGAGCTTCGGGACTGCGGCAAGTGGTGCGAGGTGCATGGTTGTGGTGACCACTACACGAAGGCATGTACCGCAGTCACAGAGCTGCGACGGGTGATGGCCGAGTCTCGGACCTCGTCCCCTCGGCCCCTCGCCGAAGTCCATGAGCGGTATCCGAAAGGTGGTCCCCGGCAAGCCTCCGGCAGGGAAGACATGCAGCACCGCACGGTCAGCGTCATCACCGGAGGTTCCCTATTAGGGGCCCCCGCGGAGCGGTCGCCACCATGGGTGCCGCCCTGCAACATCACCTTCACCTTGAATGACGCCAGGGGCGTGGTGTTCCCTCACCAAGACCCTCTAGTCGTTCAGGCCCACATCGCAGGCCACGACGTCAGGCGCGTCCTCGTCGACGGGGGAAGCTCTGCGAATATTCTGTTCGCAGGGGCCCTTGAGCATATGGGAATCCCCCGAAGCCGCCTGGAGCAGTCCGGGGCTCCACTTCAAGGCTTCGGAGGCCAGCAACTGGAGGCCATGGGACACGTGTCCCTTCCAGTTACGTTCCGCCAAGGGAGGAACAGCCGAAGCGCGCACGTCATCTTCGACGTCGTAGACATCCCGCACTCCTACAACGCCATATTGGGACGACCTGCCATCAATTCCCTCGAAGCGATCCCGCACCACGCCTTCCTATGCATGAAGCTCCCAGGCCCGGAGGGCGTGATCACCGTCTTCGGCGACCAGGACCTCGCCAGGCGCATCGAACTCAGCAGCCGGAGTCCGCACCACCCGGTGCACGCCCTATCGGGTGCGCCCGATGACACCCCCTCCGCTCCGGGGTGGACGCCTAAGCCTCGGCCCGAAGGTGGAGTCAAGAAGGTGCCACTCCGGACGGAGGGGCGGTTTGTGTCCATCGGCGAGGGGCTCCCCGCGGAGGTGGAGCGAGATCTGCTCCAAGTACTCCAGGACAATGCCGACATTTTTGCGTGGTCGCCGGAAGACACAAAGGGCGTAGATCGTGCAATAATCGAGCACCGCTTGGCGGTTCGCCCTGATGCCAAGCCGGTCAGGCAGAAGCTCCGCCGTATGTCCATGGATCGGCAGCAGGCAGCTAAGGCGGAGGTAGCAAAGCTTCTCCGGTCCGGGGTCATTCGTGAGGTCCACCACCCAGAGTGGCTTGCCAACCCCGTGCTAGTCAAAAAGGCCAGCGGGGCCTGGCGTATGTGCATCGACTTCACGGCGCTCAACAAGGCGTGCCCAAAGGACAACTACCCCCTGCCACGCATCGACCAATTGGTCGATGCAACCGCCGGATGCGAGCTAATGAGCTTCCTGGATGCTTACTCCGGCTATCATCAGGTTTACATGGCCAACGACGACGAGGACAAGACCAGTTTCATCACACCAATTGGGACCTTCTGTTTCATCAGAATGCCCTTCGGCTTGAAGAATGCAGGCGCCACGTTTACCCGCCTCATCGCGCTCGCCCTCGCCGCCCAGCTCGGGAGGAATGTGGAGGCCTACATCGATGACGTGGTGGTCAAAACCCGGCAGCTCGCTCTACACGGCCGGGACCTCCAGGAGACCTTCGACAACCTCAGGAGGGCCGGCATCAAGCTCAACCCCGACAAATGCGTCTTCGGCGTCCAGGTGGGCAAACTGCTAGGCTTCCTCGTCTCCAGACGAGGCATCCAGGCGAATCCCGAGAAGGTTGAGGACATCCTGGGCATGGAGCCGCCCAAGACGACAAGGGAGGTCCAGTGGCTGGCGGGCCGCATGGCGGCCCTAAGCCGCTTCCTGTCTAGGGCGGCGGAACGGGGCCTGCCGTTCTTCAAAACACTCCGCGGGTGTGACAGATTTCGGTGGGATAGCGACTGCGCGGAGGCCTTCAACGAGCTCAAGAAACACCTGGCGAGCCTCCCTACTCTGGTCGCCCCAGCACCAGAGGCTCCCCTCTTGCTCTATCTAGCCGCATCAGCTACGGCAGTCAGTGCCGTCCTCGTCTCAGAGGAAGGCGCCGTACAGCGACCCGTGTACTTTGTCTCCGAAGCCCTCCAAGGTGCCAAGACGAGATATACGGAGCTAGAAAAGCTAGCTTATGCATTGATCATGGCCTCCAGGAAACTTCGATATTATTTTTTGCTCACCGATCACAGTGCCTTCCTCATTTCCCCTGGCAGAGATGTTACATAACAAGGAGTCCACGGGGCGCATCGGCAAGTGGGCTACTGAGCTCGCCCCGTTCTCCCTCACATACGCCTCGCGGACGGCAATCAAATCTCAGGTCCTCGCCGACTTCCTCGCAGAATGGACCCCGCCGGCTCAGCCCGCTCAGAAGCACGACGACCCGGTCTGGACCCTCACCGTCGATGGGGCTTACGGCATCGCGGGCGCGGGCGTGGGCGCGGTAATTGTCACACCCGAGGGGCAGCGCCTATCGTACTCGGCGCACCTCGCGTTTCCGGCCACCAACAACACAGCGGAGTATGAAGCGCTACTCTTCGGCCTGACCAAGCTCAAGGCAATCGGTGCGCGGCGCGTACTCGTCCGCACGGACTCGCGTTTGGTGGCCAGCCACGTAGACAAGTCATATCAAGCCAAGGACCCCGAGCTGGCTAAATACCTCACCGCCGTAAGAGCAAGGGAAAGGCATTTCTTGGGCATCACGGTCAAAGCCATCCCTCGCGCAAAAAATGAGCAGGCCGACGCTCTCGCGAAGGCGGCCAGCCAGCAGCTGCCACCCCCTGATGAGGCATTTTACGAAGTATTGCCGCAGGCAGCCATCGCGCAAGACAACCGGGACGCGGCCCTCGTTCACCACGTTGCCCAGCAGGGCGACTGGCGAGAGCCCATCTTTAATTTCCTGCAGGGCATCACCGAGCCAGAGGACCACGCTGAGCTCCGGCGTCTACAACACCGTGCCAGATCTTTTCAGGTGTTTGAAGGGACGCTCTACAAGCAGGGAGTCTGTTCACCACTCCTGCGCTGCCTCTCTCGCGAAGAAGGAAAGAAGCTCCTCGCGGAGACCCATGCGGGGGCTTGCGGATCCCACCTCGCGCCAAGGACATTGGTCGGCAAAGCATTCAGGCAAGGCTTTTACTGGCCGACAGCCATCACTGACGCCCAGGACCTCGTGCGCCGATGCCAGGGGTGCCAGTGGATGGGGCGCATCATCCGCAGGCCCCCGTTGAACCTTAATCCTATTCCCCCGGTGTGGCCGCTGGCACGCTGGGGCGTCGACATAGTGGGACTACTCCCCCGAGCCCCAGGAGACCTGCGGTTCGTGGTCGTCGCGCTGGAATACTTTTCCAGGTGGCCGGAGGCGGTAGCCCTATCCAAGATAACCTCGGCGGCCATGCAGCGCTTCCTCTGGCAGAACATCATATGTCGCTTCGGCGTGCCCAGGGAACTCACCGTCGACAACGACCTGCAGTTTGATGCCGCCCCATTCAAGGAGTTCTGCGGCGACATGGGCATCACGATTCGGTTCGCCTCGGTTGGGCACCCCCAGTCCAACGGAGCAGTCGAAAGGGCGAACGGTGCCATCTCTGTCGCCGTCAAAAAGCGCCTGAAGAAATCAAGGCTGGATCGCAGAGGGTCCTCGTCCAAGCACCCGACGAGGAGCGTCACGTGTCCTTGGACCTCCTCGACGGGGCGCGCGCGAGCGCAGCCCAACATGTCGAAAAGTACACGCGACAGACAGTACGTACTCGAGACCGGTCTGTATATCCACGAAGGTTCAAGGCCGGGGATCTCGTCCTTAGAATGGCACTCCATGCGGAGACCGTTGGCAAGCTGGAGTCCAAGTGGGAAGGTCCATACATTGTGGCTGAAGCATTGTAGAAGGGAGCGTACCGTCTCGTCACACTCGAGGGACAAACTCTCCGCCACACATGGAACGCGGACAAGCTGCGGCGATATTACGCCTAGAAGCGGGACGAATGCTATAATGGCATCAGCCTCTCCTTGTACGGTGCTCGCCCGCGCAAACGGGTATTCAATAAAGCTCGTTGTTCCCACAAATAACACTGTCTAGCCGCAATGTGCAAAGGATCACCCCCGCGCGCAGGTATACTAGTCCACGGACTTTAAATAAGAAGTAGCGTCGAGGTCCGCCTCCGCACGCGAGAGTCTACGGACTATAAATAAGTCGTAGCATCGAGGTCCGCCTCCGCACGCACCAGTCCACGGACTTCAAATAAGATGTAGCGTCGAGGTCCGCCTCCGCACGCGAGAGTCTACAGACTATAAATAAGTCGTAGCGTCGAGGTCCGCCTCCGCACGCACCAGTCCACGGACTTTAAATAAGACGTAGCGTCGAGGTCCGCCTCCGCACGCGAGAGTCTACGGACTATAAACAAGTCGTAGCATCGAGGTCTGCCTCCGCACGCGAGAGTCTACGGACTATAAACAAGTCGTAGCGTCGAGGTCCGCCTCCGCACGCACCAGTCCACGGACTTTAAATAAGGCGTAGCGTCGAGGTCCGCCTCCGCACGCGAGAGTCTACGGACTATAAACAAGTCGTAGCGTCGAGGTCCGCCTCCGCACGCACCAGTCCACGGACTTCAAATAAGATGTAGCGTCGAGGTCCGCCTCCGCACGCGAGAGTCTACAGACTATAAATAAGTCGTAGCGTCGAGGTCCGCCTCCGCACGCACCAGTCCACGGACTTTAAATAAGACGTAGCGTCGAGGTCCGCCTCCGCACGCGAGAGTCTACGGACTATAAACAAGTCGTAGCGTCGAGGTCTGCCTCCGCACGCGAGAGTCTACGGACTATAAACAAGTCGTAGCGTCGAGGTCCGCCTCCGCACACGAGAGTCTACAGACTATAAACAAGTCGTAGCGTCGAGGTCCGCCTCCGCACGCACCAGTCCACGGACTTTAAATAAGACGTAGCGTCGAGGTCCGCCTCCGCACGCGAGAGTCTATGGACTATAAATAAGTCGTAGCGTGGAGGTCCGCTTCCACACGCACCAGTCCACGGACTTTAAATAAGACGTAGCGTTGAGGTCCGCCTCCGCACGGCAGAGTCTACGGACTATAAACAAGTCGTAGCGTCCAGGTCCGCCTCCGCACGCACCAGCCTACGAACTTTAAATAAGACGTAGCGTCGAGGTCCGCCTCCGCACGCGAGAGTCTACGGACTATAAATAAGTCGTAGCGTCGAGGTCCGCCTCCGCACGCACCAGTCCACGGACTTTAAATAAGACATAGCGTCGAGGTCCGCCTCCGCACGCGAGAGTCTACGGACTATAAACAAGTCGTAGCGTCGCCGTCCGCCTCCGCACGCACCAGTCCACGAACTTTAAAAAAGACGTAGCGTCGAGGTCCGCCTCCGCACGTGAGAGTCTACGGACTATAAATAAGTCGTAGCGTCGAGGTCGCCTCCGCACGCACCAGTCCACGGACTTTAAATAAGACGTAGCGTCGAGGTCCGCCTCCGCACGCGAGAGTCCACGGACTATAAATAAGTCGTAGCATCGAGGTCCGCCTCCTCACGCACCAGTCTACGGACTTTAAATAAGACGTAGCGTCGAGGTCCGCCTCCGCACGCCCCAGTCTACGGACTCTAAATAAAACGTAGCGTCGAGGTCCGCCTCTGCACGCACCAGTCTACGGACTTTAAATAAGACGTAGCGTCGAGGTCTGCCTCCACACGCACCAGTCTACGGACTTTAAATAAGACGTAGCGTCGAGGTCTCCCTCCGCACGCGACAGTCTACGGACTATAAATAAGACGCCATCGGCCCAAAAACACAGTTTACAACAGTCAGAATCAATGGTGCACCATCCCATTGCAAAAATATGAGGTCGAATGATTACAGGTACGATCAACACCTCAGTCTTCGCGCGGCGCCGAGGGGCCCGTGCCGCTGCCATGGCCTCGGGAATCTTCTTCGAGCCAACGGAGGAAGTCCCCTCCCCCGCGCAGTGTTTGCTGTACTGCAACCCTCGCCGCATCCTCCCCGACACGACTCCAGATCCGCCGGTGGAAGTTCCGAAGGCTAGGCTCGATGGAGCGAATAGCGTCCGGCAGCGCCTCTAGCCGGCCAGGAAGATCCAGGTGAGGATTTGCCAGCTCCTGCATGTGCCTACACCCGCGGGTGTGAAGCATGCCGAGGGCAAGGCACGCGCCAAGATAGCCACAGTGCTCCCCGAAGGTCTTGGCGCTGCGAAGCGCGACGCCCGCCCCCTCCTCGATCAACCCAACCATCTCCATCAGGTCCTCCGGCCCGTGAGTGGCGTCGGGTACGTCGACGCACAGATCACGGAGGGCCCGGTTCAGAGATTCCATGGCCACCTAGGCCGACATGGACACGTCGTCCAAGGCACGGGTATTCCCGGCAAGGGCCTCGGCCAGCTGGGTCTTCTCCCCCTCCAAGGCGGCTATCTGCTGCAGGAAGGAGGCGCACTCCTCTGCAGCGGCGCGCCCGGCCTCTTCGGCCTCGGCTTGTAGGGATGACAAGGCACCCTCCAGCTTGCAGAGCTCTTCGTCCTTTGTCGCATGAGCGTCATCCGCTTCACGAAGCCTGGCTTCTAGGGCCCTCCGCTCCCGAATACGGGCTTCGTCTAGCGCGTCGCTGATGACAAGCATCTGAAAGCAGCAATGCAAGTCACCAGCCGCCCGGTAGCACCATACAAAGCACACGGCACACGTACTCACCCTTATTTCCGAAGCCCGCAGCGCCAGCGCTAGGTGGTCCCCCTCGCACGATGACAGCATATGCCGGTCAAGGCCGCCGCTGGCGCATTCTGCGGCCATGCTGAGGGCACGGAGTACCTCCAGACGCGGGAGGTAGTCGGACAAGACGGGTTCCGGCCCCACCGCGCTGAGGGCTGTGGAGGCTTCGGCCGCTTCGACAGCGGCAGATTCCGGCGCGACACCCTGCACAAGGTTTTGGACTTCGCGCACTCCCCCGTTGCTCGATCCTTCACCACGCCCGGGAGACCTCGTCTCGCCTGATGTTGACAGAATGAGCGAGCAGATCGGAGAGAGTTTCGCGAAGTCGAGCGGAGAGAGGGAGCCACGCTTACCTCCTACACCCCTCACCACAGTAGGAGGTGGTGTCTGTTCGGCCATCGGTCGGGGCGTGAGCGCCCCGGCGGTCGGGTCCGAGGCCCTCTCGGCGACATCGGGCGCCACAATTCCAAGCATGGGGCCTGCAACACTGTAGCGACCCTTCGAAGGCGGGGGAGACTGCATCCGAGGACGTTTCGGCTGAGGAACCGAGGGCGATTCCTCCGTGATGTTAGCGGCCGCTGCCCCAACTCCACCTTCGGTCTCCGCCGCGCTGGGCGTGTCCCTGGTAGTAGCAGCACCATCAGCCGCGGCCCTCTCGTCAGGCGTAACGCTCCTTTCCGGGTTGGCGGGCTCCGGCCTAGTGAAGGCCGGGCCCGTACGCTCAGCAGCATCAGCGGATAGTGCGGCAGGGGGAATCGAGGCGGCGCGCCCCGCCGGACTGGTCCGGCCGGGCGCGCCACCAATCGAGCGTCCCGCCCCAGCGGCGCCAGCTGCCAAGGTGGCTGGTAGGCTGGGTATGGCAGCCTCGGAGCGAGCCCGGCGCCGCGAAGATGAGGCGTCCGCACGGCCGCCACCGCCATGATGACCCGAAGCCCCCGCGGGAGTCTCCGCTGGTATCGGGCGTTCCGGCACAGCAATACCCAAAACTTCGCAGGTGCGGTTCACCCGCCCTTGTTTCGCCGTTTGGGTCGCGGCCTCGCATAGCTTGTGCTCCTCGAGGGTGTATGGGCCAAGGAACGCCTCAGTTGCGCGCTCCGCGTCTTCTAGCCGAGCCACTGCACAAGAGACAGCAGGGTAATCACGTGAGAACAAGCGCGGATACGTCAAGAAATGTCTGCTGCGCTCTAAACAACTTACAAGGGGCGGAGGGCGGAAGCAGGCAGGACACTGGCGGACAGATCCCGTCCGCTCGGACATTGCCTCAGCCCGTGTATTTCCACCGGGAGGACAAGGGCGCCACCCCGTACATCGTGAACTCTTCGGCCAGGTCGCGCATACTTAGCCGGCGCGCGATGCCGACAAGCCTCCAAAGTCTCTGCGCGTCGTCAGTCTCCGGCTGCACGCTTGGCGAAGTGTTGAACGAGATGGGCCCGCCTCGGCATAGCAGGCCACTCGGGCCGGTCACGTGGTAATAAAACCACCACCGCGTCCAGCCGGACTCCCACTTCCCCAGGGCGGCCGCCGCGGGGAACAGCGTCGTGCAGGACGATCGCAGCACAAAGTCCACGCTGCCAAAATTGGAGATAGCTCCATCTCCAGCTTTCTTGGGGCGGCAGCGGGCGCCGTGCAGGGTAGCGAACAGGCTCGCGCTGGGATGCCGGCCTTCTGTCCGCGTCGCCCATGTGAAGACGGCCAGGCGGACTATTGCGCTCAGCGTCAGCTGCGCTAACTCCAACCCATAGGTCCGCAAGACTTCGCCCACAAACATCCTTGAGGGCATGCGAAGGCCGGCGTCAAAGAACGCGACGCAAATGATCGTCTCTGTCTCCCAGGGCTTCGGCTCCGTTTCGTTGCGGCGGGGTAGGCGAGCCCCATCCCAATCCTCGATCTTCCCGTCACGCACAAGCCGCTACAGCGTCTCCTTGGTCACGCGGCTCTTTCCCAATGCACGGGAGCAGCGGCCCCCCGAGTATTCCATGGCATCCCATCGCCCGTCGGCATGCGAGCGCCCCCGTAGCACCAGCTTGTAATCCTCAGAAGGGAAGGACAGCTTGTCCCAACTAGATGAGGAGCCGCCGCCGGGAGGACGAGACGCGTCGCCATGACTGGCCATTGTCTTTTAAAGGTAGGGCAAAAAGAACCGAGGCAAGAAGGCGCGCTGCTACCGGCACGGAATAAGCCAGAACTAGGCGGCAAGCGGGACAAAGTGCTCCCATCGCGGCGAGGGCACCTTATAAAGCCCGCTCGCCTTCCCCACGGCCAGAAAGCGCGGTTAGGTCAGAACCCTGGCGGTTCGACTGCGCACAATCTGGAAAGAAGAACCGTCGGTACCTGGAGGGGCGCGCTTGGTGGGTGGCCAGGCAGCGCACAACCCCAGCATGCGCTTGACACGCGTCCCGCTTCCCTTGGGAAGCAGCGAACAGCCGCGAGCAAGCAACCGCTCACATCCCACGACACGCCAGTTGCAAGCCGCCGCGTGCCCCACCCACGCGAAAACAGACTGCATAACGCGACAGCCTACCTTCTGACAGGCCAGGCGTCGGCATGATTCCAGCCGTCATTTAAAGTGCACTACCAAGCCGCGAGGCCGTGGCAGCTGCGAAACGCGGGAAAGCCGGCGGAGTAGCACCCGTCTTCGCCACTACACCACCCACGATTCCGGCCCCGCCCCCAACATGGACCCCGGAGCCAAGGAGTTTAGGCCGAAGCGCACGCGTCTACTTCGGCTAGGCGCCAGCTCCGCCGCCACCCGGCCGAAGCGTAGGGGACGGAGCGCGCGCGTCTACTTCGGCTAGGCGTCAGCTCCGCTGCCACCCGTTCCAAGGGAAGGGGACGGAGCGCGCGCATCTACTTCGGCTAGGCGCCGGCTCAGCCGCCGCCCGGCCGAAGGGTAGGGGACGGAGCGCGCGCGTCTACTTCGGCTAGGCGTCAGCTCCGCTGCCACCCGTTCAAAGGGTAGGGGACGGAGCGCGCGCGTCTACTTCGGCTAGGCGCCAGCTCCGCCGCCACCCGGCCGAAGGGTAGGGGATGGAGCGCACTCGTCTACTTCGGTTAAGCGTCAGCTCCGCTGCCACCCGTTCAAAGGGTAGGGGACGGAGCGCACGCGTCTACTTTGGCTAGGCGCCAGCTCCGCCGCCACCCGGCCGAAGGGTAGGGGACAAAGCGCGCGCATCTACTTCGGCTAGGCGTCAGCTCCGCTGCCACCCGTTCCAAGGGTAGGGGACGGAGCGCGCGCGTCTACTTCGGCTAGGCGTCAGCTCCGCTACCACCCGTTCAAAGGTAGGGGACAGAGCGCGCGCGTCTACTTCGGCTAGGCGTCAGCTCCGCTGCCACCCATTCAAAGGGTAGGGGACGGAGCGCGCGCGTCTACTTCGGCTAGACGCCAGCTCCGCTGCCACCCGTTCGAAGGGTAGGGGACGGAGCGCGCGCGTCTACTTCGGCTAGGCGCCAGCTCCGCGGCCACCCGTTCGAAGGGTAGGGGACGGAGCGCGCGCGTCTACTTCGGCTAGGCGTCAGCTCCGCTGCCACCCGTTCGAAGGGTAGGGGACGGAGCGCGCGCGTCTACTTCGGCTAGGCGCCAGCTCCGCTGTCACCCGTTCGAAGGGTAAAGGACGGAGCGCGCGCGCCTACTTCGGCTAGGCGGCAGCTCCGCTGCCACCCGTTCGAAGGGTAGGGGACGGAGCGCGCGCGTCTACTTCGGCTAGGCGCCAGCTCCGCTGCCACCCATTCGAAGGGTAGGGGACGGAGCGCGCGCATCTACTTCGGCTACGGCCTCAGCCCCTGGTCAAGTTCAGAAAAGTTCACAGGCCGCAGGGACGGAGGGGGCCAAAGGACTGGACAACATGGCTTCGGCCCTATGAAGCCCTTTACCATGAGAGGCTCCTGTTGTAGGGGTGGCCCCCACCTAAACCCAGCAGGCCTGGTAGGAGGTTATAAGGCCCAGGATAGGCCGCGTATAATGACATAAGTGCCCCTGGAGGGGATGACCGGATGTAAGGGTATAACTGTAAAAGCACTCCTCATTTGTACATATATATGGATACAGGCCATGGGGGAAGGCATGCCATTACTCATCTCCCTCACTCTCCACTACCATCTCTCTCTGTTTGGTCTGTAACCACAACACATACCATCGGTTAAAGATCAGACCGGAAGATAGTCCCAAAATAGCATTCACCACACGATATAGCATACATGAATTTACAGTCATGTCCAACTTATTTCACAAATCTCATGAATAAAGTATTCATAGAATATCTGGACAAGTTTATGGTGGTATTTATTGATGACATTCTTATCTATTCTAAGAATGCTAAAGAGCAGTTTGAGCATCTGTGGTTAGTATTGGAGAAGCTCAAGGAACACCAGCTGTACACTAAGTATAGCAAATGTGAATTATGGCCACATGACATTAGTTTCCTTGGACACATTGTGTCAATCGGAGGAGTACTGGTTGACCCAGCCAAGGTAGAAGCCGTTCTAGAATGGAAGCAGCCTACTTCAGTGATGGAGGTATGGAGTTTCCTCAGTTTAGTTGGATACTATAGATGATTTATCAAGGGATTCTCCATAATTGCTAGACCTTTAACCCAAATGCTCAAGGAGAGGAAGTATGAATGGACAGAGGCATGTGAAAAGAGCTTCCAAGAGCTAAAGAAAAGACTAGCCTCTACCCTAGTGCTAGTCCTGCCTGATATGCGCAAGGATTTTGAAGTATACTATGATGCTTCTCGGCAAGGTTTAGGGTGTGTGCTTATTTAAGAAGGGAAAGTTGTAGCCTATGCATCAAGATAGCTTTGTCCATATGAAGAAAATTATCCAACCCATGACTTGGAATTAGCCTTAGTGGTACATGCATTAAAGATTTGGCGGCATTATCTAATTGGATTGTGACTATCAACCATAAAAGTCTCAAGTATATCTTCACGCAATCAGATCTCAATCTGAGGCAAAGAAGATAGCTGGAATTAATCAAGGATTATGACCTGGGTATCCACTATCATCTTGGAAAATCTAATGTAGTTGCTGACACCCTGAGTCATAAGGCGTATTGCAACAATGTGATGGTTCAAGAACAACAGCCAAAACTCTAGGAGGAGTTGAAAGCTCTCAACTTGAAAATAATAGAGCAAGGTACTATAACCACAATGGAGATACAACCAACTTTAGAAGACCAAATCAAGGCTGCCTAGAAAGGAAATTCAGGTGCTCAACGGTTCAAGCGTCTCATGGCAAAAGGGAAGGCTTCCAAAATGAATGAAGACTAGCAGGGAACTTCCCCACCAGAAGGAGCTTAAGGGGCTAATACATAAACAAGCTCATAGCTTAGCCTACTCTCTATATCCTAGAAGTGCCAAAATGTATCAAGTCATAAAGTAAAAGTACTAGTGGCCCTGCATGAAGAGAGACATTACTAAACATGTAGCATGTTGTGATGTGTGCCAGAAAGTCAAAGCCAAGCACCAGAGACTAGTTGAACTATTGTAAGCTCTTCATCGGCCTACCCCAAACCAAGTCAGGGTATGACTCGATTGGGTCATAGTGGATCAGTTAACGAAGGTTGCCCAATTTATTTCTGTAAAGACCACATTAAAAGGAGACCACCCAGCGAAGTTGTACATGTCTCGTATAGTATGTTTGCATAGGGTACCCAAAAAATAGTCGTAGATCGAGGTTCTTATTTTACCTAATATTTCTAGGCTAGTCTTCATGACTCTCTTGGAACACATCTGAAGTTCTGCACCACCTATCACCCACAAACAGTTGGACAAACTGAATGAGTTAACCAGATTCTTGAAGATATGCTCCAAGCCTATGCCATAGAATTTACCAAAGACTGGGAGAGGTGTTTGCCATATGCTGAATTTGCTTACAACACTTACCAATCTAGCCAAGAGATGTCCCCGTTTGAAGCACTTTATGGCAAAAAGTGTCGAACTCCTCTACATTGGACTGAAGTAGGTGAAGGATATGTCTTTGGACCAAACACTTTGAAGGAAGCCAAAGAAAAAGTACAGCTAATCAGAGATATATTACAAGTAGCCCAATCAAGTTGGTGGCTGTCGGATCCTGGAGCAACAACTCCGAAACCCTCTATGTTAATCGCATTATCCCAGGAAAAGCTAGTGCACACAGGGTTAACAGGGATGCATATCACGCATAATAACCAAACATTATTTATAAAACAATGGTATGGGCCTTATGGCCAATGGTCTACAATAATGGCTCGAAGCCAAACATAAAGTAGACAGCGGAAGATAAATTAAATAAAGTAGTAGCCCATCTAGTCTTCCACAGGTGAATGACTATAAGACGTGGCCAATTTATTGCAATCCCAACCAAAGTCGAAGTCGTCTTCTGAAAAATGATGAATTGACCAACATGGGCACATAAAGTATTCCACAAGTTACACCAGGAAGATTAATAGAGTTAATGCATGCATAAGGATTGACAAAAGAATGCATAATAAGGTTAACTGAGCAAAAAGAAAAATTGAAGTAAATATTGTAAGTTGATTCAAAAGCTGAATTTGATACAATAAATAGAAACAAGATTTTAACAAAATAATATCGTTAGTGTAGGCTCTAACCAAATACTAACCTATCCACGAGCATCTCACCTGGACCATCTTTTCCAAAAAGATCTCATATGGATTCCATCCATCCATACAATTTTTAATATCTCATGGATTCCATCCATCAATAAGGTTTTCATAAACTATTTTGAAAAACAAAGTCTAATCCATGAAAAATTTACTCAGCTTGCCCATGACCATGGGCATAGCTATCCAGGATAGATTATACACTCTACAGAGGTTGTACAGTTTTACCCACAAGATATGATAATCTCGTAATGTCGGCCACTACACGCTTCCATAAGCGTGTGACTGGGAAAATCATAACAAGGCCTTTGCAATGCAAAGCCTTCAACTTGGCCTAGCCAGCACTTAGGTTTTACCCCAGTAAGGAATCCACTAGACCGAGACCCCCTCTTGAGCTAAGTGAGACTTCTCATGGCCTATGCCATGCTCACTTTCAACCTACAGCAAGACTCAGGTAGGGACCCACAAATTAGTCAGCCAGGGCTATCCCATACCAGCCTTGTGGTAGTAGATAGGGCTTTGTAGCAATAGCTCACAGACCGGTCCTTAACTGACTTAGGCACCAACCATATACCTCTTGTGCCTTGTAATCAACATTGCGTCAGCAAACAACAATGCATGCTAGTAAGCACCCACCACCTAACCATTTGCCAAAGTCTAAATCAAGTTTTATATTTTGTTTTAAAATATATTATAGACTTTCTTGACTGACCAAAGTCAAGAGTATATTTCAAAAGCTTATTGTTTTATGTGAAAAAGTTATCTCAAAACAAAAATTATGTCTAAGCAGGTCTAAGCATTTGATACAAAATTTCTCTAGTCCATACTAGTGTATTAACTAGAGTTTTTATCTAACGTGACAAGGCATGTTGATGTTCAATGTCAAATTTGGCCATATACAAAGGAATTTGGTGTAACTAAAGTTTAAATCAGATTTGAACTAATTTGAATAAAAGTACACATGCATAATAATTTAAAAACAACATAAATAATTTAAATTACTGGGAACAACATTATCAAAGGTGTAACTTTCCTTGCTCGAAGGCTTGATGCTACGAATCGTTGAAATTGTACTCTTCGAAATCGTTGAAATCTACCAAAAGGAAATTTAAATAAAATTCAAAAAGAGTCTAGAAATGGGTAGTTTACGATTTTAGATGAATTTAGAGATTTGAGCGGGTCCAATCAGAGTTAAAATAAGGAAATACGGGCTTCCAAAAGTTTGAAAAGAGAGAAAAAAGGAAAAGGCTGATTTTCTAGAATTATTTTTGAACTGAAAAATATTTGTAATGTCAGCAAGGAAATTGATTTTTAGTGGAATTCTTTTTCTGTGGGAAAAGAATTTTATGACATCACGGTGATGTTAGCAAGGAAAATGGATTTTCGACCGAATTAGTTTTCAATAAGAAAATGGTTTTATTCACTGCCAGGTGGGACCGGGTCTACTCTCGACCGAGTCCAAGGATCGGAGAGGTGGCAAGGAGGTGACGGCTGCTGAGGTGGCGTACATGCGGCTACCAGGTGGCGCACACGCGACTGCCAGGTGGCGGCCACGTCACCTACCGCTGATGTGGCACGGGCCAATGCGGCAGCGCTTTAGGCCCGGAGGGCTCGCCGGAGCTCTGGCGCTCGGCGGCAGCCAGCAAGGGGTGGAGAAGGGAGAGGAGGCTGCGGGGATCACTACGCACCTTGGCGCAGGGCTTGGCGATGAGCGGAGGTGGCCGGTGACGAGCACGAAGTGGCGGCGGCGGGCGGCTCTCGGTGCGGCGGCGCTCCGGTGGGGTTGGGCCAAGGCCGAGGGGTGGAGGGTGGTCGCCGGTGCACGGGGATGGCGATGTTGGTGGCGGCGGGGTGAGGGACGGTCCAAGCCAGTGGCAATTGCATGCCGGAGTCGGCCGAGGCCCGAAGAAAGAGAGGCGTGGCACGCGCGAGGGGGAGCTCCGAGAGAGAGAGAGAGAGAAGAGTGAGGGCGAAGGGAGGTGGTGTGAAGGAAGGGGTGCTTGGGGGATTTTATTGGGAGAGAGGGGCGGTGCGGCTTAGTAGAGTTTGCGGGGAGAGAAACCAATTTGGGTGTGCGAGCACGGAGATGAGCGGCCAATAATACGAGGCATGAGGTGCGGCGAGAAGAGGAAGTCAAGGCGACACCTTAGGGAGAGAGACGGGCCAAAAAACACGGGTTTGACGGACTGTCCATGGCGGCGACAGTGAAAGAAGAGAGAGAGGCTGAGAAGGGCCTGACATGCAGGGCCCACATGTCAGCGAGAGAGAAGAGAAGAGGAAGAGGCGGACAGCTAGATGTATGACACGTGGCCAGAGAAATGAATCTCGGCCATCGGCATGGGTTAACATGGACGCACGGGATTAGATCTAGCGGTGAGGAATGAATGCAGGCCGTTGGCGAGAAACTAAGGGTGGACGGCCGAGATTAGATCAAGCAGCAGGGCGGATTGGATCAGGGCCAGACACAAGTTGGTCGAGGAGAGAGGGAGGGTTTAAAATATGTTTTTGATTTTTAGAAATATTAGGAAGGTATAAAAATACTAAGAAAATAGCAAATAAAGTTTAAAAATTCTAGAAATATTCACAGAAATTTTTGGAGATGCTTTAGACTTAGATAAAATATTTCCAACTTAATGTTGGTCTTTAAATTTTCACAAAAATACTTTTTAGCATTAAATTGATTTTAAAATACTAGAAAATCATAGAAAATCCAAATAAAAGCCAAATGTTTTGAAATAATTATTTTGAAATAGTATGTTTACAAAGAATTCAAAATACCCTTTATTTAATAATAATGATATGTTTTTAGTCAAATTGTTTTTAGAAAACCTTTTTAAATGTTGAAAACAAGAAAGTAAAATCTCCAAAATTCAAGCAACTGATAAAACTTGATTTTATCTTAACTAAATTAATTTTTATTTTTCTTCTTATTATTTTTTACTAAATTTTTTTAAAATAAACAGTTGGGCTGTTACAGTGACCATGTCTATTTGAAAGCATCACCATTACAGGGGACAAAAAGATTTAAAGTCAAGGGCATGCTAGTGCCAACATAAAGGGAAGGTTGCCTACCAACTAGAATTATCCACAATCCTAACTGAAGTACATGATATATTCCATGTGTCTCAACTTAGAAAATGTCTTCGAGTGCCGGAAGATTAAACTCGGCTAGCGGAGATTGAGCTGCAAATGGATGTAGCCTACCAAGAACGCCCCCATTAAAATCCTTGATGTGGTGGAAAAGAAGACAGGAAATCAAACCATCAAACCATCTCCTTGTACAGAGTCTAGCAGAACAACTATGCCAAGGAAGAGGCCACATGTGAGCGATACTATCACCTTAGAAGAGACTATCCCTACTCGGGGTTGAGATTTT
The DNA here is from genome assembly GCA_017311315.1 of Dendrocalamus latiflorus. Taxonomy (NCBI): domain Eukaryota; kingdom Viridiplantae; phylum Streptophyta; class Magnoliopsida; order Poales; family Poaceae; genus Dendrocalamus; species Dendrocalamus latiflorus. The sequence continues at coordinate 41,119,784 of CM029621.1, read as the reverse complement.
TTAAGGGGGTAAACTTGTAACATCCTAAAGATCAAAATGTCAAAAATCTATAATTTTTTAAAAACATTTTGGAATGCTTCTTATTTGCAGTTGGTTTTGTCAGAGTTTCTCCGATTTTGATTAAAGGTTCCATTAGATAAAGAAACTCCTGGAAATAAAATTGTAAAGAATATGTGTAAATAATAAGAATTTAATTTAAATTATAATATGAATTTGAAAAGATGATCTAGTAAGATGGGCTAGAGAATTTATAGTATATAATTCTAGTACAATAATGTCAGTTGAAGATAATAGAGAAATAAAATGTCAGCAAGATAAAAATACATTTTAAGTTTATCCTCCATGGAAAAGTAAGAGATTGAAAATTCTAGGAGATAAAGGCTAAGCATAAATTAAACAAAAATTAAGAAGGTATGGAAGTAAAAATAAATATGTGAATGTATGCATATATACATGTGCCCATATGTGCAAACATGGTTACATGTATGTATATATACATATATATATATACATATATATATATATATATATATATATATATATATATATATATATATATATATATATATACCTAAGTAACATTTAAATAAAATAAAGTAACCCTAAAAACAAATTTAGTTCAAATCAAAATTTTAAACTGGCACATTGGTGGAAATGAAAATAGATGCTAAGCATTTTTGAAATTATATTCAATCTCAAATTGAATTGGATCACGCTAGTGAATTGGAGCAAATTTTGAATTGAAAATTAAATGGAAAATCCTGAAAAATATGATAATCAAATTGGGCCTAACCCATTATACTTCTTGGCCCACTAGCCCACTAGGCCTGGCCTATTTTCCCTCTCTCCCAACCATCGGCCTAGCCTGCCTGAGCCAGGGCGTGCTCTGGCTGTGCCCTTGCCGCTCTGGCCACGCCATCGTCCAGCCAAGCCCGACCCCAGGTGTAACATCCTAAATTTCAAATGTTTCAAGTCGCGAAGAATTTAAAACTTTTATCTGCATCTTGATGGTATTTAAATCCTTGTCAAAATCCTGTTTGGACTTTTACAGGTTTTGTGCTAAACAAAATATTAACTGGAAATAATTCTCAAATACAAGTAAGAGTTAGGACGATAAAAGATACAAAATAATTTAAATGCGAGTTTAAAATTCTAAGAACCAAAAATCTAGAAATCAAATTAAATAAAAATCCACCTTAAATCAAATTGGCCCGAGAACTCAAACTCGGGCTCAACTTCAAGTTTTCAAAACTTAAAATTCAAAACTCAATTACAAACTTAAGTGTCAAAAATAATCAAAGTGCAAATTAAAATTCAAGAATTAGTTAAGGGAAATAAAACTTTGAACTTCAATTGAACTAAGCAAATAAAAGAAATGGCCGAACCAATATTAAAAGCTCGCCTCTAAATAATTAAACTAAGAATTCAAAATCTTGAAAAATCATGCAAAACTCAAAATAAAAAATCCAAGGGCAAACTGTAGGACCCCAGATTATACAATCCGGAATCTTCTGTGATTCCACCGCACTATTCCCTGGATCAGTAGATAGTGCTCATAGATACAGAAATGAATATCAAAATACATATTATGTGGAAGCGTAAATATATTAGTAGACTTACTCATGGGCCGATTAGGCCGAAATCATTAAATTACAGCAACGGAAGAACGAAGCACACAAGTGGGACCTTCAGGACATGCCCACAGGCAGCCAACTGGAGGTTCACGACCTAGCCCTTGACGACTTCATCTTGACCAAAAGTATTTGCCGAAGCGTAGTGATCTAATTCCTGATTCTGGATTTGTTATGAGAACGAGTGTGATCACAAACCACCGTGCTCCGCGAGCCAATACACAGAATGCAATTAAATAATATGCATGGCTTATCAAGGGAAGGCTCGGGTTATTTTATTTGCCATAAATTGTTTTCAAAATACAATACATAGAAATTTCCTGAGACCTAGCTGTTTGAACCAAAACATAAGTTATGAAAGAATGCAATAGTAATAGTGATTCAGATTCCATCCATTGTTACATGGTCTCTGCACCATATGCTTAATCCTTCAGCGTCATAACCGCTTAACTTATCACTGGGACGACACCCAGGGCAACACAAATAAGGGCATTTCTCTGCCCTCCACTTTACCAATTCCACCCACAAAGTTTTTGAAATAGAACTATATCTGGTTAAGTTCTCATGTCCGCCCTTGACCGTGGGCACGGCTATTCGAATAGTTTTTAGACTCTGCAGAGTTTGCACACTTTACCCACAAGAGATAAATCCACTCGTTGCCCCACATGATTCCTTAGCCATGCGGTTGAGTAGACTATCACAGGACCTTTACAATGCATTTTTCCTAGCAGGGTTACGTCCGCTAAGGTTTCCACTTCCTTCGGGGTATGACCACCCTTTCAGAAGCCCCCTCTTGCGCCGTCACGTCGGAGGATGTGGCCATTCTCTACCCGCCCGTGGTCACACCGGCGCAACCCATACTGAATCGATGCAAATTAGTTAGCCCTGCCTACACTTTGCCAGCTTGTGGTTGTACTTGTTGTACACTGGGAGGTCATCACAAGATTCGGTCCTTAGGGCTATCTGGGCGGTTCTACCACTATCCCTTTTGTGCTTCCACTGCACCACACTCACACACCCTCCAACCATCCACCCAGATAATTAAGGAACTTGAGGTTTTTGGGGAGCATAAAATATCCATAACCAAATATACCAGTCATTTCCACCATGACTGCCCAAACCAATTTCTCATGATTCAAAGTGATGCTTTGGGGCATTTTTGCTGCCCCGATTATCTAAACAGTACTAAGCATGGCGTATAATTAGGGACTTATTTTCGAAAGGTTACTATTATAACTTTGCTAGGGCGACAAGGCTTAGATATTCAAATCTTTCCAAAGGAGGTATAATACTACCAAGGCGATTAACAGGTATATAACTAGAATCTTCAAACAAACATATATTTGCATATGAAATAACAGCATGCAATTTGATAATTTAAACAAAAATAAATTTGTGAAAAATGTAGGTTCAACATGATCAAAGTATTGACTCGCCAGTTTACCGCGGTCTTGAGCTCACACAATGCTTTTTCTTGAGCTTCTGGTTTTTATCTTCATTTTGCTCTGATCACGCTTGATCCCTTGATTCTTTTGGACTCCAATTTCTAAGTACGCGCTAAACAACTAAATCCAAATAAATGCTAATCACTCAAAAGATCCAAATAAATCTAAATAGACTCAATTTAGCTTTATTATGAGTTAATGGGTGTTTGATACAAGGTTAATTGGGCGTGGAGTTTTGATGGAGTCAAGTGAGATTGAAGTGAAGGGAAGGATGAAGGAGGAAAATCGCCCGAGACAGATGTCAATAAGCCTTCATGACAAGAGGAATATTCACGAGAGTATTCTGCTTTGGACTTGAGGATGGCCTGGCATAGCCGGTTTTTAGAATATCACGGATCGATCTTTTATTTAATAACTTCTTTTATTATTTCTATATTTATTTAGGAAGTTCCATGAACCAGGTTAGACCTATGTGCTGATATATAATATTAGCTTGTTATTTCTTGAATGATACTAGCTTGTACATCGTAAGACCATTAACCCTGACCTAGGGGTTCATATTTGGTCTTTAATATAACTTGCATTCTGAGCTACGGGTTAGTCGATATGTTGACAATTTTTCAACATTATCTTCCCGATTGTTATATTTATTACAGTCTTTTATACAAGCCACGTACTTATAGTTTAAATATTAATAGCTTAACTCCCCCTGTTTACTTGATGGTTGTTCGTGAAAGTATTTTCATGACTTCTTAAAGATGTAGGAACGACAGTCATACTTTAGATGGTTAATTTTGTATCCCTTGATTATATACTACTTTTGTTGTGCAATTAGCTTTTACAATATATTCTATAGTCATTTTATGTGGAATGTTAATTTAAATACCAACTGTCATTATTAACTAAATCTAGCTTTTGAGATTTACTTATCGGCGATGTACTAATGGTGGGGTTTATATTATAAATCATGACTTTCCAATTTAAATATGTATTTCATTTAATTTGGTGTTAGCATGAATCAAGAATTATTTAAAGTTTAACCATAAGTCAATTACATACAATGTAGCCTCTAATTCAATTTGAATATCATGGCCTAGAGGTTGGTGGCTTAATGTTCACATTATTTAATAGTCAAAAAGGATTCTCGTAATTGCTAGGGTATAAAGATAATGGTTTATGGTTTAAACTTTACAGAGGTTAATTTTATAACATTTACTAATATGCAAGGTTTTAGGCTTTATTGTTTAATCAATTTTCATTTGCTAAGTTGTCATTCCATGAGAGCATACACCTAGCAACATCCCTACTAAGCCTTTAATTAATAGTTAGGATTTAAAATAAATATTCAAGACATATTGTTCACTAGCGTATAATGATTTAATCCATGGTTAAATATTTAAGCAGCTCACTTACATCCTAAATAAATTTTAGCATCATTTATGAATTGTTTTCTGCTTTTACCTTGATTTTTCTTCACTGGTTCGGTTAGCAAAAGAAATAATCCTAAATATTCTAAGCGCTGCAGAAGAGGGGGATCGAACCCGGGCTGCTGAGCTGAGAGCGCGCCTAGTTAGCCAGCTGAGCAAACGATGTTACCTGGCATAACGAGGGAAGCGGGACATAATTGAGGTGAATCGCAGGCGTCCAAAAGAGAGGAGGATCGGTGGCGCACGGGCTGGGCGGCGTCGCTGGCGGCGAGCGGCTGGGGAGGCGACGATGACAGCCAAAAGGGGTTCCTTGTGCCCTCTTGAAGACGATGGAAGTGTCGGTGGCGGCCGGGGGTCACCGGAGTAGGGCCGGCGGCGTGTCACGGCGGCGGTCCAATAGAAGGGGTCGACACCGGCGAGCTGCGGGCCCGGGGAGGCTCGGCCGAGTACCTGGTTAGCTTCACGGTGAGCCTAGGGAGGGGTGGAAGCGAGGAATTGAAAAGTGTTTGCTTTGCTCGGGGAATTGGCTCGGTGGCCAGCGGTGGAGGGGAGGAGGGGCGCCGGCGAGGAGGATGGCTAGGGAGTCAATTGGAGCCTAGGGGAGGAAGAGGAAGCTCGGGCGGTGCGAATGGGAGTCTCGGCCGGGGCTTTATAGAAGGGGGAAAAGGGCGCGCGGCGAGGAGGGCAGGCGGCTAGGCATGGCGGTGACGCATTGCCCGGTGTGGCTACAGGGGAAGAAATGGCCGATTGACCGATGACGCTACGGGGTGGGGGAGGAAGAGAGATGCGCGCGTAGGGCCGTGGTCCCAGGCGCCCTGTGTCGACGCACGCTGTTGACTGGAGTTGCCTTCGGGTGAGTGGAGACGGGCAATAATGGGGAGTGGACGGGCACCGGTGGCTGCAGAGGCTAACGCGGGAGCGGCGTGCGACGGGACGGCGGTATGGCGTGAGGGGATGGGGCAGTTGGGTGACGCCGTGCCGACGCGAGCGAGCAGGAGAGGACAGCCGGTGACGCGGGGCTGGACAGATGGGTGACGAGCTCAGGCGTGGGAGGCTGGGAGCAGTGACCGCAACCGACAGTCAGAGAAGGGAGTAAAGAAATCGGGTGTGGGAGGAAGAAGCCTGTCCCAGCGGCAGAGAGGGAAGGAGGAGGGGGCAGGCCGGGCCCGTGCGCATGGGAGAAAGGGGAGGAGAGAGGGAAGGGGTGGGGACCCACGCGCAGAGGGAAAAGGAGATCGGGGGAGTGGCCCACATGGCTGTAACATCCTAATTTTTGAATGTTTGAAAATTTGGAAGAATTTAAAATTTTTCTCTACATCTTACTAGCATTTGAAATTTTTGACGAAATTTTATTTAGGTTTTCCAGAGTTTTGCCCTGAGCAAGTAATAGCTGGAAATAAATCTCGAGCACAAAATAGCAATCATAAAAAGAATATTAAAACATATCTCTAAAAGGGTTGAGCTAGAAATTCCTTCTTTTAACTTAAATAGCATACAAAACCCAAATTTGGGCGTTCAAGAATTTATATATGTTCAATTTATAGTGTATATATATATATAATAGAGGGCTATTAGATTTTGTATCTAGAAAATTTAACCAAAAGAATAAAAACTTCAAATATTAATAAAAATAACAATTCTAATTAGGAAATAGGATTTCACACTCAAGATTCAAAATCTCAAAAACTGCTAAAGCCTAACATTTTCTTTCCTTTTTTCACTCTACCACTTTCTTCCCGTTCTCTCACTTCCAAGTGGGCCCCACCATTTTCTCTCTCTTTCCTCCCTCTCTTTCTCCCTTTTTCCTCGCCCTGCAGCGCCCGCGCCTCTCCTTCCTCCTCCGCCATTCGTTTCCTGTGGTCGAGCTCCTTCCACGTCGCCTCCTCCCTCTTTTTCCGTTGCTCTCGGCTCTGCGCGCCTGCTCTGTCCCTTCGCCGCTCGTCCCGTCCCCTCTGCGCGCCTGCCGTCTCGCTGCCCTGCACGCCTCCCGCGTCGAGCCCCGCGCCGGTCCATACCCGGTGGACCTCTAACCTAAATTTTGGAATTTGAATTTCTAACCTAAATTTTTACTTTTGAACTTTTAATTTAAATCCTTGCTCAATTATCTTGATGCAAGATCTACTATTTCTTTATTTTATATTTTATTTAACCTTGCCCTTGGATTCTAATTTTGTTATAATTGCACATATAAATTTTGAATATTCGACTTTGGATTTTTATTTTTTTTGAATTGTACATAAATATTTTTTTAACCTTGGGCTTTGTGTTCAAAATCTTCCCCTTGCATTTTAGCTCTAATGTCACAACTAGGTCTGGAATTTAGTTGTATAAAATATGTATATATATATGTATATGTATGTATATATACATATGTAATTTTGAGTTGCACCTTTAATTCAACTATTTCTCTTTAATTAATCCATGTTTTGGTTCAATAGATTAATTTTTGTCATGATTGCTATTTTGTGTTTGAAAATTATTTCTAGTTATTGTTTGCTCAGCACAAAACTCAGAAAAACCCAAATAGGGTTTTGAACAAAATTCAAATGCCAGTAAGATGCAAATAAAAGTTTTAAATTTCTCAAAATTTCAAACATCTAAAATTTAGGATGTTACACAAACTAAATAAAATCGAAAATAGGGAATATTAAATTTGTATCTAGATACTTGAACCTATCTTTGAACTGAAAATCCAAAATTCAAGAGTTGATAAAGTTTCCCATTTTTCTCTCATTCTTTCTCCCCTCTTTCACCTTTGCTATCACCGCACGTGGGCCCCGCACCCCTTCCCTCTCTCCTCCTTTTCTCTCCTACCGCTAGGCCCCCAGCCTCTCTCTCTCCCCCTTCTTCCCTCTCTGCGCACAGTTCCCGCTTCTGGCCCCGCTCCTTCTTCCTTTTTCTCCTCACTTCTTCTTCTTCTGGTTGCGAGCGCTCTGCGTCACTCTTGATCGCACGGCCCCGCTCTCCCTGTTCACCTGTCCCCTCCGCATCAGCACATCGCATGCCCGTCTACGCCCATGCCCTGCACGCGTACGTCATTTAGCGTTGGCTGTCACCTTGTCGTCCCTCACAGCCATGCCGGCGTACACCCCAGCCCATGTCATCACCCATGTCCCGGCTCTACCCCACTGCTATAAGAGCCCTTGCCGCCTCCATTGCTTCCCATTGCTCCCCACGCTTCCTCCCTCTTCCCCATTGCCACTGCACTGGCCGCCGCCGTGCCCACTCGCCGTCCCGGTCGTCCCGGTGTTTCTAGTGTGAAAGTTCCTGCGTCATATCGTGTCCCCACTCCCAGCGACTCCCCATTTGGCCTAATTGGAAAACCACGTTGTCGGGACCCGGAGCAGCAACTCCAGAACCCTCTGTGTTAATCGCACTATCCCAGGAAAAGCTAGTGCACACAGTATCACAAAGACAAATATCATGCGTAATGACAAACTTTATTTAACTAATATGAGCCTGATGGCCAAAGTTTACAATAATAGCAAAAGAAGACAGCGGAAGAAATACATAAAGCAGCAGCCCATCCAGCCTTCCCACAAGGCGAATGACTGTAAGACGTGGCCTAGTCGCAATCCTCACCGAAGTCGTCGAAGGCTTCCTCTGAAAAGAGTTAGATATAGCAACATGAGTACAAAAAGTACTCCACAAGTCACCCGGGAAAATGCAACATAATGATAAAGGCTTCAACGGAAGGTTTATAGGGTTAGTTTGCATAAAACAACATTTAAGAAATATAATAATAGATTGAAATTGCTGAATTTAATACAGTAGATAAAACAATACTTGTAGTAGAAAGTAATACCGTTAGTGTCGGCTCCGACCAAACACCAACCTATCCACGGGCATCCCACCCGGACCATCTTTTCAAAAGCTCACGTATGGATTCCATCCATCCACACGCTTTCACTGCACAACTCTGATGAATTCCATCCATTCACCAGATTTCCATCTCTCACGGATTCCATCCATCCGCAAGGTTTTCATCTCTCGTGGATTCCATCCATCCACAAGGTTTTCGAAAACGTTTTGAAAAACAAAGTCTAATCCATGAAAAACTTTACTCAGCTTGCCCATGACCGTGGGCACGGCTATCCAGGATAGGTTATACACTCTGCAGAGGTTGTACAGCTTTACCCACAAGACACGATCATCCTATATTGCCACGCGATTACACACTTCCTTAGGTGTGCGGCGAGGAGTCGTGACAAGGCCTTTACAATGATCCGTTGTCAACAAAATCACGCCGCCACTAAGGTTTCACCACAACATGAATCCACATGTTGGAGCCCCCTCTTGTGCCGTGTGAGACTTCTCACGGCCTACGCCGCGCTCACATTCAGCCTATAGCGAGATCATGTTGGAACTTCACAAATTAGTTGGCCAGGTCTGTCCCATACCAGACTTGTGGTAGTACGATAGGGCTTTGCAACAGTAGCTCACAGACCGGTCCTTAATTGACTTAGGCTCAACCACAAACCCCCGTGCACGACAATCAACCACTGCGGCTCCAACCAACAGGGCATGCCTGCACCCACCACTCTAACCAATTGCCTAAGTCTAAACCAGTTTCATATTTGTTTTCAAAATAATTCATAACACTCCTTGACTCACCAAAGTCAAGAGTACATATCATTTTATGTAAAAAGGGGTCATCATTTTATGTGAAAAGGTATCCCAAAGCAAAATTATATGACTATGCAGGGCTAAGCGTTTGAATAAACTCTCTAGCCAACACTAATGTATTAACTAGAGTTTGATTCTAGGGTGACAAGGTATAAGGGATTCAATAACAATGGAGGAATTAACAAGTAGGCAATAACTAGATTTAAAACTGAAATGAAATACGCTGAATAAAAATATGCATGCAATATAATTTAAATCAACATAATTTTATTTTGAAAACTGGGATCAACATGATCAAGGAGGGTGACTTGCCTTGCTCGAAGACCTGGTGCGATTCGTCGGCGTCGTTCTCTCCGAATTCGTCGAAATCTACGCGCGAAGAACCAACCAAATAAAATCAAATAAAATCGAAATAAAATCCAAAAATTATAAAATATATACTGCAACTTTGATTATGATTTTAGACAAATTTAGAGATTTGAATCACTGGATTCGGAGATCGGACGAGGGAGAACGAGCGATTGGAAGTTTGAATGGATTGGAAATTCCAGAAAATGCAAAACCGAAAGAATATTCTCTGGAATCTTATTTTTGGCTGATTTTTGGAGTATATTGGAGTGTATGACACGTGGGGCCCGGTTGTCATTGAGTGCAGAATTTTATTTTATTATTTTATGACATGTGGGTCCCGCTTGTCATGGACTAGAGGTGAACAAAATGTGGCCAAAAGTCCAACCGAAAATGCATTGCACTGGACTTGAACTCACAACCTCATGCATGCATGCACTAACATGCACCCACTAGCCAAGTGGCCTCTTGCTCTTTCATGACAAAGGAACAACAACCATACCAATTAAACAGAGAAGAGCAATATTAGAGAAGGGAACACAGGGAGGTACGCGGGGGCGCGTACGGGAGGCGACCTCGCCGGCGACCGGCGGCCGGAGGCGGGGCGGCGAGCGGCGGCGGGGAGAGGTGGGGCGGCGGCGCACTCACCGGTGGCGGCGGCGGGACTCGGGGCGGCCGGCGGCGGCGCAAGGAGGAGGCGGCCGGCCGTGGGGTTTGGGCGGCGGCGGGAGGCGGGCGGGGCGGCTGCAAAGGGCGGCGAGGTGGCGGCCGAATGGGAGGGGAAGGGCGGCGGGGTGGGAGAGCCGAATGGGAGATGGAGCCGGGCATGGGGAGGGATTTTATAGATGGTAAGAGAAGAAACGGCCGCGGATTTAGAGGGGGATTAAAGGGAGGAGGTGGCCGGGCGTGAGTGGGGAGTGATGAGGGCTTCCGTTTCCACCCTTAAACGACGATTAAAGTGGTAGTAACGGCCGGGAATTGAAGTTTTTATTCGGCATCAATGGTGGAAGAGAGAGAAGACTAGAGGAGGAAGAAGGGGAGGAAGAAGAAACATATGACAAGTGGGTCCCATGTGTCATAGAGAGAGAGGAGAATGAAGGGGTACGGGCCGTCAGATTGTTGACACGTGGCAAGTGAGTGTTTCATGGCTCTTGGATTTTATGAAGGGGTAAGTGATCATGTGTGGCTAGGATTAAAACGAGGAGAGAGAGTGATTCAATCTGAGAGCGACAAGTGGCGGGGTTGGATGAAATTGATTTTTATTTTCGGAATAAAATTTCAGAAAATACTAGAAGCTTCATAAACACTTGGAAAAATAATATTTAATGTCTAAAAATTCCAGAAAAATTATAGAATATTCCTGGAAACATTTTAGACTTAGGAAAAATATTTTTAATTCCAGATTTTTATTTAATAATTTTATAAAATAGTTTTTAACCTTTCAAAATTGATTTTTAACTCCAGAAAAGCACAGAAAATCCGAATAAAAGCCAAATGCTTTTAAATACTTAATTTGAAATTATATTTTTACATAAACTCAAAATATTCTTTTATTTAATCATAATTTTATGTTTTTAGTTAAATTACTTTTTATAAAAGCCTTTTTAAAAGCCAAAAACAGACGAATAAAATCTCCAAAATTTAGGCAACCAAAGAACACTTTATTTTTATTTTTAAATTAAATAAATTTTTTTTTACTAAAATTTTTGAAATAAACAGCTGGGCTGTTACACACGTGCCCAAGCTACCCGATTCGGCCTTCTTCTCCAAGGCAGGCTACCACCACCTTCCATGGCACCACCCTCTCCCCAGCGCCCGTCTCCTCAATTACCTTCTACCGAAGCTCTGCCCCATCGTCCTCAACCTACCCCAGCCACCGATTGAGGCTCTTCATCACCCGAGCTCCCTCTCTGTGCAAGCCACACTGCGCTGCCTGTGGTTTTCGTCACCGGCTCCCCTCAAACTTGCTCCGGCTCAACGAAATGTGTGGTAAGCTTCCTCTTGACTCCTTGTATCTCATGCGAGCCCCTCCAACATCTTTTCCCTTCCGGCCACCGGCGTCCCCTTTCCACCCCACCCCCGGCCACCGAGCCTCAACGCCGGCCCACCTCGTCACCGTCCTAACTAATGTGCCGCCTCCCAAAGCTCCCCCCACCTCTCCCTTGATCCATTTTAGTGGTTCCCCTAGCCCCTCCGGCCATTCCTCGCCGGCGGCGCCACAGTTTGCCCAGCTCCGGTTGTTCCCCTGTTTCGGCCGGCGGTTCCTCTATTTGGTCCCCAACCACCTGCTCCTTCTTTTGTATTACTAGCAAAGACGCCAAAAGCCAAGCGCCCAACTGGCTAGCCGAGCGGGTAGTGAACGCATGGTCTTGAGTTCGAATCCCTTGCCCCGCATATTTGATTTTTGTTTTTATTTCTATTTTTATTAATCCATTTCAATGAAGAAAAATCAAGGAAAATTAAGAAATAATCTAGGGAAGCTTATAAATTTGATTAGGATATAAAATAAGATTATTTGGGACTTAATATTGGACCAAATGTCATATATAAGTAACTAGGGTGGATTGAAACATTTATTTAAAGTCTAAATATTATTAAAGTCATATTGGGAAGTTGAGTAAAAAATCTTGTTTAGGTCCATGCTCTCATGAAGTGATGATTTAATAAATGAAGATTGCCTAAACAATAAATCATATGTCCTTGAATGTCAGTAAAGCTCATAGAACTGACCACAAAATGGTTTAAACCATGACTATTATTTCTATGTCTTAGAAATTATGAGAATCCTTTTTTTATTGATTAAATGACTTGATTATTAAGCCACCAACATTTAGACTGTAATACCCAAATTAAATTAGAGGCTGTATTGCAAATAAGTGACTAAGGCACAAAATAAAAATAGTGGACCATTAAAAGGCATTTAAACTCCATTACTAATAGAAGACACCCTTGACATATAGATTGGTGTGAATATCTAATTATTCTAGGAGTCTTAACCTACACATTAATGAAAAAAGTGATACTAAGATAAATTGATTAGGTCATACTGAAGATAATCTGCTATCGCACCAATAGATAGTAATAGTAATGCAAAGACGTAACTGTTGTGGTTACAGACCAACCAGAGAGAGAGTATGGTAGTGGAGAGTTAGGTGAGCAATGGCTTAGTGTTTCCCCTGTGGCCTGTACCGTATATATATATCCACATGGGGAGTGTTTTTACAGTAATGCCCTTACATCTGTACATCCCCTTCAAGGGCACTTTCGTCATTACACATGTCCCATTTCGGGCCTTATAATCTCCTAACAGGCCTGCTGGGCTTAGGTGGGGGCCATCCCTACACAGGAGCCTCTCATGGTGAAGGGCTTCACGGGCCGAAGCCATGTTCCCGAGTCCTTTGGCCCCTCCGTCCCTGCGGCCTGTGAGCTCCTATAATGGTTGACGGAGCCTTATTCGCTGGTGTCGTATTCGCCCTGCCACGAGGGTATGGCGCTGGGCGGGTTGGCGAAGTCTTCATCGTCCCCAGGGCCCTGCGGTAGTGGGGTCGAAGTTGCCCTCCGGGCCGAAGCTCGAAGTCGAGCTCGACATCGAGATCGGGGCCGATGCCGGCGTAGGAGTCGGAGTCGAAGTCAGGGACGAAGTTGGAGTCGAAATCGCATCCGCCTTGGCTGGGTTAGTAGTTGCCCTTGCCGCCCTCAACCGCGGGTTCTTTGGGCTGCGAAGTCAAAGTTGGAGCGGAGGCAGACCTCGCGCCTATGGCTTTTCCTGGGCGCGAGGTGGGTGCGGCTCCGCAATCTAGTAGTGCACCTTAATGGCTCCTGAAATCACGCCGACCCCTGGGATGGCATGAGTAGGCTTCTGTAGTCGTACGCGCTTTTCCACTCGGGGTGTGCACGCGGTGGGCCATGATTGGCGCATCGCGGGTTATCAGCGGTCGCACGACCGTGGCCGTTCACCCCTTCCCTAGAAGGGCGGGACACGTGGCGGGGGGCCATGGGCGCGTCGTGCGTCGTCTGCCCACCTACCAGTGCGCCCCCCAGTTGCCAACGGTTACGCTTCCTAATCGTAGGCAGCCGAACCGCTGGTCTCCCGCCGGCCGCGCTTCCACATGTGCGGCCACCGGTTGAGGTTCTCGTCGGTTGAGCTCCCCCGCTGATCGGGTATATATATTCTGCTGGTGCTGCGCTGTACCTGCATTATACAGTCAGATAGGTGGCCTCCCGCTCGTGCACCATGCTCCCGTACGAAAGTGGCAAGGTTTGACCTGTTCTCGTAGATAGATATGCTTGAGTTCATCTGCATCCTCTGATTGCGCCAACCGGCGTTACCATCAGGGAATGTTGATAACTGAAGCTTATCTGTTTATGAGAACACGTCAAAACCTACCGTAAATGAGCCTTTGTGTTCCCGTATTACGGGGAGCCCAGGCGGCTGGATCCCTGGCAGTTTGGGCTGTGAGGTTGCCGCGTGGACTCTGAAGCCGAGGTGGCTGCCCGGCTGGATCCCAGAAATGTAGGCCAAACTAGGCATTCGCGCCAAAGTACCAGGGGCGGGGTGAGCTTCGGTCTTGTCGCACAGATCTGCGGCGTTGAGGCGAGGTACTCCCCCACGAAAGTAGGGCCAGAAGCGACACCATAGTCTCGTTGCCGAGGCGGAGCTCCTGTCGAGCGAACTTTATTAAATTCCCATTTGCGCGGGTGAGCGATTACAAAAGGTGGGATATTGACCACTGACCGTTTAAGGACGGAAACGACCGTAGCTGTCGTTGCCCGGTGACGAGGCGGGGCACGGTGGGAGCCTCTTCTGCTGGGGTAACCCACGCGGGGGCCCGGAGGGGTGCTTTCCGGAGCCGCCAAGGATCTTCGCACTTGCACACCCGGCCTAGGTGTTTTGTCGAGTCTCGTGGTGCGGACCTCTGGTGCTGAGCTCTATGTGTCGAGCCATATCCTGGTTGCCGTGGACGGTGATGATGGCCCGCGGTCCAGGGAGCTTCATGCACAGGAAGCCGTGGTGTGGGACTACCCCGTGAGAGTTTAAGATTGGCCGCCCCAATATAGCGTTGTAGGGGTACGAAATGTCGACGACGTCGAAGGTGGGGTCCTCACTCCTCACATTGTTGTCCCGGCTGTAGAGACCCAAATATGCAAATCCGGACTCTCGAGACATCTATGGATATTACGGGAATAGGAAGTCAAATTGAGTTTCGAAAACAATATCTCAGAGGAGGCAAGGAGTAAGAATCCTAAGAATGAGGTAAGAATAAAGAATTACTAGACAATCATTTGGTTGATTTGATTTACAAAATAAATTTTGAATACTTTCTAATTTGGCCATTTTAACTAGGGCTCTGTCCTACAGTCGATATAGCTCTGATACCACCTCTGTAGAGACCCAAATATGCAAATCCGGACTCTCCTGTGTATTCTGCACTAGTCCAGGATCACGCTAGTGTACACAGTATTAACAAAGATGAAATATCGAACATATCACGATTTACTAGGAAAAGACTCAAATATTATTAATAATTATCAGAGTACGACCTTATGGCCAAGCTACAATTAATAGCCTGAAAGGCTTAAAGAAGCTAGCAGCGGAAAACCAGAAATAAGCGTAGTAGCCATTCAACATGCCCACAGGCAATCGACTAGGGAGCGAAGTCCTAATCCGTGAAGTCGTCGAAGTATCCTCCTTCCAGTAGCTCCTGCTGATCTGGTCATTCTTTCTCAACTAAGCAAATATGGATGAAGCCGTGAGTACATAGAGTACTCAGCAAGTCGTTTGTAACAAAGAATGCAATATAGTATGCAAGGCTTACCAAAGGATGGCTGAAAGGTTAATTTTGCAGAAAGCAACAATTTAAAGTAAATACAATAAATAGATTGAAAAGCAAACTTTGGAAATGATATTAAATAAGTAACCAAAGGAATTGAGACAAACCCCAAGTAAACTGGCCATTCACTTCAATGAATCACCCACGAACCAAGATTCACATAATGAACCACCAGTGAATTACCCATTCACTTAACCCAACCAAAATTTTATGAAAACTCTACCCCTCGTGTGAAATCACCGAGCATTGTCCATGACCGAGGACACGGCTATTCGAATAGTTTTACACTCTGCAGAGGTTGTACAACTTTACCCACAAGACATGATATTCTCATATTGCCACGCGATTGACACACTTCGTTTGGTGTGCGGCAGAGAAATCATGACAAGGCCTTTACAATACTCAATCCCAACCCGAATCCGCCCGCTAGGGTTTTGCCTCACACCCCCCTTGCACCTCATGGAAATCCGCGACCATGTTCATCCCAATGGCGGAATCGAAATTGAAATCTCACAAATTAATCAGCCGGGTCCATCCCATACTGGACATGTGGTTGTACGGTAAGGCTCAGATCAATGGCGCACAAAGTTAAGTCCTTAAGTATTACCCAGGCGAAACATCCACATCCCAATGTGCCAACAGCACCCCCTTTACTGCACGATCATTCGTCTAGGTGAAAACCAATCTTGTATAACCCAACACCAATGACACCTCCCATGTCATGGTACCCAATTTTATCACTATGGTTACCACCACGTTCCAATATATCATTAAGTCAAAATTATTTAACACATGTGATGATAGACCCCACGTACTAATAATAAGCATGGCTAAGCAAATTAAGCGTACAACCCATGTGACAACTAATATTATATCACTAAATAATTACCCATCCGATGGTAACAATGGAATCATGGTATTCAAATTATCAAGGAGGAATAATCAAATTGGACAATAGCTACCAATACAAGGGTTTGATAATAAAATAGCGATGCATGATAATGTAAAACAAAGTAATACATAAAAGATTTGAAAACTAGGTTCAACATGATCAAAGGACACGACTTTCCTTGGCCTTGCTCAGTTAGGAATTCTTGATCTTCGAATCCTGCTTCAGCTCCTTCAAAAGCGTGATCTAATGAGAGAGAAAACGAGACGAACACAAAAATAAATTCAAATAAACTCCAAAAACTGTAAAACCAGAATCAAAAGGTAGAGATCAATTTTATATGTATTTAGGAAAAAGAATTGGCGCACAGGCGAAGACCACTTCGGCCGTGGGCTCCGCTTCATCGAAGACCTCGGTCACGGACCCTATGCAGACGAAGTCCGCACTGACAAGGTCCGTCCAGGTGGTGGCCTCAGCTTCTGCGCCGACCAAGTCCGTCCAGGTGGGCAGGTGAGGTACTATGCCTTGAAATCATTTCATGGCGGCACATGCTAGCTGCGTCCAGTAAGGTTCGCTTTTGCAATTTTTACTTGACTGGCTTGTCCCTTGCTTTCATTGCCGTCGTCGCGTGTTTGCTGGCCTGGCCTCGGACTCTTTTATTGCTGTTGCATCCTCTTTCGTGCAGCGGTGTTTGACCGGCTTCTAGATTAAATCGCACGATGGCCTTGCGTCACGCGCGCACTATCCGTGAGTATAAACAAAGACACGCGGTAAACGCGTGCACTCTACAGAGTATAAATAAGATGTAGCGTCGCGGCTCGGCCTCCGCACGCACTCTACGAAGTATAAATAAGACACAGCGTCGAGGTCCGCCTCCGCGCGCACTCTACGGAGTATAAATAAGACGCAGCGTTGAGGTCCGCCTCCGCGCGCACTCTACGAAGTATAAATACGGCACGCGGGGGCACGCCTCCGCGTGCACTGCGGCACTCTACAGAGTATAAAAATTGTGCAATGGCCGAGACACCAGGGAGTGTCTCGCTTTAGCGACGTAGCACCTGGACATCGCGCCTTCGCGTGCGTTGCGCCAGGGAGTGCATCGCTTTAGCGCCCTCGGCCTACGCCGCTCGTGCCGGCCCTCCACGGGCATGGGTTTTGCAGGTAGGGGAATGACAGTTTTGCCTCCCTGCCTCCGCGCGCGTAGCACCCTCGGCCTACGCTGCTCGCACCCGCCCTTCGCGGGTATGGGTTTTGAACGTAGGGAAACGGCGGGATGGCTTGGTTCCCTGCCTTGGTGTGTGTAGCGCCCTCAGCCTACGTACTGTTTTTGAAGGTAGGGGAATGGTAGTTTCGCCTCCCTGCCTCCGCATGCGTAGAGCCCTCGGCCTACGCCGCTCCGGGCCCACCCTCCGTGGGCGCGGATTTTTTAAAGGTAGGGGAACGGCAGTTTCGCCTCCCTACCTCCGCGCGGGTAGCGCCCTCGGCCTACGCCGCTTCGCTCTCGCCCTCAGCAGGCACGGGTTTTTGAAGGTAGGGGAACGGCAGTTTTGCCTCCCTACCTTCGCGCACGTAGTGCCTCTGGCCTACGCCGCTCGCGCCAACCCTCCGCGGGCGCAAGTTTTTGAAGGTAGGTGAACGGCAGTTTCGCCCCCTGCCTCCGCGCGCGTAGCGCCCTCGGCCTACGCCACTCGTGCCCGCCCTCCGCAGGCGTGAGTTTTTGAAGGTAGGGGAATGGTGTCTCCGCCTCCCTGCCTCTGCGTGCGCACCACAAGATATTGCGCCATTGCGCGCGTTACACCAGGGATTGCATCGCCTTTTTTGAAGGTAGTGGAATGGCGGCTCCGCCTCCCTACCTCCGTGCGTGTAGCGCCCCAGGCCTACGCCGCTCGCGCCCACACTCTGCGGGCACGAGTTTTTAAAGGTAGAAGAACGGCGGCTCCGCCTCCCTGTCTCTGTGCGCGTAGCGCCCTCGGCCTACGCCGATCACGCCTGCCCTCTGTGGGCGCGAGTTTTTCAAGGTAGGGGAACGGTGCCTCCGCCTCCATGCTCCGTGTGCACTATTTTTAAATGTAGGGCTTGGCTCCGGCGTTGGATTTCGATGTCCGCCTCGTAGGCATCGCCCATCGGGGTGGGGGTGGCCCAACCCCCCATGACTGGGCCTTACAACTAGCCTAATATGTAATAGGCCTGATAGTGTGGAGAAATATACCAATGTACCCTCATCCTTTGTAAGTACTAAGGGGTAGAATGAGAATTTTCCATTCTACCTCACTCATGTATATAAGCCCCTAGGAGGGGCAGGAGGAGGGGCATCCTCTCATTCTTACTAACTCTTCCATAGATCTGGCTCTCTTCTTCCTCTTCTACGAGTCTCCTTCTTTACTATTTGGTCTATAGCCACAATAGTTAATTTTATATTAAAAATTTGAAAAGGCACTAAAAACAGGATGTTACGTTGGCTACTCCGTCTCTATCTTAAATGAGCCTGAATGGGAAGGTAACGTGAAGAATGGTTAGTGGCCGGGAGTACATGGCGATCGAGAGAGATATGGGAGGACATACAGCCAATGTCAAGTTGGTCGATCTAAGGCTGTAGAAGTATTACATATTAGAGCAAGCAGAGGAGTGCTGTGTATCATAGTTCACACTACTACCGTCGTCCACAAAAAAAAAAGAAAAAGAAAAAAAAAGAGATTTGGGTATGCTGTGCGCTACAAAATTACCCTCTTCAATATTCAAAATGGTTGGTGGAGTAAATACTTGTAGTTGATGGGATATATGTACGGTTTCTTTCCGAGAATGTGGCTGGCGGGAGAGTTGAATATGTTGCGGACTTGAGCAGGTGCATATGACTCTACCGAGCGCAAGGCTCTATGGCTACTCCCATGGAGTTTTGGGCAAAAATGATACTGTAGATCACCAGAATACCACATCTAACCCCTTAACAGCAGTAATTTCATTTGTGGCCTCGTAACAATGAAATCGTGCGGTCCCCAACCGCACGACCGCTGTTCATGTACTAGTCACGACCACACTGTTCATCCGTACTTTTCCCGTTTAATGTTTGTTTAAATTTTTAAATATATCAATTGAGCTCTAAAAATTCCCAAAAACTTACATAATAACTACTACTATATTGAGAGGCTTCACATAAAATTTTGTAATTTTGGAGCTCGTTTTCTATATGTAAAAACTCGTAAAGATATCAAAATTTTATGAATTTTTGAGAGAGATTTGCCATGGATAAAATTTCCCAAAAATTACACTGCGAGGAACATTATGTCATGAGGCTGTACATAAATTTTTGTAATTTTTTTATCTCATTTGTTATATTTAAAAATTTATATAAACACTAAACAGGAAAAAGTACGGATGAACAGTGTGATTGTGCGGTCCCCAACCGCACGACTAGTACATGAACAGTGGTCATGTGGTCGGGGACCACACGATTTCGCTATTACGGGGCCACAACTGGAATTACTACTGTTAGGGGGCTAGATCTGGTATTCTGATGATCCACAGTGTCATTTTTGCTCGAAATTCACTCCCATGAGCTGAGCCTCATCGGACGAGCATTCAGATTTATCGTCAAATTATATAATATTTGCCTACACAAACAAACATTATGGTTTGCTCCGTCTCTTATTCCCGTCCATAGCCAGTCGTATCTCCATATTTGATTGATGTGATTTTGTTGTCTCGCTCTAACCAATATATGTGTACATAACTTAACCAGTTATATCTCAACATTTAATTGATGCGATCCATATGTGATGTAGATGTATGTACCTATGGTATATAAGCTTAAAACTGTCATTTTATGCCCAGATGCATTCAAATTTCTGCAAGTTGTATAGTATATTTACTATGTTGTCCATTTATAGGATGTTTTACTAGAGTTTACTGCAGATTTTACTGGATGTGTATACGAGATAAGGGTAGAATAAATATTCAAATGTTCTACTTAGGGGATATCCTATTATGCAGATGAGTTTAGAATAACTTCATTAACCAATAGTCATATATATGAATGTGCCCATACCATGCCACGTGTACCCACTTCGTAGTGGCTAAGCCCACTATTGCCATAGCCAACAAATGTAGATTCCTTTTTAGTATTAGAATTTTTTCTTGTTGTAGCCATAACATTTTATTAGCAAGTTTAATTCACAAACGGTTAGCACGGTAGCTTACTAACAATATGAGGAATGGAATGATATAAGTCTCTGCAATAAATGTATCAGGCTCTGGATTTCCTTAGTACCTCGTGCATATATTGTACTAGTACCATATTTCAGTGGCTACTACACACATCCACGACATTGGCAACACATCCATACAACAATATAATGTATGCATCATAAGCTAATAAATACATGAAAAAGGTTGGTAATTAGCGTATTACATACGAATGACTGACCAGCCAGATAGATCCACAAAATGCGTAAGTGCATTGAAGTCATGGCATAATAAATAAGAGTCCAACAGCATACCTCATACCACCCCACAAACAACCAATAAGATTACACTATGACAGGAAGGGCCATCACAGATGGTTCATAACTATCATCACAGACGGTTATCAAACCATCTGAATTTATGTGTCTATTATAATAGATGGTTATCATAGACGGCTCTCAAACTGTCTATGATAATTACAACACAGATGGTTTTCCTAAAAAACCATCTATGATATACCAGGTATCACAGACGGTTCTTAAATGTAGCCGTCTGTGATATGTTAATTGTCACAAACGGTTAATGCCAAAAACTATCTGTGATATGTCATATATCACAGACGGTTCCCAAACAAAGCCATCTGTGATATCTTACATATCACGGATAGCTAATACCAAGCATCATCTATGATATTCATATAGCACAGACGATTTATTGCTACAAACCGTCTGTGATAGCTATTTAAATATCTATATTATTTCCTATTTTTCGGCTAACCTCAAGAAATACTAGCCATGCCCTCTAAAAACAAATAAACATATTACATATATAGCACAGGTAATCATTACACAGACCTCACAAATTAATTAAACAACTAAATAAAGTACATTTTAATGAATTGTTTGATTAAATATAATTGAGTGGTTACAATTGTATCGAATATTTCAACATCTAATCTTCATCACCAGGGTAGAACTCTCTAGTCTTGTTTATGACCCCCGTTATCAAGAATTGGGAGAGCATTCCTTGAATTTCGGCGAGTTTGTAAAGATCGAATGTACTTACGTCGAATTCCATGCGCTATTGCTAGGAGTGTTAAAGTCATTAGCATATATATATTGATAATTATGAAATAATTATTGGTAAGTTGACAAACCTCTAGATCATTCGTTTTAGTGGCCATGATATCCTCCATATGGCAGCAAACGTAGAATCCACATATGTTGCCCTGTAGCTGCTGGTGGTATTGCAAAAAATAAAATTACGTACAAACTCGTTGAAATTCGAGAAAACCATTCCCAATTCTTGCTAGCAGAGGTCATAAACAAGGCTGGAGAGTTCCTCCCCGACAATTGTGATTAGATGTTGAAACATTGGATTCAATTGTAATCACTCAATTGTGCTTAATCAAACAATTCATTCAATCTAATTCATTTGTGAGATCTGTGTAACAATTATCCTATTTGATCTATTTGTGTTGTTTTATTCATCTGTGAGATTTATGTAATGATTGTCTTGTGCTATATATACGTGATCTTTCTTATTTTCAGAAGGCATAGCTAGCATATACTGAGGCTAGCTGAAAAAGAGCAATCAACATCGTTGTTGAAATAGCTACCGCAGATGGTTCGGTGTTCCAAACCATCTGTGATATATCACAGACGGTTTAAAACACCGAACCGTTAACGACAGCGTGAGAGAAGGCATGGATGGATGACTCGTGGCACGGCAAACGGATCGAGTGACTGTGCAGGCAACAACTCGGATGGGTGACTTGCAGTGACTAGGGAATCGGACGGCTGCGCGGGCGAGTAGGCTGGAGGGAGTTGGGCCGGGCGTGAACTAGGCTGTGGAGAGAAATGATCTTTCCTTCCGAATGACTAATCTAACTTTTTCGAATAACGAAGGTCGTTCGTCACATACGTTCAACAAACACGTGGCTCGACGACAGGGGCCAAGCCCTTGAAACATGCTCGTAATTTTTGGGTATTCGCTAGCTACACATTAATTAATCATATACAACATTTAGTAGTAATGCCTCTTGATTTAACACATTTTATTTTTTGCAGTGCCACCAGCAGCAGCCGGGCAACACGTGTGGATACTACGTGTGCCACCATATGAGACTACTCCTCGATTCCACCAAGATCACCAATTCTAAGGTTTGTCAATCTTCCCACATTTATTTCATACATGTCAGGTTTTATATGTACACGCGTTGATATTCCTATCGACAGGCTGCACCCATCTCTACATCTGCATTGAAACAGCCAGACTTTGCAAAAATTCGAGGAGAGTTCGTTTGGTTTTTGTGGACTAAAGTCATAAGATCGGATGGAGAGTTCCACTGCGCAGAATGATTTTTTATTGCTCTTATCACTCTATAATTGTGAATTTGTTAATGGATATTTTATTTTATTTCAATTAATTCATTTGTGAAATGAATGCCTTATGTCTGTGAATGAAATGTGATGTGAATTGGATGTTTTATGTTTATCAAATGAATTGAGATGTGAATTGTATGTATACATATACTTGTTTCAGAGGGCATGGCTGGCATTTCCTGAGGCTAGCCAATAAACAGAAATAGATTTAGGGGTAGAAAAGAACATCACAGACGGTTTTTAGTTACAAGCCGTCTGTGATAGGTGACATATCACAGACGATTTGTAAATAAAAACCGTCTATGATAATCAGATATTACATACGGTTTTTAGTTAAAAACCGTCTGTGATATTGATATATTACAGACGATTTTCAGTTAAAAACCGTCTGTGATATTGATATATCACAGACGGTTCGTCGAACCGTCTGTGATAACCTCTGATTATCACTGACCCATAAATTCAGACGGTTCAGAAAACCGTTTGTGATGTCCTTTTCTGTAGTAGTGGATGTCTGCCATGGACTCGATGCATGGAACAGTATATGCTGGCAAGGCTTTGCTATGTGGCACTAAGGGTTGATGTGGCATTACATGTGGCACAATTTTGCGGGCTGGAGGGAGTTGGGCCGGGCGCGAATCAGGCTCTGGAGAGAAATGGGCTAGACCGGAAAGGGAAATAGGATGGGTTCCAGATTTTTACTGAATCCTGAAACCAGATTTTTACTGAATTTTATTTTAAAAGCTTAAAGGCACTAAAAACAGGATGTTACCGTGGCTACTCCGTCCATCCCGTATATAGCCGGTCATATCCAAACATTTCATTGTTATGAGCTAGACATGTATATCCAAACCGTTGGGGTTTTTGGGAGCATAAAATAATCATGTCAAAATATTCCAGTCATTTCCACCATGACTTCCCAAATCAGTTTCTCATGATTAAAAGTGATGCCTGAGGCATTTTGGTGCCCCCGATTATGTAAGCAGTACTAAGCAAGGCGTGTAATTATGGACTTATTTTCGAAAGTTTTACTATTATAATTTTGCAAGGGTGACATAGCTCAAATACTCAAATGTTCCAAAAGAGGGTAATACTAACAAGTTTATTAATAGGTATATAACTAGAATATTGAAATCAAACATATATTTGCACATAAAGTAACAGCATGCCATTTGATAATTTAAAACGGAAATAACTTGCAGAAAAAGGTAGGTTCAACATGATTAAAGTATTGACACGCCTTATCCACAGTTGACTAGTCTTGGTAGTCAAGAGTTGACTGTGCAGGCAACAACTCGGATGGGTGACTTGCAGTGACTAGGGAATCGGACGGCTGCACGGGCGAGTAGGCTGGAGGGAGTTGGGCCGGGCGTGAACTAGGCTGTGGAGAGAAATGGGCAAGACTGGAAAGAGAAAAAGGATGAGATCCATATTTTTACTGAATCCTGAATTTTAGAATAGTGATTAAGTCAAGTCAAGCTCTAGAAAATAGTAGAAAATCCAAAAAATCTAACAAAATATAGAAAAATTCCTTGCAGTTTACTTTAGTCAAATTAAAATAGGTTTTTACTTAATTGAAGTTTACTTTAGTCAAATTAAATCCTTTTAATTTGTAAAAATTCAAATTAAGCTTTAATTAATTCAAGAAAAATACAAACATTTTATTGTTATGAGCTAGACATGTATATACATGTGGTTCGCAGAATTGTCGTACATGCGCGTTTAAATGCATGTGTGCATTATAAATCGGTGGTGGTCCACACTAATTGGCAGGTGGAGCACGGAGTATGATGGATGTGGACTACGATGTGCACCAACTTGCATCATGGTGGTTTGTTTTTTCAACACAGCTCGATCACACAATCAAGGCTTGAAGTACTCATGCATCCATCTGACGGAACGCACCAACATGCACGCACCAACGTGCACGTGCCACTTTAGATTGAAGCCAAAGTTGAGGAAAAATTAAAAAGGGGAGAGGGCTAAGCTCTATATGTCTTACATGCATGAGCCTGAATGGGAAGGTAACGTGAAGAATGGTTAATTAGTGGCCGGGAGTACATGGCGAGAGAGATATGGGAGGACATACAGCCAATGTCAAGTCGGTCGATCTAAGGCTGTAGAAGTATTATAAAAATCATATGACTAACGAGCGTAAGGCTCTATGGCTACTCCCATGGGCGGACGAGCGTTCAGGTTTATCGTCAAATTATAATTTTGCTATCAAAGAAATTAAAGATAATATTTATCTAGACAAACAATTGTCATAGTTTGCTCTGTCTCTTATTCCCGTACATATATAGCCAGTGGCTCCAGGTTTGATTGATGTGATATAGATGTCTCACTCTAACCTAACCGGTCTCATCTCAACATTTAATTGATGTGATCTATATGTGTTTATATAACGTAACCAATCTTACCTGGAGATTTGCCAGATGTAGATGTATGTACCTGTGGTATATGTGCTTAAAACTGTCATTGTGGTGCCTTCCTGGACGAGCGTTCAGGTTTATCGTCAAATTATAATTTTATTATTATTGAAATTGAAGATAATATTTGTCTAGACAAACAATTGTCATGGTTTGCTCCGTCTCTTATTCTTGTACACAGCCAGTTGTATCTTTATATTTGAATGAAGTGATATAGATGTCTCACTCAAACCAATATATGTGTCACAACATATGACAAACGAGCGTGGCTTTGTGGCTACTCCCATGGGCGGGGCCTCTCTGGACGAGTTCAGGTTTATAATTAAATTACAATTTCCATGATTAAAAGTGATGCTTGAGGCATTCTGATGCCCCCTATTATCTAAGCAGTACTAAGCGTGGCTTTGCTGCATGGGCGAGCAAGCCGGACGGAGTTGGGCCGAGCACGAACCAGGCTGTGGAGAGAAATGGGCAAGACCGGAAAGAGAAAAAGGATGGGATCCAGATTTTTACCGAATCCTGAATTTTAGAATAGTGATTAAGTCAAATCAAGCTCTAGAAAATAGTAGAAAATCCAAAAAATCTAACAAAATATAGAAAAATTCCTTACATTACAATGAACCAAAAAAATAGGTTTTTATTTAATTGAAGTTTAGTTTAGTCAAATTAAATCCTTTTAATTTATAAAAAAAGAGATTTGGGTATGCCTGTGCGCTACAAAATTACCCTCTTCAATATTCAAAATGGTTGGTGGAGCCAGTTTTCAAATCTATTTTGTATTATTTTATTTTAAATTATCATACATCGCTATTTTATTATAAAACCATTGTATTGGTAGCTAATGAACTATTTGATTAATTCCTCCTTGATAATTTGAATGCCATGATTACATTATCACCATAGGATGGGTGATTATCTCGTGACATAATCTCAGTTGTCACATGGGTTGTATGTTTAAATTACTAGCCATGCTTGCAGTTATGTTAGGTTTGTCATCACATGTGATTAACTTATTAATTTTGACTTAATGAGATATTGAATCGTGGTGGTCAGCCAAAGTTATAAAATTTGAGTACCATGACATGGGTAGTGTCATTGGTGTTGGTCATACAAAATTATTTTTCACTTAGGCAAGTAGTCGTTCAATAAAGAGGGGAAGTGTTGATTCACTTCAAAGGATATGGATGTCTCGCCTGGGTAATGTTAAGGACATAACTTTATGCGCCATTGATCTGAGCCTTACCGTGTAAACATATGTCTAGTATGGCATAGACCTGGCTGACTAATTTGTGATATTTCAATTTAGATTCCACCATTGTAATGAACATAGTTGCTGATTTCCATGAGACGCAAGGAGGTATGATGCGAAACCCTAGCAAGCAGAATTGGGTTGAGATTGAGCATTGTAAAGGCCTTATGATAATCACTTAGTCGTACGCCTAAGGAAACGTGTATAGGCCGACAAGATAAGTGCATTACCTCTTGTGCAACATTTGTAGATTGTAAAACTATTTGAATAGCCGTGTCCCTAGTTATAGACAATGCTTGGTGATTCACACAAGGGGTAGAGTCTTCATAAAAACTTAGTTAGATTAAGTTTGGGAAGTGGATGGTTAATTCACTGGTAGTTCATTACGTGAATGGTTATTTCATGGGTGGTTCATTGGAGTAAATGGTTAGTTCACTTGTGGTTACTCTTAATTTCTTTGATTATTTACTTATTAATTATTTTCAAAGTTTGCTTTTAATCTATTTATTGTATTTACTTCAAATCATGGCTTTCTGCAAAAATAACCTCTCACCCTTTCCTTGGAAAACCTTGCATATATATTGCATCTTTGTTACAAACGACTTGCTGAGTACTTTATGTACTCACGGCTATATCCATATTTGCTCAATTGAAGTAGGAGAACCATATCAGCCAGAGGTACCTAAAGGACAATACTTCTACGACTTCATGGATTAGGACTTTGCTCCCCAATTAATTGCCTATGGGCATATTGAGTGGCTACTACGCTAATTTCTAAGCCTTTCATGCTATTATTTGTAAGATTGGTCATAAGGTTGCAACTCTGATAATAAATAATATTTGAGCCTTTTTGTAGTAAATTGTGATATGGTCGGTATTTCACCTTTGTTTATACTGCATGCACTAGTGTGATCCTAGACTAGTGTAGAATACACAGGAGAGTCTGGATTTGCAGATTGTAGCTGACCACCATGATTCAATATGTCACTAAGTTAAAATTAATTAATTAATCAACGTATGATAATGAACCCATCATACTATAAGTATGGTGAAGCATACTAAGTGTACAACCCATATGGATACTAGTATTGCATAACTAGATAATTTCCCAACCTATGGTGATAATGGAAAAATGGCATTCAAATTGTCAATTGGGGATAATTAAATTGGTTAATAACTATTAGGTAGAAAGGTTTGTTATAAATCAGCAATGCATAATAATTTAAAGCAAAATAATAAATAATAGATTTAAAATAATTGGTTCAACATGACCAAAGGTTAAAACTTGCCTTGGCCTTACTCAATTACCAACTCTTGATCTTCTGTTCCTGCTTCTGCTCATTCGAAGACGTTATCTAATGAGAGAGAAGATGAATGAAACATAAATAATCTCAAATAAAATCTAAATAAAATCCAAAAACTACGCAATAAGACCAAAAGGTAGAGCTCAATTTTAGATGAATTTAGGAATAAGAATCAGGTCAACCAAAGTTTGAACGGAGGAGAATGGGCTATCGGAAGATTTAATTCTAAGAAAAAGGAAAAAGAATACTATTTGTCTATTCTGGAATTATTTTCATAAAAAATTTCGGATTTATGACATTAGCAAGGACTTTAATTTTTACTGCATTATTATTCTAAAGTGAATTGGCTCAGAGAAGTGGGCTTCTTGGTTTATGGACCAGGTCTATGGAACATTGATGGTCTGGCATGGACTCAATGCATGGAATAGTATATGCTGACAAGGCTTTGCTGACGTGGCACTAAGGGCTGATGTGGCATGACACGTGGCATAGTTTTGCTGAGGTGGCAGTGATGTGGTGCATGACATGGCATCACAAGTGGAAGGTGACATGGCACGCACTGTGGCATGGTTGAGATGTGTGGAAGACACGTGGCACAACATGTGGGCCTAGGGCTGACATCAATGCTTACATGTTGAGCTAACGTGGCACGAGAAACACGGCATGGCTTGGGCCTATGAACAATGGCTGCTGATAGGTGGGACACCCATGTCAGTGACTCAGTTCATGTGGACGAGGTCTATGGAAAAAATCTAAAGGGCAATATGGTGCAAGTGATGTTGTTAATGATGCACGGGTGGACCGTGGTGACACTTTGAGATGTCAGTGGCACACGTGATGAAAGGGCTTGCCAGTGGCGAGGGTAGATGACGGAGGGAGTTTGGAGCTTGACAGCAAAGGCGGATGAACTCACCGACGGGAGGAGAAACAATAAAGACGAAGGCAAAGAACCAATGGCGGCGTGGTCAATTTGGTAGTGATATAAATGAAGAAGACGACGACGAATAGGCTTCGGCGAGTGACCAATGAAGATGTGAGGCGAGGCAACGAGCGGTTTCGGGGTGTGAAAAGAGTGTAGGCCCATTGCTATTTAAAGCACGCATGCTGAGGTGTCTGAGATGGCTACGACGCGGTCAGCTCGCAGAGGTGGAGTCTAGCTCAGGCACAGTGGATAAAATAAACCTGACAGGTTGGCCCAACCTATCAGTGACAGCACGAGAGAAGGCATGGATGGATGACTCGTGGCATGGCAAGCGGATCCAGTGACTGTGTAGGCAACAACTCGGATGGGTGACGTGAGGTGACTAGGGAATCGGACAGCTGCTTTGGCGATCGGGCCAGAGGGAGTTGGGCTGGGCATGAACCAGGCTGTGGAGAGAAATGGGCTAGACAAGAAAGGGAAAAAGGATGGGCACAAGATTTTTACTAAATCTTGAATTTCATAGTAGTGATCAAGTCAAACTCTAGAAAATAGTAGAAAATCCAAAAAATGTAACAAAATATAGAAAAATTCCTTGCATCACAACGAACCAAAATAAAAAGGGTTTTATTTAATTGAAGTTTACTTTAGTCAAATTAAATCCTTTTAATATATAAAAATTCAAATTAAACTTTAATTAATTTAAAAAGATATAAATAGTTAATTTTATTTTAAAAGCTTAAAGGCACCAACGTACATATATAGCCAGTGGCTCCAGATTTGATTGATGTGATATAGATGTCTCACTCTAACAAATATATGTGTACCGAACCTAACCGGTCTCATCTCAACATTTAATTTATGTGATCTATATGTGTTTATATAACGTAACCAATCTTACCTGGAGATTTGCCAGATGTAGATGTATGTACCTGTGGTATAGGTGCTTAAAACTGTCATTGTGGTGCCTTCCTGGACGAGCATTCAGGTTTATCGTCAAATTATAATTTTATTATTAGAGAAATTGAAGATAATATTCGTTTGTCATGGTTTTCTCCGTCTCTTATTCTTGTACATAGCCAGTTGTATCTTCAGATTTGATTGAAGTGAAATAGATGTTTCACTCAAACCAATATATGTGTACCTAACCTAACTGTCGGACCTGGATTTTTCTATTCAGAATCCTCTGTAATTTTCTGCACTACTCTCTGGATCAATAGATAGTGCTCATAGGTACATTGCTGCATGAAGTCAAACATCGCATGAAACATACCAAACCATAATATTATAGATCAGATTTTAAATACACCACGTCTTGTGACAGTTTGCATAAGGGTCGACAATGCCAAATGCTTACAACACAAAAGATAGTAGTAGAAAGCATAAGCAAAAGTAAGACCATTATCTACTGGCAAGCGACTGGGGGTAAATGTATGCCACATGTATTATCTAGACCTAGATAATATATGTGCACACAATCTCCATTAAGTCTAATTGTCTAGCACTCGAAATTGAGAAAGTCGCCCTAGATTTCTTCGTTGGCTGCTCCATCTGTGGCAGGGGTGTCCTCGTAGGCATAGTGGTCCTGGGTCCCTATTTCTGATTTTCATAATGCGAGGGTGAGCACAAATCCACCGTGCTCCGCAAGGCAATACACAGGATGCAATAGATAACATGCATGACTTATCAAGGAAAGGCTCAGGTTATTTTATTTGCCATAAATTGCTTTTAAAATATGTTACATAGAAATTTCCTAAGACCTAATAGTTTTATTAAAATAGAGTTTAATCAATGTATGAAAGAGTGCAATAATAATAGTGATCCAGATTTCATCCACCGTTACATGACTTTTGCACCATATGCTAACATTTCAGCATTATAACTGCTTACCTTAACACTGAGTCAATACCCAGGGCAACACAAATCAGGGCTTTTCAATGCCCACCATTTTTCCAATTCCACCCACAAAGTTTTTGAAATAGAACTATATCTAGTTATGTTCCCATGTCCGTTCTTGACCGTGGGCGCAACTATTTGAATATTTTTGACTCTGCAGAGTTTGTACACTTTACCCACAAGAGACAATCCACACGATTCCTTAGTTATGTGGTTGAGTAGACCATCACGGTAACTTTTCAGAATATGTGGGCCCTTTTGTCATCCTACCCTATGGGCTGCTCCCACTTGTGATGGGTCCCGTACGTTACACGGGATGTTCACCATGGATACTAGCATATTCAGACTCCACTCTCCACAACACTATTATGACTAGGAAACTTCACCCTTCTCTTAGTATCCCTTTAGGCCTCCCCCTTGCCCTTGCAATATCCCACTTCTTTCCACTACCGACGAGATGAGCTCAGGGGTTTGATAGATTTACTTAGTCAAGTTGCAATTTGCATACTTGTGGTTGTACATGTTTTACATAGGAGGTCATTGTAAGATTCAGTCATTCGAGTTATCTGGGCGGTTTTGCCACACTCCACACACCGTTCTTCCATTGCACCACACGCTAGCCCCCGTACCATCCGCCCAGATATTGAAGCAAGTTGGGGTTTTTGGGAGCATAAAATAATCATGTCAAAATATTCCAGTCATTTCCACCATGACTTCCCAAATCAGTTTCTCATGATTAAAAGTGACGCCTGAGGCATTTTGGTAGTCGAGAGTTGCTTTAGCCTCAGCCTCTTCCTCTTGGGCCTCGTACGCTATTTTACGTTACACGAAAATTTTGAATAAAAATTAGCAAACCAAATAAATTCTCACTAAAACTTATGATTTTGGTTCCATTGGATAGATGTTGAATTTAGATGAATTTAGAAATTTGTTTCACTCAATTTGGAGTTAAGATGAATAAGTTGTGCCTTTTTGAAGTTCTCAATTTAAATAAATCCGGAAAATAAATACCTATGACAGGTGGGCTGTTACTATTTAATTAAAAGGGTAGGGCCCAATTTCAGTGAGTGTTTGGCTTAATTAATCCTCATTAGCATTAATTAGTCATCATTAGTATTAATGATATGTCTTAACTGTAATTCATCACGCTACAGAGCTTCTTCCTCCGACCGACGAACGGTGAGCTCGCCGCCATGGAGGAAACGGCAGCCGGCCATGAGCATTCCAAAAATGGTATGCTCATACCCGTGCGCACGCCTAGGCTCGGTCCCGCCGGCCAAGTTCATGGCGGTGGTGGTCGGTGGCAACTGTGGGTGGTGGCAGAAGAGGGAAAGTGTGGCTACAGTGGCACACGGCACTGGAGTTCAATTAGACGCTAGGGGAGCACCGGGGCACAAACATGAGGCTACCTCGGGGGTCGACGTGGCTCAAGAGAGGCGGTGGTGGTCTGACGACGTGGGGCGACGGCGAGCAGAGGAGGCACATGGTGCGGGCTTAGCTCGGGCGGCGAGAGGCCCAGCTAATGGTGTGGATGGCGTCGCGGTGCTACGAGGATGCTCTGGTGGGGCTGAATCGAACCACGGTGGCGCCAATCGGCGGATTTCCCCATCGGCCGGCTTTGGGGAAGAAGAGGCCGCCGGCGGGCTGTGGAGCATGAGTGACTGATTCTTTGGGGCGGGAGGAGGAGTGAGGGGTGAGGAAGACGATGGTGACCTTCCCTAGCTTTTATGGGCTACGAGGCGGGCTGGCGTCATGGAGCTCGTTGTGACTGCCGTGCAGGCGACATCGGCTTCGGCATGGCCACAGGACTTGGCAACGGGACAGGTCGGGGCTGGGCGCGATTGCGAACGCGCGATGATGCCGGAACAGCGAAGAGGTCGGGAGCGCGACGGGAGTAGGCGCGCATCAGAAAGGACAGCGACAAGATAGGGCGGTGGGACTGGTCAAGGCGGCGGAGCAATGCAACGGGGTGACGCAAGAAGGGGCGACGCGACGGGGTGGTCAGAGCAAAGCTCACACTGTGGCTGACTGGAGTAGTGTGACGCAGTGGTCTGAGTCATGGCGGCAGAGTGATGCGACGGGGCGACGGGTTGAGCGGCGGTCAAGGTGACGGTCAGAAGAGGTAGTAGGGAGGTGACGCCAGGCCTGTGTTGACGCGGGGCGGAGCTACCGCTGACAGCAACCGGTACAGCGTGGGGGCACACCGGCAACCGGTGGTCCGAGGGAGGCGTGGCGACGAGGTAGGTTGTGGTGGCCCAGCCAGGAAAGGCTTCGGCCTTGGCCGAAGCTAGCAGGGGGGAGGAGATAGGCTGGCCTGGGCTGATTCGGGCCAGGCAGAAAGACTCTCTTTTTTATATTATATTATTTATTTATTTTCATATATCTATTTGCATGTATATATATAATTTTATTTATTTATCTATTTATTTATTTAAGCCTAATGCAACAATTCAAGTTTTGATTCAAATTATACCCTTCCTCTTTAATTTGGCAAAATTTTAAATCTTCGGTTCAATTAAATTTTTATTTTTTATTTAACTTTTCAACCTTCCTCTTTCTTATTTTTCTACCCTAATTGATGGATCATCTTTTCAGATTTGCTTTCAAATTATAAATTTCTATTATTTTCATATTTCTTTCATGGTTCTATTTTCCTAATGTTTCCTTAATTGTTCGAACCTCAACCAAAATCCAAAGGAAATCCATTAAAATTCAAATGTCAAGAAGATGCCTTACAAAATATTTGAAAAAGTTACACATTTTTCAAGACTCAAATTTTAAGGATGTTACAAGTCTACCCCCTTAAAAAATCTCAACCCCGAGATTCAACCTAATCTGAGAACAAGTAGGGATAATCTTTTCTCAGTTGATCTTCGCGTTTCCAGGTGGCTTCCTTCTTGGTGTTATTATTCCATTGTACTCTACATAAGTGGATGGTCTGGTTCCTTGTCTTCTTTTCTACAATGTATAGAATCTTGATAGGGCACTCCCTGTACGTCAGGTCACTCTCAAGTTCGATTGCCTCCAACGGGGTTTGATCTTCTGGCACTTCTTGAGTTGAGACACATGGAAAACACTGTGTACATCAGCTAGACTTGCGGGTAGCTCTAATTGGTAAGCTACTTCTCCTTTCTTAGCCACAATTGGGAATGGTCCAACGTAATGTGGGGTGAGCTTGCCTTTAACTTTGAACCTTCTAACTCCTCGCAAGGGTGACACCTTCAGGTAGATATAATCTCCAATTTCAAAACTTAATGGCATACGCCTCTTGTCCGCGTAACTCTTTTGTCTTGATTGAGCTGCTTGCAATCGGTCCCTAATCAGGCAGTCTTTTTCATCAGCCTACTTTACATTTTCTAGTCCGAAGATATAGCCCTCTCCTACTTCTGACTAGTGCAGAGTAGTTCGGCATTTCCTTCCGTATAATGCTTCAAACGGGGACATCTGTAGGCTAGCTTGATAACTATTGTTGTAGGTAAATTCGGCGTAAGACAGGCATTTCTCCCAATCCTTGGTGAAATCTAGAGCACAGGCTCAAAGCATATCCTCTAGTGTTTGTTTTACCCTCTCTGTTTGACCGTTTGTCTGAGGGTGATAGGTAGTAATGAAATCCAGATGGGTGCTGAGGGCTTCATGAAGACTAGTCTAGAAGTACGAGGTAAATTGAGAACCTCGATCTAAAACTATCCTTTTTGGCACACCGTGCAAATGCACGATGCGGGACATGTACAACTCTGTCAGCTTGTCTCCTTTGTAGCTGGTCTTGACAGGGATGATGTGGGCAACTTTAGTCAGTCTATCTATTATAACCCATATGGAGTCATACCCCGATTTGTTTTGTGGTAGACCAGTGATGAAGTCCATTCCAACTTCTTCCGACTTCCACTGAGGCATTTGTAATGGCTGTAATAATCCTGTTGGCCTCTGATGCTCGGCCTTCACTCTTTAACACACATCATAGCATGCAACATATTCAATGATGTCCCTCTTCATTCATGGCCACCAGTACCACTGCTTCATGTCTTGATACATCTTGGTACTTCTGGGGTGAAGGGAATACGCCGAGCTGTGGGCTTCCCTAAGTATTAGATCTTTAAGATCCTTTCAGTGGGGAACAAAGATACATGTCCCATACCTTAGAACACCTTGTTGATCCATAGTTATCTTAGGAGCCTTCCCTTTTTCCACTAAGCTTCTTAACCTCAAAGCAGTTGAGTTCTCCTTTTGTACAGCTATGATTTGTTCTTCTATACTCGGTTATATCTCCATGGTCGCTATGGTGCTTTGTTCTATTATCTCTAGATTGAGTGCCATTAACTCTTTATAAAGCTCAGGTTGTTGCTCTTGAACCATGAGATTATTGCAATAGACTTTACGACTTAGGGCATCAGCTACCACATTAGCCTTGCCCGAGTGATAGTGAACACTTAAGTCATAATATTTAATCAGCTCCAACCATCTCCTCTGCCTCAGGTTGAGGTTTGACTGCATGAAGAAGTACTTGCGCTCTTATGGTCGGTATATATGTCGCAATGGTTACTGATCAAATAGTGTCACCAAATCTTTAGGGCACTCACCACCGAAGTTAATTCCAAATCATGGGTAGGATAATTTGCTTCATGAGGACGAAGCTGTCTAGATGCATATGCCATGACTTTGCCCCCTTGCATTAGTACACACCTAAGGCCTTGATGTGAGGCATCACAATACACCTCAAAGTCCTTGCGTATGTCGGGCAGGACTAGCACAGGGGTGGAGGTTAGTCTCTTCTTGAGTTCTTGGAAACTTTCTTCACAAGCCTTTGTCTTTTCAAATTTCTCCTCCTTCTTGAGTAGTTGTGTCAATGGCCTGGCAATCCAGGAAAATCCTTCTATAAACCTCCTGTAGTATCCTGCCAACCCAAGAAAGCTTCGCACTTCTGTGACAATAGTGGGCTGTTTCCATTCCACTACGGCTTCTATCTTGGCTGGGTCGACAGATACTCCTTCGGTGGACACTTTCAACCAAAATTCACAATTGTTGTATTTGGCGTATAGTTGGTGTTCTATTAGTTTCTCTAGTACTAGGCATAGGTGCTCCGCATGCTCTTCTGCATTCTTGGAGTAGATAAGGATGTTGTCAATGAACACCACCACAAATTTGACTAGGTACTCCATAAAGACTTTAATCCTGAGGTTCACGAAATAGGCTAGGGCATTGGTTAGGCCAAAGGACATGACTGTAAATTCATATAGTCCATATCTAGTGGTAAAAGTTGTCTTTGGAATGTCTTCAGCCCTAATCTTTAGTTGATGGTAGCCCTACCTTAAGTTGATTTTGGAGAATATGGTAGCTCCCCCCAAGCTAGTCAAATAGATCGTTAATTCTAGGCAGGGGTACTTATTTTTGATGGTTAATTCATTCAAGAACTGCTAATCCACACACATCCAGACAATACCATCCTTCTTCTTAACAAAGAGCACTCGAGACCCCCAAGGTGAGGAATTAGGCCTGATAAAACCCTTGTCCTGCAGTTCATGGAGTTGTTTCTTCAGCTCCACTAACTCATCAACAGTCATTCTATAAGGTCTTTTAGAAATTGGGGCAGCATCGGGCTTTAGGTTAATGACGAACTCAGGGTCCCTATCTGGCAGCATGCCTAGCAATTCTTCAGGGAACACTTTAGGATAATCTTGTACTACCAGCATTCCTTCCAGAGGTATGTCCTCAAAATGATAGAGTGCACGACCCCAATGATAGGGTGGATCCACCTTTACTTCTATGATCAACCCAGGACACTTAGTTAGGCTTACCCTCATAGTAGCGTAGTCTATTATTCCTTGATGTCTTGCTAGCCAGTCCATCCCTAATATAATATCCAAGGTCTAGGAGTTCAACACTATTAAGTCTGCTAGAAAACCAAACTCTTCCATGGTAACTTCTACCCCAGGGCATACTAAAGTAGTAGCGATAATCCCAGTGGGTGAGCTAAGTACCACTGGTTTCTTTAGTAGGTAGGTAGGCAGCCCAAGCTTATCCACATATCTTTTGGCTATAAATGAGTATGAAGCCACATAATCAAAGAGAGTATGTGCTGGTATTAATTTGATAGAAAACGTACCCATCAGAACCCCTGCAGCCTCCCGAGCCTCCTCAACGGTGATGTGATTAACCCGGCCACGATTGGGAGTCGAGGCAGTCTTGCTAGGTTAAGGGGTCTGATACCCCTTGATGGGTGCTGATGCTTGGCCACGAACAGGTGTGGTTCCTATATTGAATTTCGCTGGTGTGATCTTATTATAAGGGCATTGGCTGACGAAGTGTCCCTTCTCGCCACAGCTGATGTAATTCCTGTTGGCAGCAGGGTTGATCCCAGTAGACTGGCCTATAGGGCGTGGAGTTTGGAAAGAGCTGCCATTTTGACAGGGTGTTGGGGTTGGAACTTTGGGTTGACTTGGCCTTGAGAAGGAGGTGTTGTTGATGAATTTCTGGATGAATCTTCCCTAGGGTCACTGTGTCACTTGCTTGTGCTTGCGGCTGGCTTCCAAGTTCTTCTTTTCATTCTCCAAGATCAATGTCTTGTTCACCAATTGATGGAAACTGGAGAAGTCTTGAATGATCAGCTGCACACGTAGATCCTCACTCATGCCCTCAAAGAACCTGTCGATCTTTTCATCATCGTCTGCCACATCTTTTGGAGCATAGCGGTCGAGTTGGTTGAACTTGGTGAGGTACTCACTAACGAACATGTTTCCTTGTTTTAGGGTGCGGAATTCATTCTTCTTCATTCTCATCACTCCTACAGGGATGAAGTTGGTTTTGAAGGCTGTATTAAATTACATTCATGAGATCGCTCGGTGGGCATGCGGGGTGTGAGAGGCTCGGTGGACTTGACTTGCTCCTCTTTCTCCTCTTGTATTTTGTCTTGAAGCTGTCCCTTGCCTGTCTGTTTCTCCCTCAGAGTCATCTTCAGCTATGGCATCTTCATGACCCCGGGTAGACAGGTAATTCTCCCACCAGGCTGCAGCTGCACCATGGAGCTAGTGGGCGGCGAAGACCACTCGGTCTTCTTCTACACATCTAGCAAGTTGGAGCTTCCTTTCGGTACCTCGAAGCCAGTCTTGGCTTCGAGGGGTTCATCTACTGAGGAGAAGGTCAGGGGTGGAGTTATTAAGAAGTCAGCCAGCTTTGAACTGTGGCTGCTGGCATTGACTTGTTGGCCAGCATAAATGGCTTGCAGAAGTTGTGTTTGTTGTACCATGACCTGCGCCATGGTGGGGTTGACTGGCAGGGTTAGAAGGTCGACTCCTTCGCCCTAGCCTCTTCCTCGGCCTGCAGGCGGCGTTCCTTGGTTGGCATCCACATCGGCTTGGATGTTGGGGTTGGCATCCACATCAAAAAAATTTGGATTCATGACATCAGCAAGGACTTCAATTTTGACCGAATTATTACTCTAAAGAGAATTGGCTCAGAAAATTGGGCTCCATGGTGTATGGACCAAGTCTACGGAACATTGATCACTACAACAGAAAGGCTAATACTAGACGGCCAATCACAGACGGTTTGACAAAACCGTCTGTGAACAACACTAACATAGATGGTTTTAATTTGGACACCGTCTGCGTTGGCGGCGTCGGGGAAAACGAGTATCACAGACGGTCTGTATTAAAAACCGTCTGTGATAATCCGAGATTATCACAGACGGTTTTTTATTAAAAACCGTCCGCGATAAGTTGGTTATCACAGACGATTTTTAATAAAAAACCGTCTGTGATAATTCACAGACGGTTTTTTAGTAAAAACCGTCTGTGATAATGCCAGTAGGCATTTATTGCACTGCTTAGACCGCATATGTCTTCATTTCGATCCAGATCTAGCTGGTGCTTTACTCTTTCGTTCAAGAGGCAAGGTTGGCGATTTCAGGCCAGTTAATTTGGTGGGAGGAGGCAGATATTGAGCTTTGAAGATTTATACTTTCATGGTTGCTCTAGATATGGTTAGTAATGAATTTTATTTTTTCTTTGTATGCATTACAATTTAGATCTAAGTAATTGGTGAGTGTTATTAATTGAAGATGGTTTGCAAAATTGTTGGTTATATAATAGCTTTTGTGTTTATAATATGAATTG
The DNA here is from genome assembly GCA_017311315.1 of Dendrocalamus latiflorus. NCBI lineage: Eukaryota > Viridiplantae > Streptophyta > Magnoliopsida > Poales > Poaceae > Dendrocalamus > Dendrocalamus latiflorus. The sequence goes on along the minus strand of CM029621.1, from coordinate 41,081,119 downwards.
AGGTAGCAAATTAAGCCTCAATATAATACATGTGACCGGTATATATGTAGTAATAATTAGTTAATTTAATTTTTAATACTAAGTTGTTATATATGTACGTAACGTAGGATCGAAGCTGGATGTATGCCACGAGCTGTGTGAGTGAAGAGTACATTAATGGCGTGTCTGCTTTTACAAGAGCTGCCGAGGAGGATATGTTGAATAAGGGGGTGGAATATATGTACTGTCCATGCACTGACTGCGAGAATTTAAAGATGTTTAAGAACCGAGGGCAAATTGAAGCGCACTTGATTCGGAGGGGTTTCAAAAAGGGTTATACGTGTTGGACCAGTCATGGCGAAGTCAATGATCAAATGCCGCCGGATGACATCGCCGGTAAAGTGAATGATATGCCGCCGGATGACATCGCCGGTGAAGTGAATAACATGCTGCTGGAAGATGTCGATTGTGGTTCAGATTCAGATAGGTTGCATGATGATAATCTGGATCAGATGCTTCGCGATGTAGAAGAGGATTATGATGAGAGAGAGTATGTTAAATTTTGGGGCTTGATGGAGGACTCAGAGAAACCTTTGTTCACGTGCTGCAAGTACACGAGGTTGTCGGCCGTGCTTGAACTGTTGAAATTGAAGGCAAGCAACGGTTGGTCCGACAAGAGTTTCACGGCGCTGCTAGGTCTTTTAGCGGACATGCTTCCAGAGGGAAATGAATTGCCTAAAACCACGTATAAAGCCAAGAAGGTTCTTTGTCCATTGAGAATGGAAGTAGAAAGAATACATGCATATCCAAATGGTTGTATCCTCTACCGTAAAGAGTATGCAAACATGCATGTATGTCCGGTGTGCAACGCATCCCGATACAAACGTAAGAATCAATCAGATGATGGCGAGGAAACAGAGGCGAAGAAAGGACCTCCTGCTAAGGTGGCATGGTATTTTCCTATAATTCCCCGTTTGAAAAGGTTTTTGCAAATCCAAAGGAGGCAAAACTGTTGCGTTGGCACTCGGAGGAGCGCAAGAAGGATGGAATGCTAAGACACCTTGCTGATTCCGCAGTGGAGAAACATCGATAGGAGTTTTGCAGACTTCGGTGCAGAACCAAAGAATATAAGATTTGGACTGAGTACAGATGGAATGAATCCTTTCAGTAGCATGAGCAGCCGACATAGCACATGGCCCGTGACTCTCTGCATCTATAACCTTCCTCCTTGGTTGTGTATGAAGCGAAAGTATATTTTGCTGTCGATACTTATCCAACGGCCAAAACAACCTGGGAATGATATTGATGTGTTCCTAGCACCGTTGGTGGAAGATCTAAAAGTACTGTGGAATGAAGGGGTACAGGTATGGGATGCATACAAACGAGAGAACTTCACTCTGCGCTCCTTATTGTTCTGCACCATAAATGATTATCCTGCCCTTGGTAACCTATCGGGCCATAGTACAAAAGGTGCCAAATCTTGTACTCACTGTTTAGATGGTACCGAGAGTGTGTGGCTGAGACACTCATGCAAAACCGTCTACATGCGTCACCGCCGGTTCGTTCGGAGGGCTCACCCATACCGCAAGATGAAGAAACAATTTGACGGAGAAAAGGAAGACGGTTCAGCTCCAAGGCATTTAAGGGGACACGAGGTTTATGATATGGTTAAGGATTTAGATGTTGTCCTCGGAAAGGGACGTAAATTGAGGGCTCATGAGAAGAACACTTGGAAAAAGAGATCAATATTTTGGGACTTACCTTATTGGGAGTACCTAGATGTTCGACACTGCACCGACGTCATGCACGTAGAAAAGAATGTATGCGACAGCTTGATTGGTCTCTTACTGAATATTCGTGATAAAACAAAGGACGGCGTGAATGCACGGCTTGACTTGGCTGATATGGACATCAGACCTGAGTTAGCACCGACATGCACTGATAATGGACGAATGTACCTTCCCCCTACGTGTTACACTCTGTCCAAGGCTGAGAAAACAGAACTGTGCCAGTGCTTGCATGGTGTCAAAGTTCTATCTGGTTACTCCGGCAACGTGAAGAAACTTGTTTCGATGCAAGATTTGAAGTTAAATGGCATGAAGTCTCATGATTTTCATGTGCTGATGACACAGATGCTCCCTATTGCAATTAGAAATATTTTGCCGATCAAAATCTGAGAGACAATCATGAGGCTATGTTATTTCTTTAACACAATTGCTTAGAAGGTCATCGATCCCGAAGGACTAGATGCTCTGCAGGACGAGGTGGTGATGACTCTATGTCACCTTCAAATGTATTTCCCTCCTTCGTTTTTCGATATCATGGTCCATCTCATTGTTCATGTTGTGTGGGAGATAAAAATGTGCGGGCCCGTATTCCTACATAGCATTTACCCATTTGAGAGGTTCATGGGAATTCTCAAGTCCTACGTACGGAATCGTTCTCGGCCGGAGGGCAGCATCATCGCAGGTTATGCAAGCGAAGAGGTCATTGAGTTTTCTGTCAATTATATGGCTCAGATTCAACCGATAGGTGTGCCTCAATCTCGTCATGAGGGGAGGCTGAAAGGTCTCGGAACTATCGGAAGGAAAGCAATCACTCCAGATATGGACACGTATACTCAAGCCCATTTCACGGTGTTGCAACACATGACTGAAGTGGCACCTTATGTCGACCAGCACAAGGATGTGCTTCGGCAACAGAATCCGGAGCGGCCGAATGTTTGGATCATGAGGCAACACAACAGTCGGTTCAACCAATGGTTGAAGGAGCAAATCGCTAGGAGCTCGCCAAGTGAGACGCTGATATGGTTGGCAAAAGGGCCGACATTTACAGTTGTGACATGGCAAGGATATGACATAAATGGGTACACATTCTATACGCAGTCTCAGGATGTCAAAAGCACTAACCAGAATAGCGGTGTCCGCATAGATGCGTTCAATACTGATGGGTCGAAAAACTCGTACTATGGCTTCATAGAAGAGATTTGGGAGCTCGACTATGTGGTTTTCAAGATCCCCTTATTTCGCTGCCGTTGGGTGCATCTCCCACAGGTGAAGGTTGACAAATACGGTGTCACTACCGTGGACCTCCAACGTGTCGGGTATAAAGACGAACCATTCGTACTCGCCAATCAAGTTGTTCAAGTTTTCTATGTAACTGACCCGGCAAATAAGAAACGCCATGTAGTTCTTCATGGAAAAAGGAGAATTGTCGGAGTAGAGAATGTAGTGGACGAGGAAGAATACAATCAATTTGACGAGTTACCTCCTTTTGGAAATGACATAAGGGTCGACGACGAACAACGTGACGAAACTTGTTACGTACGCATTGATCATGATGAATGGCTAGTTTTTAAAGGAAATAAGCAAGTACAATGAGAATGTGCGACATATATGTGGGCATTTGCGTATATGTATATAACAATGCATTTGTGTGATGTATATGTGAATTGTCATTTATGTATACAACAATGCATGTGTATGATGTATATGTGAATTAGCATTTATGTATAGAACAATGCTGCAGTGTGATGTATTTGTGAATTTGCATTTATGTATATGTGAAAATGTGTGATGTAGTCAATTTTGAGATTGAGAAAATGTGTAAAGAAATACACTGTGTTGGTGGTTGGTGTTGTATATATGAATGCAGATTGAGAAAATGTGTAAATCAGAAAATGTGTGATGTAGTCAATTTTGAAATTGAGAAAATGTGTAAATGAATGCAGCTGGTAGGTGGTTGATCATGAATGACTACAGTCGGGCAAAGGCTTATCACAGACGGTTCTACACTTAGAACAGACATCAATATCACAGACGGTTCTAAGTTTAGAACCGTCTGTGATATGCCTACTATCTCAGATGGTTCTAAACATAGAACCGCCTGTGATAGTAGGCTTATCACAGACGGTTCTAAACTTAGAACCGTCTGTGATATTGATATCACAGACGGTTCTAAGTGTAGAACCGTCTATAATAATCCCCTATATATACCTTCTGGCTAGGGTTTTTCATGTATTCTACAGTTATTCTATATCTAAATCCCGATCTGCCTCCCTCGAGCCCGCCGTCGCCGGCCGCCTCCCTCGAGCCCTCGCTGGCCGCCTCCCCGAGCCCTCGCCGCCGCCTCCCTCGAGCCCTCGCCGGCCGCCTCCTCGAGCCCTCGCCGCTGCCTCCCCGAGCCGTCGCCTCCCCGAGCCCGTCGTCCCCGCCTCCCCGAGCCCTCGCCGCCGCCTCCCCGAGCCCGTCGTCGCCATCGCCTCCCCGAGCCATCGCCTCCCTGAGCCCTCGCCGGCCGCCTACCCGAGCCCGTCGTCGCCGCCGCCTGCCCTAGCCCCTGTTCTTCTGGTGATTTCGAATATCACCAGTCTTGTGAGTGAGTATGTGATTTTTGTATGCAATATGTGTAGGCTGTGCAAGTTTGTTAATCTTCTTTACATTACCTGGCACTGGGAAACATAGATTGCTTATGGGATGTTTGGTTGCTCGATGATAACAAATATCATATACTGAGATTGGTTCAATCGGTCATTGAGCTCTAATAGCTGTCATTGTTGTCTTGTGACTCTGGAAGGCAGTCTCTAGACTTTGATATATATGCTTGTGAGTGAGTCTTGTTGTCTTGTGACTCTGGAAACATAGATTGCTTATGGGATATAGCTGTCATTCAATCGGTTCATGCTGTTTCAGATATTAGCATATTCATATGTTGATCTGTTGGGAATTTTGTTAAGTTGAAACATAAATTATTGTGCAAAGTTAATTTGGTTGGTCTTGCTTTTTTGAATACTGCAATCTGAATACATGCATGCTGAATATACTTTAATCTTGAGATTGTAGAGTTTGTATCTAGAGCTCAAAAGACCGAGTTTATTATATGGCATAACCAATCAAGGAAGAGTATACGATTTAGTAGCGGGACAGCCAAGATTAATCTTAATTGATACATGCCTTTTACATTGTCATACATATTCATGTTTAGAATGTTATTGATTCTATTATTGATGCTTGTATATGTATATATGTAGGTATATATATGTATATGTATGTATGTATGTATATACACATATATATGTATTGTAATCGCCTATATTGAGCGAAATAGATAGATACTACACTTTCTTATCTTATGGTATGGCACTTTCTTGTCTTATTCTAATAGACCCACAAATTGAGCAAAATGTCATCTGTGCATTCTTCAACACCATCGCCAGAGGTGTCCGCTTCAAAATCAGGACGCCAAGGAAGAGGGCTATCGAAGAAGCCTGAGAGCCGATTTACCATCACACAGGTCGATGTATCTGGGGTCCCTCTCCTTCCTCGCAAAGCAGTAAGCGCATGGAAGAGCATGATCGGAATCATTGCACGAGAACAAATTGAGATCACATTCAATTCGTGGAAGGACGTGCCTGCGACTCGAAAAAGAGAGCTGCTGACAGAAATTTTGGCATCGTTCGAGATCCCAGAAGAACACCAAGACGCCGTGCAACGGCAAGCCTTGCTAGGGGTGTGCAAAGCATGGAAGAACTTCAAGAGCATGCTTGTCAAGGACTATGTGGAGAAAGACGAAACGCCCTTTCATAAATACCCATTCCTGGAACCACAATGGGAAGAGTTCAAGGCTTCGAAGATGACCAAAGATTTCAAAAGTACAAGTGCGGCGCACAAGGCCCTCCAAGCAAAAAACACACACCCCCACAGACTTGGCACAGCTGGGTATGCGGGTAAAATCCCACAGTGGAGGAGCGAGGACGACCAGGCAGCCCTGCAGGACATCGCCCCGCCATTTGCCAATATCCCGGATGAGCGCGCTCGAAATTGGATTAGAGCAAGGTCATCCACAACGACATCGGGGGACGTCTCCTTTCGAAACCCAGCAGACCAGCAAGTGTCCCAGCGCTTGGTAAGATATCGATCGAACTACGTAGCTTGTAATTACTCCACAACTTCGTACGAAGTGAAATGACATGTCGTGCTCTTGCAGGAAGAGCTGAGTTTTGAAACTACCCTAGGATCATTCCAGAGAACAAGGGAGAATGATATGCTCTCCGTGGCCCTGGGAAACAAGGAGCACCCGGGCCGTACGAGAGGCCTTGACCTTTACGTTCCTTGGAAACATGGTTTCCAAGATGACTCCGACATGTATCGGCACAGGAAGAGAAACAAAGCCGAGCGTGACGCACGGCTACGAGAAGAGATCAAGGCATCTCTTAGAGAGGAGCTAATGAGTGAGCTGGTTCATGTAGTTAGAGATGAGGTGCGGAAACAAACAGAAAGTCAGCAGCCCGCCACCACCACTCTTGTGCTAGCTAGCCCGCACAACCGTCCGAGTAGTTGCGCGTCCAATCCGATGCAAACCGATGCCAGATTTTCTGTGGACGACATCCTAGTAATAATTATTATCTCTCGAATGCTTGCTCCATTGATAGGCCTATTCGACTAGCTAATTCTGTATCGTTATGTAGGAGCCTACGAAGTGCAGGCTCTAAGTGAGATATGCCTCCGTTCCCTTGCACGCTGCTTGGGGCCAGGCATATCCGTCTGGTATCGGGGCCATGCTGCATGGTCAAGCTTTAGCACCAGGCTTCGTAAAAGTTAATGTGGATGGTGTGCATGTCAATTTTGAGGTCATCCCACTACCGAAGCCCCCCAACGACGAGATCATGACTCTAGGGCAGGCCATTGGAACATTCATCCAGTGGCCCAAATGCGACATCTCCCTGGAGGCTTCTTCACCGGTGGCAGGACCAGAAGGGCAGCGCTAACCAGAGCAACATGCACTAGTGCTATCTCCACATGGGCAGTGCGAAGCAGAGCTACCTGAACTGGTGCTATCTCCACGGGTGCTATTCTCGCCAAAGCGACTTGCATCGTATGTACCATTACAGTTGACTACCATAAAGTCGACCTACAGTCAAGGCAGTGGCCAGGGCAAATCAAAGACGAAGGATGATGATGATATCCCGTACCTGCCATTGGCCCGCAAATTCGTGCTAGGCGAGCCGATGATATTCCCGGAAGAGCAGCTCTTAACCCTAGGACTTGGTTACCAAAGATTCCACGCTTGGTATATGGAACAGTCCAACAGGCCGGAGGCAGAACGGCGCTCAGGTATCACTGTCAAATTCAAGCCGGAACATTTCCTGCACGAAGCTCAGAAATGTGTCTTCGCGGTGACCTTTGACGATATATTTGGTCTTTTCACGCTCAACGCTCTCGATGCCTCACTCGTTCGATGTTGGACGCTGTAAGTCTGTATAATCACAGTCTCTGTTCAAGTAATACCGATATATGTCACAATTTGTTGCTTTTCTGTGTATATATATAGATTCATGCTGACCGAAGCTGGATCATCGAAATCACCAATTGGTTTCCTGGACCCACGCTTGGTCGCCATTGATACCATCAACGAGGATGCATCCTTCGTCGAGAACTATATTACAAAAGCACTGCTGGCTCACCGCAATAAAAGAATATGTTCTTATGCCATACAATGAGCACTTCCATTGGATATTAATTGTAATTATACCATAATAGAACAAGGCTATATACCTTGATTCTCTAAGTAAGAACAAATCCAAGTACACAGCTATCGCCCAAATACTCGATAGGTAAGTACATTGTACATTGTACTCTTTCTTTCCTTCCGAATGACTAATCTAACTTTTTCGAATAACGAAGGTCGTTCGTCACATACGTTCAACAAACACGTGGCTCGACGACAGGGGCCAAGCCCTTGAAACATGCTCGTAATTTTTGGGTATTCGCTAGCTACACATTAATTAATCATATACAACATTTAGTAGTAATGCCTCTTGATTTAACACATTCTATTTTTTGCAGTGCCACCAGCAACAGCCGGGCAACACGTGTGGATACTACGTGTGCCACCATATGAGACTACTCCTCGATTCCACCAAGATCACCAATTCTAAGGTTTGTCAATCTTCCCACATTTATTTCATACATGTCAGGTTTTATATGTACACGCGTTGATATTCCTATCGACAGGCTGCACCCATCTCTACATCTGCATTGAAACAGCCAGACTTTGCAAAAATTCGAGGAGAGTTCGTTTGGTTTTTGTGGACTAAAGTCATAAGATCGGATGGAGAGTTCCACTGCGCAGAATGATTTTTTATTGCTCTTATCACTCTATAATTGTGAATTTGTTAATGGATATTTTATTTCATTTCAATTAATTCATTTGTGAAATGAATGCCTTATGTCTGTGAATGAAATGTGATGTGAATTGGATGTTTTATGTTTATCAAATGAATTGAGATGTGAATTGTATGTATACATATACTTGTTTATCTACTTGTTTCAGAGGGCATGGCTGGCATTTCCTGAGGCTAGCCAATAAACAGAAATAGATTTAGGGGTAGAAAAGAACATCACAGACGGTTTTTAGTTACAAGCCGTTTGTGATAGGTGACATATCACAGATGGTTTGTAAATAAAAACCGTCTATGATAATCAGATATTACATACAGTTTTTAGTTAAAAACCGTCTGTGATATTGATATATTACTGACGATTTTCAGTTAAAAACCGTCTGTGATATTGATATATCACAGACGGTTCGTCGAACCGTCTGTGATAACCTTTGATTATCACTGACCCATAAATTCAGACGGTTCAGAAAACCGTTTGTGATGTCCTTTTCTGTAGTAGTGGATGTCTGCCATGGACTCGATGCATGGAACAGTATATGCTGGCAAGGCTTTGCTATGTGGCACTAAGGGTTGATGTGGCATTACATGTGGCACAATTTTGCGGGCTGGAGGGAGTTGGGCCGGGCGCGAATCAGGCTCTGGAGAGAAATGGGCTAGACCGGAAAGGGAAATAGGATGGGTTCCAGATTTTTACTGAATCCTGAAACCAGATTTTTACTGAATTTTATTTTAAAAGCTTAAAGGCACTAAAAACAGGATGTGACCGTGGCTACTCCGTCCATCCCGTATATAGCCGGTCATATCCAAACATTTCATTGTTATGAGCTAGACATGTATATCCAAACCGTTGGGGTTTTTGGGAGCATAAAATAATCATGTCAAAATATTCCAGTCATTTCCACCATGACTTCCCAAATCAGTTTCTCATGATTAAAAGTGATGCCTGAGGCATTTTGGTGCCCCCGATTATGTAAGCAGTACTAAGCATGGCGTGTAATTATGGACTTATTTTCGAAAGTTTTACTATTATAATTTTGCAAGGGTGACATAGCTCAAATACTCAAATGTTCCAAAAGAGGGTAATACTAACAAGTTTATTAATAGGTATATAACTAGAATCTTGAAATCAAACATATATTTGCACATAAAGTAACAGCATGCCATTTGATAATTTAAAACGGAAATAACTTGCAGAAAAAGGTAGGTTCAACATGATTAAAGTATTGACACGCCTTATCCACAGTTGACTTAGGGCTTGTTTGGTTCACGACCAGAAGTTGCCTGGCCACAAGTTAGGCGTGCCATAGTTTTTAGGTAGCTGTTTGGTTCACTGATGTAACTGTGGCTTGCCACACTTTCTTAGCACCCGGCCCCACACGTCATATACTCAGTTTCTTGCCAAACTTTGCCACAAGTGTGGCTTCGATTTTGTTAGCCACACTTTCTGTGGCAGCCACATATTGCCTAAGCTTAGGCATGACAAGCTTAGGCACCAACCAAACAGGCCCTAAGTCTTGGTAGTCGAGAGTTGACTGTGCAGGCAACAACTCGGATGGGTGACTTGCAGTGACTAGGGAATCGAACGGCTGCGCAGGCGAGTAGGCTGGAGGGAGTTGGGCCGGGCGTGAACTAGGCTGTGGAGAGAAATGGGCAAGACTGGAAAGAGAAAAAGGATGGGATCCATATTTTTACTGAATCCTGAATTTTAGAATAGTGATTAAGTCAAGTCAAGCTCTAGAAAATAGTAGAAAATCCAAAAAATCTAACAAAATATAGAAAAATTCCTTGCAGTTTACTTTAGTCAAATTAAAATAGGTTTTTATTTAATTGAAGTTTACTTTAGTCAAATTAAATCCTTTTAATTTGTAAAAATTCAAATTAAGCTTTAATTAATTCAAGAAAAATACAAACATTTTATTGTTATGAGCTAGACATGTATATACATGTGGTTCGCAGAAATTGTCGTACATGCGCGTTTAAATGCATGTGTGCATTATAAATCGGTGGTGGTCCACACTAATTGGCAGGTGGAGCACGGAGTATGATGGATGTGGACTACGATGTGCACCAGCTTGCATCATGGTGGTTTGTTTTTTCAACACAGCTCGATCACACAATCAAGGCTTGAAGTACTCATGCATCCATCTGACGGAACGCACCAACATGCACGCACCAACGTGCACGTGCCACTTTAGATTGAAGCCAAAGTTGAGGAAAAATTAAAAAGGGGAGAGGGCTAAGCTCTATATGTCTTACATGCATGAGCCTGAATGGGAAGGTAACGTGAAGAATGGTTAATTAGTGGCCGGGAGTACATGGCGAGAGAGATATGGGAGGACATACAGCCAATGTCAAGTCGGTCGATCTAAGGCTGTAGAAGTATTATAAAAATCATATGACTAACGAGCGTAAGGCTCTATGGCTACTCCCATGGGCGGACGAGCGTTCAGGTTTATCGTCAAATTATAATTTTGCTATCAAAGAAATTAAAGATAATATTTATCTAGACAAACAATTGTCATAGTTTGCTCTGTCTCTTATTCCCGTACATATATAGCCAGTGGCTCCAGGTTTGATTGATGTGATATAGATGTCTCACTCTAACCTAACCGGTCTCATCTCAACATTTAATTGATGAGATCTATATGTGTTTATATAACGTAACCAATCTTACCTGGAGATTTGCCAGATGTAGATGTATGTACCTGTGGTATATGTGCTTAAAACTGTCATTGTGGTGCCTTCCTGGACGAGCGTTCAGGTTTATCGTCAAATTATAATTTTATTTTTAGAGAAATTGAAGATAATATTTGTCTAGACAAACAATTGTCATGGTTTGCTCCGTCTCTTATTCTTGTACACAGCCAGTTGTATCTTTATATTTGAATGAAGTGATATAGATGTCTCACTCAAACCAATATATGTGTCACAACATATGACAAACGAGCGTGGCTTTGTGGCTACTCCCATGGGCGGGGCCTCTCTGGACGAGTTCAGGTTTATAATTAAATTACAATTTCCATGATTAAAAGTGATGCTTGAGGCATTCTGGTGCCCCCTATTATCTAAGCAGTACTAAGCGTGGCTTTGCTGCATGGGCGAGCAAGCCGGACGGAGTTGGGCCGAGCACGAACCAGGCTGTGGAGAGAAATGGGCAAGACCGGAAAGAGAAAAAGGATGGGATCCAGATTTTTACCGAATCCTGAATTTTAGAATAGTGATTAAGTCAAATCAAGCTCTAGAAAATAGTAGAAAATCCAAAAAATCTAACAAAATATAGAAAAATTCCTTACATTACAATGAACCAAAAAAATAGGTTTTTATTTAATTGAAGTTTAGTTTAGTCAAATTAAATCCTTTTAATTTATAAAAAAAGAGATTTGGGTATGCCTGTGCGCTACAAAATTACCCTCTTCAATATTCAAAATGGTTGGTGGAGCCAGTTTTCAAATCTATTTTGTATTATTTTATTTTAAATTATCATACATCGCTATTTTATTATAAAACCATTGTATTGGTAGCTAATGAACTATTTGATTAATTCCTCCTTGATAATTTGAATGCCATGATTACATTATCACCATAGGATGGGTGATTATCTCGTGACATAATCTCAGTTGTCACATGGGTTGTATGTTTAAATTACTAGCCATGCTTGCAGTTATGTTAGGTTTGTCATCACATGTGATTAACTTATTAATTTTGACTTAATGAGATATTGAATCGTGGTGGTCAGCCAAAGTTATAAAATTTGAGTACCATGACATGGGTAGTGTCATTGGTGTTGGTCATACAAAATTGTTTTTCACTTAGGCAAGTAGTCGTTCAATAAAGAGGGGAAGTGTTGATTCACTTCAAAGGATATGGATGTCTCGCCTGGGTAATGTTAAGGACATAACTTTATGCGCCATTGATCTGAGCCTTACCGTGTAAACATATGTCTAGTATGGCATAGACCTGGCTGACTAATTTGTCATATTTCAATTTAGATTCCACCATTGTAATGAACATAGTTGCTGATTTCCATGAGACGCAAGGAGGTATGATGCGAAACCCTAGCAAGCAGAATTGGGTTGAGATTGAGCATTGTAAAGGCCTTATGATAATCACTTAGTCGTACGCCTAAGGAAACGTGTATAGGCCGACAAGATAAGTGCATTACCTCTTGTGCAACATTTGTAGATTGTAAAACTATTTGAATAGCCGTGTCCCTAGTTATAGACAATGCTTGGTGATTCACACAAGGGGTAGAGTCTTCATAAAAACTTAGTTAGATTAAGTTTGGGAAGTGGATGGTTAATTCACTGGTAGTTCATTACGTGAATGGTTATTTCATGGGTGGTTCATTGGAGTAAATGGTTAGTTCACTTGTGGTTACTCTTAATTTCTTTGATTATTTACTTATTAATTATTTTCAAAGTTTGCTTTTAATCTATTTATTGTATTTACTTCAAATCATGGCTTTCTGCAAAAATAACCTCTCACCCTTTCCTTGGAAAACCTTGCATATATATTGCATCTTTGTTACAAACGACTTGCTGAGTACTTTATGTACTCACGGCTATATCCATATTTGCTCAATTGAAGTAGGAGAACCATATCAGCCAGAGGTACCTAAAGGACAATACTTCTACGACTTCATGGATTAGGACTTTGCTCCCCAATTAATTGCCTATGGGCATATTGAGTGGCTACTACGCTAATTTCTAAGCCTTTCATGCTATTATTTGTAAGATTGGTCATAGGGTTGCAACTCTGATAATAAATAATATTTGAGCCTTTTTGTAGTAAATTGTGATATGGTCGGTATTTCACCTTTGTTTATACTGCATGCACTAGTGTGATCCTAGACTAGTGTAGAATACACAGGAGAGTCTGGATTTGCAGATTGTAGCTGACCACCATGATTCAATATGTCACTAAGTTAAAATTAATTAATTAATCAACGTATGATAATGAACCCATCATACTATAAGTATGGTGAAGCATACTAAGTGTACAACCCATATGGATACTAGTATTGCATAACTAGATAATTTCCCAACCTATGGTGATAATGGAAAAATGGCATTCAAATTGTCAATTGGGGATAATTAAATTGGTTAATAACTATTAGGTAGAAAGGTTTGTTATAAATCAGCAATGCATAATAATTTAAAGCAAAATAATAAATAATAGATTTAAAATAATTGGTTCAACATGACCAAAGGTTAAAACTTGCCTTGGCCTTACTCAATTACCAACTCTTGATCTTCTGTTCCTGCTTCTGCTCATTCGAAGACGTTATCTAATGAGAGAGAAGATGAATGAAACATAAATAATCTCAAATAAAATCTAAATAAAATCCAAAAACTACGCAATAAGACCAAAAGGTAGAGCTCAATTTTAGATGAATTTAGGAATAAGAATCAGGTCAACCAAAGTTTGAACGGAGGAGAATGGGCTATCGGAAGATTTAATTCTAAGAAAAAGGAAAAAGAATACTATTTGTCTATTCTGGAATTATTTTCATAAAAAATTTCGGATTTATGACATTAGCAAGGACTTTAATTTTTACTGCATTATTATTCTAAAGTGAATTGGCTCAGAGAAGTGGGCTTCTTGGTTTATGGACCAGGTCTATGGAACATTGATGGTCTGGCATGGACTCAATGCATGGAATAGTATATGCTGACAAGGCTTTGCTGACGTGGCACTAAGGGCTGATGTGGCATGACACGTGGCATAGTTTTGCTGAGGTGGCAGTGATGTGGTGCATGACATGGCATCACAAGTGGAAGGTGACATGGCACGCACTGTGGCATGGTTGAGATGTGTGGAAGACACGTGGCACAACATGTGGGCCTAGGGCTGACATCAATGCTTACATGTTGAGCTAACGTGGCACGAGAAACACGGCATGGCTTGGGCCTATGAACAATGGCTGCTGATAGGTGGGACACCCATGTCAGTGACTCAGTTCATGTGGACGAGGTCTATGGAAAAAATCTAAAGGGCAATATGGTGCAAGTGATGTTGTTAATGATGCACGGGTGGACCGTGGTGACACTTTGAGATGTCAGTGGCACACGTGATGAAAGGGCTTGCCAGTGGCGAGGGTAGATGACGGAGGGAGTTTGGAGCTTGACAGCAAAGGCGGATGAACTCACTGACGGGAGGAGAAACAATAAAGACGAAGGCAAAGAACCAATGGCGGCGTGGTCAATTTGGTAGTGATATAAATGAAGAAGACGACGACGAATAGGCTTCGGCGAGTGACCAACGAAGATGTGAGGCGAGGCAACGAGCGGTTTCGGGGTGTGAAAAGAGTGTAGGCCCATTGCTATTTAAGGCACGCATGCTGAGGTGTCTGAGATGGCTACGACGCGGTCAGCTCGCAGAGGTGGAGTCTAGCTCAGGCACAGTGGATAAAATAAACCTGACAGGTTGGCCCAACCTATCAGTGACAGCACGAGAGAAGGCATGGATGGATGACTCGTGGCATGGCAAGCGGATCCAGTGACTGTGTAGGCAACAACTCGGATGGGTGACGTGAGGTGACTAGGGAATCGGACAGCTGCTTTGGCGATCGGGCCAGAGGGAGTTGGGCCGGGCATGAACCAGGCTGTGGAGAGAAATGGGCTAGACAAGAAAGGGAAAAAGGATGGGCACAAGATTTTTACTAAATCTTGAATTTCATAGTAGTGATCAAGTCAAGCTCTAGAAAATAGTAGAAAATCCAAAAAATGTAACAAAATATAGAAAAATTCCTTGCATCACAACGAACCAAAATAAAAAGGGTTTTATTTAATTGAAGTTTACTTTAGTCAAATTAAATCCTTTTAATATATAAAAATTCAAATTAAACTTTAATTAATTTAAAAAGATATAAATAGTTAATTTTATTTTAAAAGCTTAAAGGCACCAACGTACATATATAGCCAGTGGCTCCAGATTTGATTGATGTGATATAGATGTCTCACTCTAACAAATATATGTGTACCGAACCTAACCGGTCTCATCTCAACATTTAATTTATGTGATCTATATGTGTTTATATAACGTAACCAATCTTACCTGGAGATTTGCCAGATGTAGATGTATGTACCTGTGGTATAGGTGCTTAAAACTGTCATTGTGGTGCCTTCCTGGACGAGCATTCAGGTTTATCGTCAAATTATAATTTTATTATTAGAGAAATTGAAGATAATATTCGTTTGTCATGGTTTTCTCCGTCTCTTATTCTTGTACATAGCCAGTTGTATCTTCAGATTTGATTGAAGTGAAATAGATGTTTCACTCAAACCAATATATGTGTACCTAACCTAACTGTCGGACCTGGATTTTTCTATTCAGAATCCTCTGTAATTTTCTGCACTACTCTCTGGATCAATAGATAGTGCTCATAGGTACATTGCTGCATGAAGTCAAACATCGCATGAAACATACCAAACCATAATATTATAGATCAGATTTTAAATACACCACGTCTTGTGACAGTTTGCATAAGGGTCGACAATGCCAAATGCTTACAACACAAAAGATAGTAGTAGAAAGCATAAGCAAAAGTAAGACCATTATCTACTGGCAAGCGACTGGGGGTAAATGTATGCCACATGTATTATCTAGACCTAGATAATATATGTGCACACAATCTCCATTAAGTCTAATTGTCTAGCACTCGAAATTGAGAAAGTCGCCCTAGATTTCTTCGTTGGCTGCTCCATCTGTGGCAGGGGTGTCCTCGTAGGCATAGTGGTCCTGGGTCCCTATTTCTGATTTTCATAATGCGAGGGTGAGCACAAATCCACCGTGCTCCGCAAGGCAATACACAGGATGCAATAGATAACATGCATGACTTATCAAGGAAAGGCTCAGGTTATTTTATTTGCCATAAATTGCTTTTAAAATATGTTACATAGAAATTTCCTAAGACCTAATAGTTTTATTAAAATAGAGTTTAATCAATGTATGAAAGAGTGCAATAATAATAGTGATCCAGATTTCATCCACCGTTACATGACTTTTGCACCATATGCTAACATTTCAGCGTTATAACTGCTTACCTTAACACTGAGTCAATACCCAGGGCAACACAAATCAGGGCTTTTCAATGCCCACCACTTTTCCAATTCCACCCACAAAGTTTTTGAAATAGAACTATATCTAGTTATGTTCCCATGTCCGTTCTTGACCATGGGCGCAACTATTTGAATATTTTTGACTCTGCAGAGTTTGTACACTTTACCCACAAGAGACAATCCACACGATTCCTTAGTTATGTGGTTGAGTAGACCATCACGGTAACTTTTCAGAATATGTGGGCCCTTTTGTCATCCTACCCTATGGGCTGCTCCCACTTGTGATGGGTCCCGTACGTTGCACGGGATGTTCACCATGGATACTAGCATATTCAGACTCCACTCTCCACAACACTATTATGACTAGGAAACTTCACCCTTCTCTTAGTATCCCTTTAGGCCTCCCCCTTGCCCTTGCAATATCCCACTTCTTTCCACTACCGGCGAGATGAGCTCAGGGGTTTGATAGATTTACTTAGTCAAGTTGCAATTTGCATACTTGTGGTTGTACATGTTTTACATAGGAGGTCATTGTAAGATTCAGTCATTCGAGTTATCTGGGCGGTTTTGCCACACTCCACTCACCGTTCTTCCATTGCACCACACGCTAGCCCCCGTACCATCCGCCCAGATATTGAAGCAAGTTGGGGTTTTTGGGAGCATAAAATAATCATGTCAAAATATTCCAGTCATTTCCACCATGACTTCCCAAATCAGTTTCTCATGATTAAAAGTGATGCCTGAGGCATTTTGGTGCCCCCGATTATGTAAGCAGTACTAAGCATGGCGTGTAATTATGGACTTATTTTCGAAAGTTTTACTATTATAATTTTGCAAGGGTGACATAGCTCAAATACTCAAATGTTCCAAAAGAGGGTAATACTAACAAGTTTATTAATAGGTATATAACTAGAATCTTGAAATCAAACATATATTTGCACATAAAGTAACAGCATGCCATTTGATAATTTAAAATGGAAATAACTTGCAGAAAAAGGTAGGTTCAACATGATTAAAGTATTAACACGCCTTATCCACAGTTGACTTAGGGCTTGTTTGGTTCATGACCAGAAGTTGCCTAGCCACAAGTTAGGCATGCCATAGTTTTTAGGTAGTTGTTTAGTTCACTGATGTAACTGTGGCATGCCACACTTTCATAGCACCCGGCCCCACACGTCATAGACTCAGTTTCTTGCCAAACTTTGCCACAAGTGTGGCTTCGATTTTGTTAGCCACACTTTCTGTGGCAGCCACATATTGCCTAAGCTTAGGCATGACAAGCTTAGGCACCAACCAAACAGGTCGAGAGTTGCTTTAGCCTCAGCCTCTTCCTCTTGGGCCTCGTACGCTATTTTACGTTACACGAAAATTTTGAATAAAAATTAGCAAACCAAATAAATTCTCACTAAAACTTATGATTTTGGTTCCATTGGATAGATGTTGAATTTAGATGAATTTAGAAATTTGTTTCACTCAATTTGGAGTTAAGATGAATAAGTTGTGCCTTTTTGAAGTTCTCAATTTAAATAAATCCGGAAAATAAATACCTATGACAGGTGGGCTGTTACTATTTAATTAAAAGGGTAGGGCCCAATTTCAGTGAGTGTTTGGCTTAATTAATCCTCATTAGCATTAATTAGTCATCATTAGTATTAATGATATGTCTTAACTGTAATTCATCACGCTACAGAGCTTCTTCCTCCGACCGACGAACGGTGAGCTCGCCGCCATGGAGGAAACGGCAGCCGGCCATGAGCATTCCAAAAATGGTATGCTCATACCCGTGCGCACGCCTAGGCTCGGTCCCGCCGGCCAAGTTCATGGCGGTGGTGGTCGGTGGCAACTGTGGGTGGTGGCAGAAGAGGGAAAGTGTGGCTACAGTGGCACACGGCACTGAAGTTCAATTAGACGCTAGGGGAGCACCGGGGCACAAACATGAGGCTACCTCGGGGGTCGACGTGGCTCAAGAGAGGCGGTGGTGGTCTGACGATGTGGGGCGACGGCGAGCAGAGGAGGCACATGGTGCGGGCTTAGCTCGGGCGGCGAGAGGCCCAGCTAATGGTGTGGATGGCGTCGCGGTGCTACGAGGATGCTCTGGTGGGGCTGAATCGAACCACGGTGGCGCCAATCGGCGGATTTCCCCATCGGCCGGCTTTGGGGAAGAAGAGGCCGCCGGCGGGCTGTGGAGCATGAGTGACTGATTCTTTGGGGCGGGAGGAGGAGTGAGGGGTGAGGAAGACGATGGCGACCTTCCCTAGCTTTTATGGGCTACGAGGCGGGCTGGCGTCATGGAGCTCGTTGTGACTGCCGTGCAGGCGACATCGGCTTCGGCATGGCCACAGGACTTGGCAACGGGACAGGTCGGGGCTGGGCGCGATTGCGAACGCGCGATGATGCCGGAACAGCGAAGAGGTCGGGAGCGCGACGGGAGTAGGCGCGCATCAGAAAGGACAGCGACAAGATAGGGCGGTGGGACTGGTCAAGGCGGCGGAGCAATGCAACGGGGTGACGCAAGAAGGGGCGACGCGACGGGGTGGTCAGAGCAAAGCTCACACTGTGGCTGACTGGAGTAGTGTGACGCAGTGGTCTGAGTCATGGCGGCAGAGTGATGCGACGGGGCGACGGGTTGAGCGGCGGTCAAGGTGACGGTCAGAAGAGGTAGTAGGGAGGTGACGCCAGGCCTGTGTTGACGCGGGGCGGAGCTACCGCTGACAGCAACCGGTACAGCGTGGGGGCACACCAGCAACCGGTGGTCCGAGGGAGGCGTGGCGACGAGGTAGGTTGTGGTGGCCCAGCCAGGAAAGGCTTCGGCCTTGGCCGAAGCTAGCAGGGGGGAGGAGATAGGCTGGCCTGGGCTGATTCGGGCCAGGCAGAAAGACTCTCTTTTTTATATTATATTATTTATTTATTTTCATATATCTATTTGCATGTATATATATAATTTTATTTATTTATCTATTTATTTATTTAAGCCTAATGCAACAATTCAAGTTTTGATTCAAATTATACCCTTCCTCTTTAATTTGGCAAAATTTTAAATCTTCGGTTCAATTAAATTTTTATTTTTTATTTAACTTTTCAACCTTCCTCTTTCTTATTTTTCTACCCTAATTGATGGATCATCTTTTCAGATTTGCTTTCAAATTATAAATTTCTATTATTTTCATATTTCTTTCATGGTTCTATTTTCCTAATTTTTCCTTAATTGTTCGAACCTCAACCAAAATCCAAAGGAAATCCATTAAAATTCAAATGTCAAGAAGATGCCTTACAAAATATTTGAAAAAGTTACACATTTTTCAAGACTCAAATTTTAAGGATGTTACAAGTCTACCCCCTTAAAAAATCTCAACCCCGAGATTCAACCTAATCTGAGAACAAGTAGGGATAATCTTTTCTCAGTTGATCTTCGCGTTTCCAGGTGGCTTCCTTCTTGGTGTTATTATTCCATTGTACTCTACATAAGTGGATGGTCTGGTTCCTTGTCTTCTTTTCTACAATGTATAGAATCTTGATAGGGCACTCCCTGTACGTCAGGTCACTCTCAAGTTCGATTGCCTCCAACGGGGTTTGATCTTCTGGCACTTCTTGAGTTGAGACACATGGAAAACACTGTGTACATCAGCTAGACTTGCGGGTAGCTCTAATTGGTAAGCTACTTCTCCTTTCTTAGCCACAATTGGGAATGGTCCAACGTAATGTGGGGTGAGCTTGCCTTTAACTTTGAACCTTCTAACTCCTCGCAAGGGTGACACCTTCAGGTAGATATAATCTCCAATTTCAAAACTTAATGGCATACGCCTCTTGTCCGCGTAACTCTTTTGTCTTGATTGAGCTGCTTGCAATCGGTCCCTAATCAGGCAGTCTTTTTCATCAGCCTACTTTACATTTTCTAGTCCGAAGATATAGCCCTCTCCTACTTCTGACTAGTGCAGAGTAGTTCGGCATTTCCTTCCGTATAATGCTTCAAACGGGGACATCTGTAGGCTAGCTTGATAACTATTGTTGTAGGTAAATTCGGCGTAAGACAGGCATTTCTCCCAATCCTTGGTGAAATCTAGAGCACAGGCTCAAAGCATATCCTCTAGTGTTTGTTTTACCCTCTCTGTTTGACCGTTTGTCTGAGGGTGATAGGTAGTAATGAAATCCAGATGGGTGCTGAGGGCTTCATGAAGACTAGTCTAGAAGTACGAGGTAAATTGAGAACCTCGATCTAAAACTATCCTTTTTGGCACACCGTGCAAATGCACGATGCGGGACATGTACAACTCTGTCAGCTTGTCTCCTTTGTAGGTGGTCTTGACAGGGATGATGTGGGCAACTTTAGTCAGTCTATCTATTATAACCCATATGGAGTCATACCCCGATTTGTTTTGTGGTAGACCAGTGATGAAGTCCATTCCAACTTCTTCCGACTTCCACTGAGGCATTTGTAATGGCTGTAATAATCCTGTTGGCCTCTGATGCTCGGCCTTCACTCTTTAACACACATCATAGCATGCAACATATTCAATGATGTCCCTCTTCATTCATGGCCACCAGTACCACTGCTTCATGTCTTGATACATCTTGGTACTTCTGGGGTGAAGGGAATACGCCGAGCTGTGGGCTTCCCTAAGTATTAGATCTTTAAGATCCTTTCAGTGGGGAACAAAGATACATGTCCCATACCTTAGAACACCTTGTTGATCCATAGTTATCTTAGGAGCCTTCCCTTTTTCCACTAAGCTTCTTAACCTCAAAGCAGTTGAGTTCTCCTTTTGTACAGCTATGATTTGTTCTTCTATACTCGGTTATATCTCCATGGTCGCTATGGTGCTTTGTTCTATTATCTCTAGATTGAGTGCCATTAACTCTTTATAAAGCTCAGGTTGTTGCTCTTGAACCATGAGATTATTGCAATAGACTTTACGACTTAGGGCATCAGCTACCACATTAGCCTTGCCCGAGTGATAGTGAACACTTAAGTCATAATATTTAATCAGCTCCAACCATCTCCTCTGCCTCAGGTTGAGGTTTGACTGCATGAAGAAGTACTTGCGCTCTTATGGTCGGTATATATGTCGCAATGGTTACTGATCAAATAGTGTCACCAAATCTTTAGGGCACTCACCACCGAAGTTAATTCCAAATCATGGGTAGGATAATTTGCTTCATGAGGACGAAGCTGTCTAGATGCATATGCCATGACTTTGCCCCCTTGCATTAGTACACACCTAAGGCCTTGATGTGAGGCATCACAATACACCTCAAAGTCCTTGCGTATGTCGGGCAGGACTAGCACAGGGGTGGAGGTTAGTCTCTTCTTGAGTTCTTGGAAACTTTCTTCACAAGCCTTTGTCTTTTCAAATTTCTCCTCCTTCTTGAGTAGTTGTGTCAATGGCCTGGCAATCCAGGAAAATCCTTCTATAAATCTCCTGTAGTATCCTGCCAACCCAAGAAAGCTTCGCACTTCTGTGACAATAGTGGGCTGTTTCCATTCCACTACAGCTTCTATCTTGGCTGGGTCGACAGATACTCCTTCGGTGGACACTTTCAACCAAAATTCACAATAGTTGTATTTGGCGTATAGTTGGTGTTCTATTAGTTTCTCTAGTACTAGGCATAGGTGCTCCGCATGCTCTTCTGCATTCTTGGAGTAGATAAGGATGTTGTCAATGAACACCACCACAAATTTGACTAGGTACTCCATAAAGACTTTAATCCTGAGGTTCACGAAATAGGCTAGGGCATTGGTTAGGCCAAAGGACATGACTGTAAATTCATATAGTCCATATCTAGTGGTAAAAGTTGTCTTTGGAATGTCTTCAGCCCTAATCTTTAGTTGATGGTAGCCCTACCTTAAGTTGATTTTGGAGAATATGGTAGCTCCCCCCAAGCTAGTCAAATAGATCGTTAATTCTAGGCAGGGGTACTTATTTTTGATGGTTAATTCATTCAAGAACTGCTAATCCACACACATCCAGACAATACCATCCTTCTTCTTAACAAAGAGCACTCGAGACCCCCAAGGTGAGGAATTAGGCCTGATAAAACCCTTGTCCTGCAGTTCATGGAGTTGTTTCTTCAGCTCCACTAACTCATCAACAGTCATTCTATAAGGTCTTTTAGAAATTGGGGTAGCATCGGGCTTTAGGTTAATGACGAACTCAGGGTCCCTATCTGGCAGCATGCCTAGCAATTCTTCAGGGAACACTTTAGGATAATCTTGTACTACCAGCATTCCTTCCAGAGGTATGTCCTCAAAATGATAGAGTGCACGACCCCAATGATAGGGTGGATCCACCTTTACTTCTATGATCAACCCAGGACACTTAGTTAGGCTTACCCTCATAGTAGCGTAGTCTATTATTCCTTGATGTCTTGCTAGCCAGTCCATCCCTAATATAATATCCAAGGTCTAGGAGTTCAACACTATTAAGTCTGCTAGAAAACCAAACTCTTCCATGGTAACTTCTACCCCAGGGCATACTAAAGTAGTAGCGATAATCCCAGTGGGTGAGCTAAGTACCACTGGTTTCTTTAGTAGGTAGGTAGGCAGCCCAAGCTTATCCACATATCTTTTGGCTATAAATGAGTATGAAGCCACATAATCAAAGAGAGTATGTGCTGGTATTAATTTGATAGAAAACGTACCCATCAGAACCCCTGCAGCCTCCCGAGCCTCCTCAACGGTGATGTGATTAACCCGGCCACGATTGGGAGTCGAGGCAGTCTTGCTAGGTTAAGGGGTCTGATACCCCTTGATGGGTGCTGATGCTTGGCCACGAACAGGTGTGGTTCCTATATTGAACTTCGCTGGTGTGATCTTATTATAAGGGCATTGGCTGACGAAGTGTCCCTTCTCGCCACAGCCGATGTAATTCCTGTTGGCAGCAGGGTTGATCCCAGTAGACTGGCCTATAGGGCGTGGAGTTTGGAAAGAGCTGCCATTTTGACAGGGTGTTGGGGTTGGAACTTTGGGTTGACTTGGCCTTGAGAAGGAGGTGTTGTTGATGAATTTCTGGATGAATCTTCCCTAGGGTCACTGTGTCACTTGCTTGTGCTTGCGGCTGGCTTCCAAGTTCTTCTTTTCATTCTCCAAGATCAATGTCTTGTTCACCAATTGATGGAAACTGGAGAAGTCTTGAATGATCAGCTGCACACGTAGATCCTCACTCATGCCCTCAAAGAACCTGTCGATCTTTTCATCATCGTCTGCCACATCTTTTGGAGCATAGCGGTCGAGTTGGTTGAACTTGGTGAGGTACTCACTAACGAACATGTTTCCTTGTTTTAGGGTGCGGAATTCATTCTTCTTCATTCTCATCACTCCTACAGGGATGAAGTTGGTTTTGAAGGCTGTATTAAATTACATTCATGAGATCGCTCGGTGGGCATGCGGGGTGTGAGAGGCTCGGTGGACTTGACTTGCTCCTCTTTCTCCTCTTGTATTTTGTCTTGAAGCTGTCCCTTGCCTGTCTGTTTCTCCCTCAGAGTCATCTTCAGCTATGGCATCTTCATGACCCCGGGTAGACAGGTAATTCTCCCACCAGGCTGCAGCTGCACCATGGAGCTAGTGGGCGGCGAAGACCACTCGGTCTTCTTCTACACATCTAGCAAGTTGGAGCTTCCTTTCGGTACCTCGAAGCCAGTCTTGGCTTCGAGGGGTTCATCTACTGAGGAGAAGGTCAGGGGTGGAGTTATTAAGAAGTCAGCCAGCTTTGAACTGTGGCTGCTGGCATTGACTTGTTGGCCAGCATAAATGGCTTGCAGAAGTTGTGTTTGTTGTACCATGACCTGCGCCATGGTGGGGTTGACTGGCAGGGTTAGAAGGTCGACTCCTTCGCCCTAGCCTCTTCCTCGGCCTGCAGGCGGCGTTCCTTGGTTGGCATCCACATCGGCTTGGATGTTGGGGTTGGCATCCACATCAAAAAAATTTGGATTCATGACATCAGCAAGGACTTCAATTTTGACCGAATTATTACTCTAAAGAGAATTGGCTCAGAAAATTGGGCTCCATGGTGTATGGACCAAGTCTACGGAACATTGATCACTACAACAGAAAGGCTAATACTAGACGGCCAATCACAGACGGTTTGACAAAACCGTCTGTGAACAACACTAACATAGATGGTTTTAATTTGGACACCGTCTGCGTTGGCGGCGTCGGGGAAAACGAGTATCACAGACGGTCTGTATTAAAAACCGTCTGTGATAATCCGAGATTATCACAGACGGTTTTTTATTAAAAACCGTCCGCGATAAGTTGGTTATCACAGACGATTTTTAATAAAAAACCGTCTGTGATAATTCACAGACGGTTTTTTAGTAAAAACCGTCTGTGATAATGCCAGTAGGCATTTATTGCACTGCTTAGACCGCATATGTCTTCATTTCGATCCAGATCTAGCTGGTGCTTTACTCTTTCGTTCAAGAGGCAAGGTTGGCGATTTCAGGCCAGTTAATTTGGTGGGAGGAGGCAGATATTGAGCTTTGAAGATTTATACTTTCATGGTTGCTCTAGATATGGTTAGTAATGAATTTTATTTTTTCTTTGTATGCATTACAATTTAGATCTAAGTAATTGGTGAGTGTTATTAATTGAAGATGGTTTGCAAAATTGTTGGTTATATAATAGCTTTTGTGTTTATAATATGAATTGAGGTAGCAAATTAAGCCTCAATATAATACATGTGACCGGTATATATGTAGTAATAATTAGTTAATTTAATTTTTAATACTAAGTTGTTATATATGTACGTAACGTAGGATCGAAGCTGGATGTATGCCACGAGCTGTGTGAGTGAAGAGTACATTAATGGCGTGTCTGCTTTTACAAGAGCTGCCGAGGAGGATATGTTGAATAAGGGGGTGGAATATATGTACTGTCCATGCACTGACTGCGAGAATTTAAAGATGTTTAAGAACCGAGGGCAAATTGAAGCGCACTTGATTCGGAGGGGTTTCAAAAAGGGTTATACGTGTTGGACCAGTCATGGCGAAGTCAATGATCAAATGCCGCCGGATGACATCGCCGGTAAAGTGAATGATATGCGCCGGATGACATCGCCGGTGAAGTGAATAACATGCTGCTGGAAGATGTCGATTGTGGTTCAGATTCAGATAGGTTGCATGATGATAATCTGGATCAGATGCTTCGCGATGTAGAAGAGGATTATGATGAGAGAGAGTATGTTAAATTTTGGGGCTTGATGGAGGACTCAGAGAAACCTTTGTTCACGTGCTGCAAGTACACGAGGTTGTCGGCCGTGCTTGAACTGTTGAAATTGAAGGCAAGCAACGGTTGGTCCGACAAGAGTTTCACGGCGCTGCTAGGTCTTTTAGCGGACATGCTTCCAGAGGGAAATGAATTGCCTAAAACCACGTATAAAGCCAAGAAGGTTCTTTGTCCATTGAGAATGGAAGTAGAAAGAATACATGCATATCCGAACGGCTGTATCCTCTACCGTAAAGAGTATGCAAACATGCATGTATGTCCGGTGTGCAACGCATCCCGATACAAACGTAAGAATCAATCAGATGATGGCGAGGAAACAGAGGCGAAGAAAGGACCTCCTGCTAAGGTGGCATGGTATTTTCCTATAATTCCCCGTTTGAAAAGGTTTTTGCAAATCCAAAGGAGGCAAAACTGTTGCGTTGGCACTCGGAGGAGCGCAAGAAGGATGGAATGCTAAGACACCTTGCTGATTCCGGAGTGGAGAAACATCGATAGGAGTTTTGCAGACTTCGGTGCAGAACCAAAGAATATAAGATTTGGACTGAGTACAGATGGAATGAATCCTTTCAGTAGCATGAGCAGCCGACATAGCACATGGCCCGTGACTCTCTGCATCTATAACCTTCCTCCTTGGTTGTGTATGAAGCGAAAGTATATTTTGCTGTCGATACTTATCCAACGGCCAAAACAACCTGGGAATGATATTGATGTGTTCCTAGCACCGTTGGTGGAAGATCTAAAAGTACTGTGGAATGAAGGGGTACAGGTATGGGATGCATACAAACGAGAGAACTTCACTCTGCGCTCCTTATTGTTCTGCACCATAAATGATTATCCTGCCCTTGGTAACCTATCGGGCCATAGTACAAAAGGTGCCAAAGCTTGTACTCACTGTTTAGATGGTACCGAGAGTGTGTGGCTGAGACACTCATGCAAAACCGTCTACATGCGTCACCGCCGGTTCCTTCGGAGGGCTCACCCATACCGCAAGATGAAGAAACAATTTGACGGAGAAAAGGAAGACGGTTCAGCTCCAAGGCATTTAAGGGGACACGAGGTTTATGATATGGTTAAGGATTTAGATGTTGTCCTCGGAAAGGGACGTAAATTGAGGGCTCATGAGAAGAACACTTGGAAAAAGAGATCAATATTTTGGGACTTACCTTATTGGGAGTACCTAGATGTTCGACACTGCACCGACGTCATGCACGTAGAAAAGAATGTATGCGACAGCTTGATTGGTCTCTTACTGAATATTCGTGATAAAACAAAGGACGGCGTGAACGCACGGCTTGACTTGGCTGATATGGACATCAGACCTGAGTTAGCACCGACATGCACTGATAATGGACGAATGTACCTTCCCCCTACGTGTTACACTCTGTCCAAGGCTGAGAAAACAGAACTGTGCCAGTGCTTGCATGGTGTCAAAGTTCCATCTGGTTACTCCGGCAACGTGAAGAAACTTGTTTCGATGCAAGATTTGAAGTTAAATGGCATGAAGTCTCATGATTTTCATGTGCTGATGACACAGATGCTCCCTATTGCAATTAGAAATATTTTGCCGATCAAAATCTGAGAGACAATCATGAGGCTATGTTATTTCTTTAACACAATTGCTTAGAAGGTCATCGATCCCGAAGGACTAGATGCTCTGCAGGACGAGGTGGTGATGACTCTATGTCACCTTCAAATGTATTTCCCTCCTTCGTTTTTCGATATCATGGTCCATCTCATTGTTCATGTTGTGTGGGAGATAAAAATGTGCGGGCCCGTATTCCTACGTAGCATTTACCCATTTGAGAGGTTCATGGGAATTCTCAAGTCCTACGTACGGAATCGTTCTCGGCCGGAGGGCAGCATCATCGCAGGTTATGCAAGCGAAGAGGTCATTGAGTTTTCTGTCAATTATATGGCTCAGATTCAACCGATAGGTGTGCCTCAATCTCGTCATGAGGGGAGGCTGAAAGGTCTCGGAACTATCGGAAGGAAAGCAATCACTCCAGATATGGACACGTATACTCAAGCCCATTTCACGGTGTTGCAACACATGACTGAAGTGGCACCTTATGTCGACCAGCACAAGGATGTGCTTCGGCAACAGAATCCGGAGCGGCCGAATGTTTGGATCATGAGGCAACACAACAGTCGGTTCAACCAATGGTTGAAGGAGCAAATCGCTAGGAGCTCGCCAAGTGAGACGCTGATATGGTTGGCAAAAGGGCCGACATTTACAGTTGTGACATGGCAAGGATATGACATAAATGGGTACACATTCTATACGCAGTCTCAGGATGTCAAAAGCACTAACCAGAACAGCGGTGTCCGCATAGATGCGTTCAATACTGATGGGTCGAAAAACTCGTACTATGGCTTCATAGAAGAGATTTGGGAGCTCGACTATGTGGTTTTCAAGATCCCCTTATTTCGCTGCCGTTAGGTGCATCTCCCACAGGTGAAGGTTGACAAATACGGTGTCACTACCGTGGACCTCCAACGTGTCGGGTATAAAGACGAACCATTCGTACTCGCCAATCAAGTTGTTCAAGTTTTCTATGTAACTGACCCGGCAAATAAGAAACGCCATGTAGTTCTTCATGGAAAAAGGAGAATTGTCGGAGTAGAGAATGTAGTGGACGAGGAAGAATACAATCAATTTGACGAGTTACCTCCTTTTGGAAATGACATAAGGGTCGACGACGAACAACGTGACGAAACTTGTTATGTACGCATTGATCATGATGAATGGCTAGTTTTTAAAGGAAATAAGCAAGTACAATGAGAATGTGCGACATATATGTGGGCATTTGCGTATATGTATATAACAATGCATTTGTGTGATGTATATGTGAATTGTCATTTATGTATACAACAATGCATGTGTATGATGTATATGTGAATTAGCATTTATGTATAGAACAATGCTGCAGTGTGATGTATTTGTGAATTTGCATTTATGTATATGTGAAAATGTGTGATGTAGTCAATTTTGAGATTGAGAAAATGTGTAAAGAAATACACTGTGTTGGTGGTTGGTGTTGTATATATGAATGCAGATTGAGAAAATGTGTAAATCAGAAAATGTGTGATGTAGTCAATTTTGAAATTGAGAAAATGTGTAAATGAATGCAGCTGGTAGGTGGTTGATCATGAATGACTACAGTCGGGCAAAGGCTTATCACAGACAGTTCTACACTTAGAACAGACATCAATATCACAGACGGTTCTAAGTTTAGAACCGTCTGTGATAAGCCTACTATCTCAGATGGTTCTAAACATAGAACCGTCTGTGATAGTAGGCTTATCACAGACGGTTCTAAACTTAGAACCGTCTGTGATATTGATATCACAGACGGTTCTAAGTGTAGAACCGTCTATAATAATCCCCTATATATACCTTCTGGCTAGGGTTTTTCATGTATTCTACAGTTATTCTATATCTAAATCCCGATCTGCCTCCCTCGAGCCCGCCGTCGCCGGCCGCCTCCCTCGAGCCCTCGCTGGCCGCCTCCCCGAGCCCTCGCCGCCGCCTCCCTCGAGCCCTCGCCGGCCGCCTCCTCGAGCCCTCGCCGCTGCCTCTCCGAGCCGTCGCCTCCCCGAGCCCGTCGTCCCCGCCTCCCCGAGCCCTCGCCGCCGCCTCCCCGAGCCCGTCGTCGCCATCGCCTCCCCGAGCCATCGCCTCCCTGAGCCCTCGCCGGCCGCCTTCCCGAGCCCGTCGTCGCCGCCGCCTGCCCTAGCCCCTGTTCTTCTGGTGATTTCGAATATCACCAGTCTTGTGAGTGAGTATGTGATTTTTGTATGCAATCTGTGTAGGCTGTGCAAGTTTGTTAATCTTCTTTACATTACCTGGCACTGGGAAACATAGATTGCTTATGGGATGTTTGGTTGCTCGATGATAACAAATATCATATACTGAGATTGGTTCAATCGGTCATTGAGCTCTAATAGCTGTCATTGTTGTCTTGTGACTCTGGAAGGCAGTCTCTAGACTTTGATATATATGCTTGTGAGTGAGTCTTGTTGTCTTGTGACTCTGGAAACATAAATTGCTTATGGGATATAGCTGTCATTCAATCGGTTCATGCTGTTTCAGATATTAGCATATTCATATGTTGATCTGTTGGGAATTTTGTTAAGTTGAAACATAAATTATTGTGCAAAGTTAATTTGGTTGGTCTTGCTTTTTTGAATACTGCAATCTGAATACATGCATGCTGAATATACTTTAATCTTGAGATTGTAGAGTTTGTATCTAGAGCTCAAAAGACCGAGTTTATTATATGGCATAACCAATCAAGGAAGAGTATATGATTTAGTAGCGGGACAGCCAAGATTAATCTTAATTGATACATGCCTTTTACATTGTCATACATATTCATGTTTAGAATGTTATTGATTCTATTATTGATGCTTGTATATGTATATATGTAGGTATATATATGTATATGTATGTATGTATGTATGTATATACACATATATATGTATTGTAATCGCCTATATTGAGCGAAATAGATAGATACTACACTTTCTTATCTTATGGTATGGCACTTTCTTGTCTTATTCTAATAGACCCACAAATTGAGCAAAATGTCATCTGTGCATTCTTCAACACCATCGCCAGAGGTGTCCGCTTCAAAATCAGGACGCCAAGGAAGAGGGCTATCAAAGAAGCCTGAGAGCCGATTTACCATCACACAGGTCGATGTATCTGGGGTCCCTCTCCTTCCTCGCAAAGCAGTAAGCGCATGGAAGAGCATGATCGGAATCATTGCACGAGAACAAATTGAGATCACATTCAATTCGTGGAAGGACGTGCCTGCGACTCGAAAAAGAGAGCTGCTGACAGAAATTTTGGCATCGTTCGAGATCCCAGAAGAACACCAAGACGCCGTGCAACGGCAAGCCTTGCTAGGGGTGTGCAAAGCATGGAAGAACTTCAAGAGCATGCTTGTCAAGGACTATGTGGAGAAAGACGAAACGCCCTTTCATAAATACCCATTCCTGGAACCACAATGGGAAGAGTTCAAGGCTTCGAAGATGACCAAAGATTTCAAAAGTACAAGTGCGGCGCACAAGGCCCTCCAAGCAAAAAACACACACCCCCACAGACTTGGCACAGCTGGGTATGCGGGTAAAATCCCACAGTGGAGGAGCGAGGACGACCAGGCAGCCCTGCAGGACATCGCCCCGCCATTTGCCAATATCCCGGATGAGCGCGCTCGAAATTGGATTAGAGCAAGGTCATCCACAACGACATCGGGGGATGTCTCCTTTCGAAACCCTGCAGACCAGCAAGTGTCCCAGCGCTTGGTAAGATATCGATCGAACTACGTAGCTTGTAATTACTCCACAACTTCGTACGAAGTGAAATGACATGTCGTGCTCTTGCAGGAAGAGCTGAGTTTTGAAACTACCCTAGGATCATTCCAGAGAACAAGGGAGAATGATATGCTCTCCGTGGCCCTGGGAAACAAGGAGCACCCGGGCCGTACGAGAGGCCTTGACCTTTACGTTCCTTGGAAACATGGTTTCCAAGATGACTCCGACATGTATCGGCGCAGGAAGAGAAACAAAGCCGAGCGTGACGCACGGCTACGAGAAGAGATCAAGGCATCTCTTAGAGAGGAGCTAATGGGTGAGCTGGTTCATGTAGTTAGAGATGAGGTGCGGAAACAAACAGAAAGTCAGCAGCCCGCCACCACCACTCTTGTGCTAGCTAGCCCGCACAACCGTCCGAGTAGTTGCGCGTCCAATCCGATGCAAACCGATGCCAGATTTTCTGTGGACGACATCCTAGTAATAATTATTATCTCTCGAATGCTTGCTCCATTGATAGGCCTATTCGACTAGCTAATTCTGTATCGTTATGTAGGAGCCTACGAAGTGCAGGCTCTAAGTGAGATATGCCTCCGTTCCCTTGCACGCTGCTTGGGGCCAGGCATATCCGTCTGGTATCGGGGCCATGCTGCATGGTCAAGCTTTAGCACCAGGCTTCGTAAAAGTTAATGTGGATGGTGTGCATGTCAATTTTGAGGTCATCCCACTACCGAAGCCCCCCAACGACGAGATCATGACTCTAGGGCAGGCCATTGGAACATTCATCCAGTGGCCCAAATGCGACATCTCCCTGGAGGCTTCTTCACTGGTGGCAGGACCAGAAGGGCAGCGCTAACCAGAGCAACATGCACTAGTGCTATCTCCACATGGGCAGTGCGAAGCAGAGCTACCTGAACTGGTGCTATCTCCACGGGTGCTATTCTCGCCAAAGCGACTTGCATCGTATGTACCATTACAGTTGACTACCATAAAGTCGACCTACAGTCAAGGCAGTGGCCAGGGCAAATCAAAGACGAAGGATGATGATGATATCCCGTACCTGCCATTGGCCCGCAAATTCGTGCTAGGCGAGCCGATGATATTCCCGGAAGAGCAGCTCTTAACCCTAGGACTTGGTTGCCAAAGATTCCACGCTTGGTATATGGAACAGTCCAACAGGCCGGAGGCAGAACGGCGCTCAGGTATCACTGTCAAATTCAAGCCGGAACATTTCCTGCACGAAGCTCAGAAATGTGTCTTCGCGGTGACCTTTGACGATATATTTGGTCTTTTCACGCTCAACGCTCTCGATGCCTCACTCGTTCGATGTTGGACGCTGTAAGTCTGTATAATCACAGTCTCTGTTCAAGTAATACCGATATATGTCACAATTTGTTGCTTTTCTGTGTATATATATATATCCATGCTGACCGAAGCTAGATCATCGAAATCACCAATTGGTTTCCTGGACCCACGCTTGGTCGCCATTGATACCATCAACGAGGATGCATCCTTCGTCGAGAACTATATTACAAAAGCACTGCTGGCTCACCGCAATAAAGGAATATGTTCTTATGCCATACAATGAGCACTTCCATTGGATATTAATTGTAATTATACCATAATAGAACAAGGCTATATACCTTGATTCTCTAAGTAAGAACAAATCCAAGTACACAGCTATCGCCCAAATACTCGATAGGTAAGTACATTGTACATTGTACTCTTTCTTTCCTTCCGAATGACTAATCTAACTTTTTCGAATAACGAAGGTCGTTCGTCACATACGTTCAACAAACACGTGGCTCGACGACAGGGGCCAAGCCCTTGAAACATGCTCGTAATTTTTGGGTATTCGCTAGCTACACATTAATTAATCATATACAACATTTAGTAGTAATGCCTCTTGATTTAACACATTCTATTTTTTGCAGTGCCACCAGCAACAGCCGGGCAACACGTGTGGATACTACGTGTGCCACCATATGAGACTACTCCTCGATTCCACCAAGATCACCAATTCTAAGGTTTGTCAATCTTCCCACATTTATTTCATACATGTCAGGTTTTATATGTACACGCGTTGATATTCCTATCGACAGGCTGCACCCATCTCTACATCTGCATTGAAACAGCCAGACTTTGCAAAAATTCGAGGAGAGTTCGTTTGGTTTTTGTGAACTAAAGTCATAAGATCGGATGGAGAGTTCCACTGCGCAGAATGATTTTTTATTGCTCTTATCACTCTATAATTGTGAATTTGTTAATGGATATTTTATTTCATTTCAATTAATTCATTTGTGAAATGAATGCCTTATGTCTGTGAATGAAATGTGATGTGAATTGGATGTTTTATGTTTATCAAATGAATTGAGATGTGAATTGTATGTATACATATACTTGTTTATCTACTTGTTTCAGAGGGCATGGCTGGCATTTCCTGAGGCTAGCCAATAAACAGAAATAGATTTAGGGGTAGAAAAGAACATCACAGACGGTTTTTAGTTACAAGCCGTTTGTGATAGGTGACATATCACAGACGGTTTGTAAATAAAAACCGTCTATGATAATCAGATATTACATACGGTTTTTAGTTAAAAACCGTCTGTGATATTGATATATTACTGACGATTTTCAGTTAAAAACCGTCTGTGATATTGATATATCACAGACGGTTCGTCGAACCGTCTGTGATAACCTTTGATTATCACTGACCCATAAATTCAGACGGTTCAGAAAACCGTTTGTGATGTCCTTTTCTGTAGTAGTGGATGTCTGCCATGGACTCGATGCATGGAACAGTATATGCTGGCAAGGCTTTGCTATGTGGCACTAAGGGTTGATGTGGCATTACATGTGGCACAATTTTGCGGGCTGGAGGGAGTTGGGCCGGGCGCGAATCAGGCTCTGGAGAGAAATGGGCTAGACCGGAAAGGGAAATAGGATGGGTTCCAGATTTTTACTGAATCCTGAAACCAGATTTTTACTGAATTTTATTTTAAAAGCTTAAAGGCACTAAAAACAGGATGTGACCGTGGCTACTCCGTCCATCCCGTATATAGCCGGTCATATCCAAACATTTCATTGTTATGAGCTAGACATGTATATCCAAACCGTTGGGGGTTTTTGGGAGCATAAAATAATCATGTCAAAATATTCCAGTCATTTCCACCATGACTTCCCAAATCAGTTTCTCATGATTAAAAGTGATGCCTGAGGCATTTTGGTGCCCCCGATTATGTAAGCAGTACTAAGCATGGCGTGTAATTATGGACTTATTTTCGAAAGTTTTACTATTATAATTTTGCAAGGGTGACATAGCTCAAATACTCAAATGTTCCAAAAGAGGGTAATACTAACAAGTTTATTAATAGGTATATAACTAGAATCTTGAAATCAAACATATATTTGCACATAAAGTAACAGCATGTCATTTGATAATTTAAAACGGAAATAACTTGCAGAAAAAGGTAGGTTCAACATGATTAAAGTATTGACACGCCTTATCCACAGTTGACTAGTCTTGGTAGTCGAGAGTTGACTGTGCAGGCAACAACTCGGATGGGTGACTTGCAGTGACTAGGGAATCGGACGGCTGCGCAGGCGAGTAGGCTGGAGGGAGTTGGGCCGGGCGTGAACCAGGCTGTGGAGAGAAATGGGCAAGACTTGAAAGAGAAAAAGGATGGGATCCATATTTTTACTGAATCCTGAATTTTAGAATAGTGATTAAGTCAAGTCAAGCTCTAGAAAATAGTAGAAAATCCAAAAAATCTAACAAAATATAGAAAAATTCCTTGCAGTTTACTTTAGTCAAATTAAAATAGGTTTTTATTTAATTGAAGTTTACTTTAGTCAAATTAAATCCTTTTAATTTGTAAAAATTCAAATTAAGCTTTAATTAATTCAAGAAAAATACAAACATTTTATTGTTATGAGCTAGACATGTATATACATGTGGTTCGCAGAAATTGTCGTACATGCGCGTTTAAATGCATGTGTGCATTATAAATCGGTGGTGGTCCACACTAATTGGCAGGTGGAGCACGGAGTATGATGGATGTGGACTACGATGTGCACCAGCTTGCATCATGGTGGTTTGTTTTTTCAACACAGCTCGATCACACAATCAAGGCTTGAAGTACTCATGCATCCATCTGACGGAACGCACCAACATGCACGCACCAACGTGCACGTGCCACTTTAGATTGAAGCCAAAGTTGAGGAAAAATTAAAAAGGGGAGAGGGCTAAGCTCTATATGTCTTACATGCATGAGCCTGAATGGGAAGGTAACGTGAAGAATGGTTAATTAGTGGCCGGGAGTACATGGCGAGAGAGATATGGGAGGACATACAGCCAATGTCAAGTCGGTCGATCTAAGGCTGTAGAAGTATTATAAAAATCATATGACTAACGAGCGTAAGGCTCTATGGCTACTCCCATGGGCGGACGAGCGTTCAGGTTTATCGTCAAATTATAATTTTGCTATCAAAGAAATTAAAGATAATATTTATCTAGACAAACAATTGTCATAGTTTGCTCTGTCTCTTATTCCCGTACATATATAGCCAGTGGCTCCAGATTTGATTGATGTGATATAGATGTCTCACTCTAACAAATATATGTGTACCGAACCTAACCAGTCTCATCTCAACATTTAATTTATGGGCGGACGAGCGTTCAGGTTTATCGTCAAATTATAATTTTACTAGAAAAACAATCATCATAGTTTGCTCCATCTCTTATTCCCGTACATAGCCAGTGGTATCTCTAGGCTCTGCAATAAATGTATCGGGCCCCGGGCTCTAGAATTCACTAGTACCTCATGTGTATATTGTACTAGTACCATATTTCAGTGGCTACTACACACATCAACGACATTGGTAACACATCCATACAACAATATAATGTGTGCATCATAAGCTAACAAAAATATGTGAAAAAGGTTTGTACTTAGCGTATTACATACGAATGACCAACCAGCCAGATAGATCCACAAAATGCATAAGTGCATTGAAGTCATAGCATAATAAATAAAACTCCAACTGCATGCCTCATACCACCCCATAGACAACCGATAAGATTAAGCCTTGAAAAGACACATGGTCATTTGTGCCGAAACCAGCCGTGAAGTAAGCATCGTCGAGAACGGTGTGCTCCTCGTTCCCTGAGCAACATTACACAAGAGCAAGTACTTTGGTACTCAGCAAGATTTATAGTGTGTCACAATGTTATATAAACATGCATGGCTCAAGGACGAGAGGCTCTACCATGCAAGTAATTATCATCATAAGACATGTTTTCAGTTGCAATATCAAATACACAGTAGTTCCAATGGGAACTGAAAGAGAATTATCCATGCGAGACATCGGTCCACATCCCAAAGTGCAGACCACATTCCCCCTTTATTGCACGATCACTTACCCAAGTGAAACACATTTTGTGTGTCTAACACCGATGACACTACCCATATCGTGGTACTTCAATTTTATAAATGTGGCTGACAACCACAATTCAATATCTCATTAAATTAAAATTAATTAATTAATCAACATGTGATAATGAACCAAAGTACTATAAACATGTCTAAGCATTCTAAATGTACAACACATATGGATACTAGTATTGCATCACTAAATAATTACCCAACCTATGGTGATAATGGAAAAATGGCATTCAAATTGTCATTTGGGGGAATAATTAAATTTGTTAATAACTACTAGGAACAAAGGTTTATAATAAATTAGCAATGCATAATAATTTATTAGCAATGCATAATAATTTAAAGCAAAAAATAATTAATATATTTAAAATAATTAGTTCAATATGATCAAAGGTCAAGAGTTGCCTTGGTCTTACTCAGTTACCAACTCTTGATTTTCTGTTCCAGCTTCTGCTTCTTCGAAGACGTTATTTAATGAGAGAGAAGACGAATGAGATACAGATAATCTCAAATAAAATCCAAAAACTACTAAACCATACCAAAAGACAGAGCTCAATTTTCGATGAATTTAGGAACAAGATTTGGGTTAATCAGAATTTGGACGAAGGAGAAAGGGCTATCGAAAGATTTAATTCTAAGAAAGAGAAAAAAGAATACTATTTGGCTTTTCTGGAATCACAAAAAAAAATGGATTTATGACATCAACAAGGACTTTAATTTTGACTAAATTATTTTTCTGAAGAGAATTGGCTCAGAGAAGTGGGCTCCTTGGTTCGTGGACTAGGTCTACGGAACATTGATGGTGTGCCGTGGACTTGATGCATGGAACAGTATATGCTGGCAGGGCTATGCTGACGTGGCACTATGGGTAGATGTGGCATGACACGTGGCACAATTTTGCTGAGGTGGCAGTGATGTGGTGCATGATGCGGCATCACACGTGGAAGGTGACATGGCACGCACTGTGGCATGGTTGAGATGAGGTGGAAAACATATATGTAACATCCTAAATTTCAGGTAATCAAAAATATGAAAGTTTTAAAACTTTTTCTTGCATTTGCTGGCATTCCAAATTGCTTTCGAATATTTATTTCAATTCTTTCGAGTTTTGAGAAACATAAATTAATGTACTGAGAAGTAATACCCAAAATAAAAACAATATTGATGTTAAATACAAGAGATGGAAAAACCCAAGGATTTATACAAAAAAATTAAAAATCTAAGTATTAAATAAAGGAAATAAAGATAAAGCTCGCATGTAAATAATTAAACTGAAAAATTCAAAAATTCGAATATCATGCAAAACTCCAAATTAGTAAATCCTAAATGTAAATCAAAAATTTAAAATGAAAATCCAAAATTTAGAAATTTTCCTTGTTCTCCTCTCCTTTCTCCCTTTTTGTCTCCTTTTTCCCTCTCACTTACTTCCGGGCCCCTCTTTTTCCTTCCCTCTCCTCCCTCCCATTTTCTCTCTACCCGCAGGCCCTCCCCTCCTTTCTTCTTTCTTTTCTTCCTTCTTCCTCCTGGTGCTGCTCGCCGTGCACCTGCTCCCAAACCGAAGCTCATCAGCCGGCCCTGCAGCTCCTGTGCGCGCGTCACGCCCTGGCCCGCACGTTGCCTCGCCTACGCCCACATCGCATTAGGCCATCTCCTCTGCGTCGCCATGCCCTGTGCACACGAACGTCACCCGGCGCCTTCGTCGCGTCACCGTCCCTGGCGCCATGCCATCGCCACGCCATGTCCTGTGCCCCGGTCACGACAGCCCTCTGATGCTATAAGTAGTGGCTCGGCCATTCTCCTTGCGCCTGCAACCCCTCTTTCCTCCCCCAATCTCTTCTCCGCCCAGCACCGTGAGCTCGCCGCCGCAGCCTTCCAGCCAAATTCAGTCGCTCCGGCTATCTACTCCCCGAATCAAGAGCGTCACGATGAGCCACCACTTCCTGTTAGCCATCCCTCCGAATTAATTCGATTTCTGCGCGCAGATGCTCGCCGCACCGGCCCTATCCTCGAAACTGACCGCCGTCGCCATTTCCGCCGCCAACTCCCCCATAGGCAACCCCTTCCCGATTCCACGCTCTAGGAGAAACTCCCCGCCGCCACAAACCTCCTCCGACCATCACCGGAGCTTGCCCCTCACCCCAGCTCGCCAGCGCCGAGAAGCTCCTTCGCCGCCTCCCCGTCCACATCGCTGGCTCACCTTGGTGCCTCCCCGGCCAAGCCGTCACCATTGGTGATTTCCTCCCGGCCCCATTAAGCTCATGCCCACCCTAATTTTACCCCCATCCTCTCCGGTGCCGGCACCCCGTAGCCACCTCGCCGCCGGACGCTTCGGGTTGCCGCAAGCTCGCCTCGCCGCCACTCATCCTCCCTACCTACCTCGGAGCCCATTTCACCAGTCGCCGCCTCCCTCCATGTAACATCCTGAAAAATCTGAAATTTAAAATATGAATTTCTTGAATGGTTTTACAATATATTTTATTTGATTTTGGATTCTTATGGCATTGTTCTGGAATTTTGAGAGGTTCCAAAAATTTAAGAAGCTCAAAAAGAAACAAACATTGGTAATACCCAAAAACGAAATGTGCAAATAATAGAAAGATAAAATTTTAAATATGAATCTGAAAAGATGATCCAGTATAAGGAGGGAGAAACTTGAGTTAAAACATAAAAATCTCATCTTGGAAATAATGACATAAATACCAATATAAAAATTGAATGAATAAAACACAAACACATATTCATATATATATATATATATATATATATATATATATATATATATATATATATAGAAATAATAAAATTAAGAAGTTACCAGAATAATAGTACCAAAGAAATATATGTGCAAGGAAAGTTTTCATACAAAAATATGTGCAAAAATAGACAAAGAAGTATATATGAATAAACCAATAAATAAATAAAATAATAAAATGGGCACAAGTGAAATATGTATAAATGTGCAATTGTATATAAATATATGTATACATAATTAGGCACTCCTTGAAAATGTGTAAATACACAAAGATTAAGTATAGTAGAAAAAGGATAAAAGTTAATTAATGGAAGAAGTCGTAATAAAAACAACAATACGAATATACACAAATAAATGAATAAAGATGAAAGGAAATAAAAACAAGAAATGGAAGATAAAACAAAAAAATGGGCCAGCCAGCCGGCCTGCCCTGCTCCTGGCCTCCCCCTTTTCTCCCGCGCCCAGCCCAGCCAGCGCCCTGGCCCACCTTCCTTCTCCTCCCTGTTCCCCTTTTCCTCGCTGCTCCATTCGGCCGAAGGCCTCGCTCGCTCTTTGGTCCGCTCGACTGTAGCCCGCTCCCTGGCGCGCCATCCTTCGGACCGGTGGTCGCCGGCACCACTCCGCCGTATTCCCACGGCCCCCACCGCCGTCCTGTCCTCGCGTCACCGTCGGGTCCTCGTCGCGCTCAGCCATCCCGCCGTGCGCATCGCCCTGCTCATCTGTCATGCCCAGTCGTCCGGGCGCGTACGCCTTCCCTGCAGCTGATCAAAGCCACGCATCTGCGTCATTCGGGGGTGGTTGCCGTGCCACAGTTCTGCACGGGCACGGCCGCACCCCATGCTGCCCCTGCAGCGCCTCACCGACCGGACCACCTGCCGCGCACGGCCGCCGCAGGCCATCCACGATGCCAAAGCACCTCAGAGACTATAAAGGCCGTCCGAAGCTGCCATCCTCACCGCCCGAACTCCCTCTCCCTCCCCTAGCGCCCAATTGGCCTCCCTTTCCTCCTCCCCTGCCGGCATCCTCATTCTTCCCCAACTCCGGTCGTTGGGTGCGCCATCGATTCCCCACAAAATAGTTCAATTCCATCGTCCCGGAGGATCCTCGGAGTGTGACAAGGCCGCCCGCACCCTCCTCCGAGCTCCGCGAAGCCTGTACACTGCCGGCATCAAGCTCACCCCTACGCCGCCACCGCTGCATGCCGCCGGCACACTCCCGGCCTCCCACGACCCCCGCCGACCACTCCAGCGAACTCCACCCCGTGCAGGGATCCCATTTTGCCCGCCGCCCGCACCTCACCGGCTTTCTTTCTCTGGCAAGCCCGCCACCCGAATGCCACCAGGATTCCCCTATTCGGCCCCCTCTGCAGCGTGCGGTTGACAACCACATCGCCCCCCTAACCATCAGGCAACACTTGGGTCTCTGCTGGCTAGCTAGGCGTGCGGTCAGCGCTGCCGCCTGGGTTCGATCCCCCCTCCCGCGCGATAATAGCGTAGGGTTTTTGTTTTGTTTTCCTCTCTTCGGCTGGGCAGTGAGTAGTAGACTGAAGAGTATAGAGTTTATACAAAAGGGGCTAAAAATTTAGTAGGCTATAAATGAGCTCAACAAGAATTTAATTTTTGGGTTAATTGATTGATGTATGTTAGCAACTTAGGTGTTTTTAAATATTACCTTTAAAAATTAAATACAACATTAAAGGCAATATGAAACATGGTTAAGAATGTAGTGAAAGGCTCATGTGCCATGAAATGTTAAATATGTATATACACATATCCATATGTGTATATATGTGTGTATGTAATGAATGACCCTTTAAAATCTTTAGCAATTAAAAAGAATTAGAAGGAGTATAATTAGGGACCCTTGATTATGGTGGTTTATCATATAGAAAGCAATACTTATATATAAATATAACAAGTAATTATTTTAGCTCCTTGTCAAGAGAGAGGGTTTAGTAATAATATGATTATGGTAAATGCTCACATGAAATGATGACCCATTAAGTTAAGGGTGTAGGAATTAATCATTGTAAGATAGGCTATAAGATATTACCAACAACCACAGACTATGATACTTAATTATAATAAGCAATTATACTGCATAAAAATGGCTATGGTTAAACTTTAATTAATCAAAGTGGTATTACCTTAGCACCAAAGCAAATGAAACACACCTCTAAATTTATCTGAAAACCCATGTCTACCCAATGAAGCTAAAAATTTGATATTGGAGTTATTTGGATCTTTTGTTAAATGTTTATTTGGTTTGCTGATTGCCTTCTCTTTTTACCCAAATTTTTGTGCACGTTAAAAATAGCTTACGAGGCTCAGGAAGAGGAAGCCGAGGCAGCAGCTCTAGAAGCTTCAGACAACCCAGAGCCACCCCACTGTGACCAAGGCGAGTCAATACTTGATCATGTTGAACCTACATTTTCTGCAAATTACTTTTGTTTAAATTATCAAATTGCATGCTGTTATTTTATATGCAAATACATGATTAATTTAAGATTCTAGTTATATGCCCATTATTAACTTGATTAATATTACACCTCCTTTGGAATATTTGAATATGTGAACCTTGTCACCCTAGCAAAACTATAATAGTAACCTTTCAAAAATAAGTCCGTAATTATACGCTGTGCTTAGTACTGCATAGATACTCGGGGGCGCTGAAATACCCCAAGCATCATTATCATTTTTAATCATGAGAAACTGGTTTGGAAAGTCATGGTGGTAATGACTGGTATATATTGGTATGATTATTTTATGTTCCTAAAAACCCCAACTTACTTAAATATCTGGGTGGATGGTTCGAGGGTGTGTGTGATGCAGTGGATGCACAAAGTGGGTTAGTGGTAGAACCGCCTAGATACCACTAAGGACTGAATCTTGTCATGACCTCCCGTGTAAAACAGTACAACCACAAGTCTGTAAAGTACAACTTGGCTAAGTAAATTTATCGAAAGTCCTGGACTCATCTCACTGGTAGTGGAAGGAAGTGGATACGTAAGGGCAAGGGGAGGCCTAAAGGGACACCAAGTGGAGGGTGAAGTAACTAGCTGTACTAGCGTTGTGGGGAGTGGAGCCCGGCTGCACTAGTAGACGTGGTTACATCCCGTGCATAGATGGGACCCACCGCAAGTGGGCAGTTTCCCATAAGGTGAGATGACAAAAGGGGCTAGATACTTTGAAAAGTCACTGTGATGATCTACTCAACCACGTGGCTAAGGAATCATGTGGGACAATGAGCGGATTGTCTCTTGTGGTGAAAGTGTACAAACTCTGCAGAGTCAAAACTATTCGAATAGCCATGCCCACGGTCAAGGGTGAACATGGGAACTTAACCAGATATAGTTCTATTTCAAAACCTTTGTGGGTGGAAATGGAAAAAGTGAAGGGCAGTGGAAAGCCCTGATTTGAGTTGTCCTGGGTGTCGTCCCAATGGTAATGTAAGCGGTTATAATGTTGAAATGTTAGCATATGGTGCGGATGCCATGAAACGGTGGATGGAATCTGGATCGCTATTATTAAGTGCATTTCCTTACACATTATGTGTTTTGTTCAAAACTGCTAGGTCTCAGGAAATTTTTATGTATCATATTTCAAAAATAAAATGTTTTCCCTTCTTACAAAATGCAATATAAGGAGGAATAAATAGAATCATGAGTAGAAGAGATGGATGTTTGTAGAAAAAACATAAAGATATTGGTGGACTCATATCGATCATAAAAAGGAAATGATAGTGTGGATTCTGGGAGAAATAAATTGGTGGAGTCTAAATGAGTATATAGGTTAGATAGATGATTTAAAAGATTTTTGGAGAATTAGGGAGTGTGAAGATAATTGCTGGATTACAACACGGATAACTATTATAAATTCTTGGAAGATGTTGACAATATTAGGATTAATAGAATCGATTACTATATGAGTCAATTGAATTATGGGAATTTGGAGGTATGATAACCATTCTTGGAGTATAAACTTGATCAATGATATTCTTGGTGGATATATACTAGTGAATCGTAGATTTGATCAATGATATTCTTGGTGGAGGTATACTAGTGAATTAGTTAGAGATAGATAATAGAAAAGATTGATTACTGAAAGAGCAAATTGTGGTTGTGGATCAATAACAAAAGGAATGGAATTTGGAATACAAAAGATATTGGTGGATTATATAATCGATGATATTCGCTGTTTGGAGTTTTAGATAGCACTCAATATCAAAAATGTGAATTCGGTGGATTAATTAAATGATGTCACTTGATGTTTGGAGTTTTAGATAGCAATCAATATAGAAAGTGTATGATCGGTGGAATAATGAAATGATGTCACTCGCTGTTTGGAGTCTTAGATAGCAATCAATTTGGAAAGAGTATATTCGGTGGATTAAGTAAATGATAACCCTCGCTGTTTGGAGTCTTAGACAGCAATCAGTAAAGAAAGTGTGTCTTTGGTGGATTAAGTCAATTATGGCAATCGCCGTGTGGAGTTTAGGTAGAAACAATAACACTATGATTTAATAATACTAAGGCTACCAAAAGCAATATATGGCAAATAAAATAACCCGAGCCTCTCCTTTGATAAGCCATGCATACTATTTATTTGCATTCTGTGTATTGGCTCGCGGAGCACGGTGGTTTGTGCTCACACTCGCTTTCACAACAAATCCAGAATCAGGAATCAGATCACTACGCTTCAGTAACAATATTGGTCATGGTGGCAAAGAAGATGAAGATGTCAGGGGCTAGGTCGCTCACCTCCAGTTGGCTGCCTGTGGGCATGTCCTGAGGGTCCCACCTGTGTGCTTCGTTTCCGCTGCTGCATCTTATTGATTTCGGCCTAATCGGTCCATGAGTAAGTTTATTATTATATTTTACGCTTCCGCATGATATGTACTTTGATATTCATTACTGTAATCTATGAGCACTATCTACTGATCCAGGGAATAGTGCGGTGGAATCACAGAGGATACTGGATTTAATATCTGGGCTCTTACACTCCAGCTACCCCCTCGCCGTTGATGTCGCCTTTTGCCCAGCGCCGCCGCCTCCCCTGTTTCGGCCAGTTGACTCCTCTGTTTGAGCCCCACCGCTGCACTCACCTCTTCAAATTTAATTCCCATGTAGTATCAGTAAAAGGGCAATAGCCCAGTTGGCTAGCCGCGCACGCCTAAAAGTACTATGGCCTGAGGTCTTCGGTTTGAATACCATCGGCCGCACCTTTTCCTTCTTATTATTTTATTTTCCCTAACCCATTTCAATTAAGAAAAATTAAATAAAATTAAGAAATAATCCATTGAAGCTAAAAAAATTTAATTAGGATATAAAATAAGGTTAATTAAGATTTAATATTTGATTATTTACCCTATGAGCAACTAATATAGCCTAAATATTTATTTGAGGTCTAATAATCAATTAAAGGTATTAATAAAATACAGTTTTGTTTAATGTCCAAATTTAGTAAGGATCCTAACTAAAAATACATTCAAGTTAAAGTTAAGGAAAATAAATTCGGTGTTAGGTTAGAAACTATAACAACAAGATTTTAAATTAAAGATTACCCATAAATGTAATATATGACCTAACATTAAAATGCTGCCATCAAACGAACCTCAAGTAGTAGATTTACTTAAATACAATATGGAAATATAACCTTGTATAGCAAGCTTGACCTCACGTAAATAAGAGTGCACTTACAATTAAAACATGTTAGAAGCTAAGTAAAGAAATAAAATATAAATGTCAGCTGATTTCCAGAATGCTTTCAATTAAAAGATCATAACTAGGTATTAAAATATAATGGCTTTGGAACATCTGACATTGGATTACTCTCGCCAATGAATAAACTGAAGGATAAATGTAATATTATGAACAGTAGCGGCAGAAAAGTAGTAAATAAGGATATACTAAAAACTAGCCATTACACATCAATTAGATAATTAAATAGCCCCATGCTTCCATTAATTATTGCACTAGATGAATAATTGGTAAAT
The DNA here is from genome assembly GCA_017311315.1 of Dendrocalamus latiflorus. Classification (NCBI taxonomy): domain Eukaryota; kingdom Viridiplantae; phylum Streptophyta; class Magnoliopsida; order Poales; family Poaceae; genus Dendrocalamus; species Dendrocalamus latiflorus. The sequence goes on along the minus strand of CM029621.1, from coordinate 41,036,178 downwards.
AGAATCCCATAAAATACCACAGCCTAGACTGCTAGGAATATAGACTCTAAAGATTAATTTAATAAACTAAACACATATGTCTATCCGTAAGTCTAACCTAGTTCATGACCTTCCTAAATAAATACAAAAATAATAAAAGAAACTATTAATGAAAAGATCGAGTCATCGTATTCTGCCATCAGCTATACCTAATCATCTCCGAGCACTAAACAGAAATAATCTCATGAATATACCTTTATCCAGACCCATCCTTTGACCTCCATTTTGACAAGCTCCCTGCCCTTCCCCACTTCACTCTAACCACTATGACCCCGAAAATACTCCGCGCCCAATCAACCTTATCTCAAATCACCTATTTAATCACAATGAAATCTAATCAAGTTCAATTGGATTTATTTGGACCTTTTTGAGTTATTTGCATTTATTTAGATTCAGTTGTTTAGCGTGTAATTAGAAATTGGAGTCCTGAAGAATCAAGAGATCAAGCGCGACCAGAGCAAAGCGAAGATAAAGACCAGAAGCTCAAGAAAAAGCATTGTGTAAGCTCAAGACCGCGGTAAACCGCACAAGACGAGTCAATACTTTGATCATATTGAACCTACATTTTCTACAAATTACTTTTGTTTAAATTATCAAATTGCATGCTGGTATTTTATATGCAAATACATGTTTAATTTAAGATTCTAGTTACATGCCCATTATTTAACTTGATTAATATTACACCTCTTTTGGAATATTTGAATATGTGAACCTTGTCACCCTAGCAAAATTATAATAGTAACCTTTCAAAAATAAGTCCGTAATTATATGTCATGCTTAGTATTGCTTAGATACTCATGGGCGTAAGAACGCCCAAGCATCACATTTAATCCTGAGAAATTTTGGTTGGGCAGCCATGGTGGTAATAACTGGTATATGTTAGATATAATTATTTTATAATCCCAAAAACCTCAAATTGCTTATCTATCTGGGCGGATGGTTCGAGGGTATGGTGCAGTGGTGCACGAGAGTGTGGTTAGTGGTAGGACCACCTAGATAACCCTAAGGACTGAATCTTGTCATGACTTCCTGTGTAAAATAAGTACAATCACAAGTCTGTAAAGTACAACTTGGCTTGGTAGATTTACCGGACCCTGAAAGTCATCCTCATAGGTGCAGGAGGTGAGGTAGTGCAAGCGGTTGTCTGTGTGACGGCTTGAATGGGACACTCACAGAGGGTGAAGTTCTGTTGTGGCGTGCTAGTAGTGTGGGTAGCCAGCTGCTAGACGTTCAGAAGGAGAACATCCCGCACAACGTATGGGACCCACCGCAAGTGGGAGCGACCCATAGGGTGAAATGATGGAAGGGGTGAGGTACTTTGAATGGTTATTGTGATGGTTTGCTCAACCGCACGACTAAGGAATCATGCGGGACAACGAGTGAACTGTCTCTTGTGGGTAAAGTGTACAAACTTTGTAGAGTCAAAACTATTCAAATAGCCGTGGCCACGGTCAAGGGCGGACATGAGAACTTAATCAGATATAGTTCTATTTCGAAAACTTTGTGGGTGAGAATGGAAAAGTGGAGGATAGTGGAAAACCCTTATTTGTGTTGTACTGGGTGTCGTCCCAGTGATAATGTAAGCGTCTATAACGCTAAAGGTCTAGCATATGGTGCGAAGACCATGTAATGGTAGATGGAATCTGGATCACTATTATTATTGCATTGTCTTACACATTATGTTTTTGTTCAAAACTAGTAGGTCCCAGGAAATTTGTATGTATTATATTTTTAAATAATGATAATACTTCTCACAAAATAAAATGTCAGGAAGAATAAATAGAGTCGTAAGAAAAGAAGATGGTTGTTTGTGGTAAACACATAAAGATGTTGGTGGATTCATGTCAATCATAAAAAGGAAACGATAGTGTGGATTCTGGGAGAAATAAATTGGTGGAGTCTAAATGAATATATAGACTAGATAGATGATTTAAATGATTTTTGGAGAATTAGGGAGTGCAAAGGTAATTGCTGAATTACGATACTGATAATTAATATAAATTCTTGAGAGATGTTGGCGATAATGGGATTAATTGGATTTGATCAAATACTAGATAGATGAATTGAATCTTTGGGAATTTGGAGATATGATAATTAGGGTATAAACTTAATCAATAATGATCCTGGCGGATGTATACTAGTGAATTAGTCAGAGATGGGTAATGGAAAATAGGGTTGATTACATGAAGAGCAAATTATGGTTTTGGATCAATAACCAAAAGGATTGAATTATGAGAAAGTCCTGATACAAATGATATCGGTGTATTTAAAAGTAATTATGTTAGAGAATCATTAGAATTCAGAAGTGAAGAGTTGATGAATAGAAATTACAAGATTGGATTATTAGGAATTCAGAACACAAAAGATATTGTTGGATTCAAAATAAATGATGACATTCGCTGTTTGGAGTCTTAGATAGCAATCAATATAGAAGGTGTATGTTCAGTGGATTAAATAAATGTTGACATTCGCTGTTTGGAGTTTTAGATAGCAATCAATATAAAAAGTGTATGTTCGGTGGATTAAATAAATGATGACACTAGTTATTTAAAGTTTTAGACAGTAATCAATATAGAGAGTGTATGATCGGTGGATTAGATAAATGATGGCACTCGCTGTTTGGAGTCTTAGGCAACAATGAGTGTATGATCGGTGGATTACATAAATGATGACACTCGTTGTTCGGAGTTTTAGGTAGCAATAATAACACCATGATTAAATGATAAAAATAATGCTAAAAGCAATTTCTGGCAAACAAAACAACCCGAGCCTCTCCTTTGATTAGCCATGCATATTATTTATTTGCATCCTGTGTATTGGCTCATGGAGCACGGTAGTTTGTGCTCACCCTCACTCTCACAACAAATCTAAAATTAGGAACCAGATCGCTACGCTTCAGTAATACTCTTGGTCGCGATGGTGAAGAAGATGAAGATGTCAAGGGCTAGGTAGCGAACCCCCAGTTGGCTGCCTGTGGGCACGTCCTGAGGGTCCCACCTGTGTGTTTCGTTTCCGCTGCTGTATTTTATTGATTTCAACCTAATCGGCCCATGTGTAAGTCTAGTATTATATTTACGCTTCCGCATGATATGTACTTTGATGTTCAGAACTATAATCTGTGAGCACTATCTACTGATCCAGAGAATAGTGCGGTGGAATCACAGAGGATGCCAGATGTTAAAATCTTGGTCCGACAATATGGCATGACATGTGGGCCTGGCTGACATCGATGCTTACATGTTGAGCTGATGTGGCATGGGTAACGCAGCATGGCTCGGATGTATAAAATAGTGGCTCTTGACAGGTGGGACACCCGTGTCAATGACTCGTTTCACGTGGACAAGGTCTATGGAAAAAATCTAAAGGGCAATGTGGCACAGGTGATGTCATTGATGATGCACGGGTGGACCGTAGTGACGCTTCATGAAGCGAACCGAAGTGCAGGCAAGACGTTGGTGACACACACGATGCAAGGGCTTGCTAGCGGCGAGGGTAGATGACAAAGGGAGTTCGGGGCTTGACAGCGACGAAAGTTGAAAATTAGATAAACGTAAAAGTTAAAAGGATGTTAAGTGAACTTATCCCTTATGTTTTAATTTTTTTTTGCCGACGTTAGTTATTATTTTTAGTTTTGGACTAACTGACTTGCTTTGCTCAGTATAATAGACTTTGAAATGTTGTTTATGTTAGCAAATACAGATCACTTTATGTGCTCTGTATTAGTAGTTTTGAACAAAAAATATGTGACAAAGTGTCCTAATGAGAAAAAAATCTAAATTAATATAAAAAACATTAATCATAGGTTTTTGAAGTTATACACACTACTACAAAAAGCCTAATATTTGATGGCACATCACAGATAGTTCCCAAAATTACCAGTGTTAAATAAAAGCACATACGGTTTTAGTTTAGAGACCGTCTATGTTGATGTTAGAGCCAAAAACCGTCTGTGAAGAGATAATATCACAGACGATTTCGACTACAAACCGTTTGTGAGAGTTGAATATCACAGACGGTTTCAACTACAAACCGTCTGTGATATTCGACTATTACAGACGGTTTGTAGTTGAAATTGTCTGTGAAATACTGCATCACAGAAGGTTCGAAAGTCGTCTGTGATGATCTCACATTATTATTGACCCATAAACTCAGATGGCTCACGAAACCGTCTGTGATGATGTTTTTGAACCATCTGTGATGACCTTTTCTGTAGTAGTGACAATGCCAACATGATACATGTATACTGAAATACCTCATAAGTATTACACAATATTGAGGGTAATATTCCTTGAGAGACAAGAGTAAGAAGGAGAGGAAAAGGTGAATAATCAATTGCAATAGGAGAAGGCATACATAAGTAGAGGAATAAAGCAATAGCGTACAGGTGAAACTAATTAAGTTGATCAACCACGTACTACCACGTAACTTTGAAATGTTGTTTATGTTAGCAAATACAGATCACTTCTTGTGCTCTGTATTAATAGTTTCGAACAAAAAATATGTGACAAAGTGTCCTAACGAGAACAAAAACTAAATTAATATAAAAAACATTACTCATAGGTTTTTCAAGTTATACACAATACTACAAAAAGTCTAATATTAGATAGCACATCACAGACGGTTCCCCAAAACCGTTAGTGTTAAATACAAGTGTAAACGGTTTTAGTTTAGAGACCGTCTGTGTTGATGCCAGAGCCAAAAACCATCTGTGAAATATTCATCACAGACGGTTCGAAAGCCATTTATGATAATCTTATATTATTGGGTTTTGTTAACTCAGATGGCACATAAAACCATTTGTGATGATATTTTTGAACCGTATGTGATGACCTTTACTGTAGTAGTGACAATGACAATATGATACATGTATACTGAAATACGTCAAAGTATTACACAATATTGAGGCTAATACTGGTAGTTAGTAGAGGAATAAGGAGCAAAGACATGAAGTTTAAAGTTATGCCGATACTGGTATTATGAGCAAAGAAAGAAATTATTCCTTGAGAGACAAGAATAAGGAGAGGAAAAGGTGAATAATCAATTGCAATAGGAGAAGGCATACATAAGTAGAGGAATAAAGCAATAGCGTACAGGTGAAACTTGAGATAATTAATTAAGTTGATCAACCACAACCAGGAGAACGGAATAGATCAACTTGAGTGCTCACGAAACCTGGATGAGATGAAGGATCACGCGGTGATTGCAGGATCGGTAGCAGAAATGAAGTTTAAAGTTATGCCGATGATATATGATATATATGATATTTTTCTGTATTTTTCTATTCGTAAAACAAGTATTTAGGGAAAAAGATCAAGGAAAAGAAACAAGCATCTAAACTTCCCCAGTGTTTGACACACTAGGAAATGCAGGTGGATAGCCACGCATGTACATGGCAATAACCTTTCCAGAATGCTAATGAACATTATTGAACACCAAAGTCCATGTGGCAGCTTACGTGGCAATATTGTTCAGTGGGGTAACGTACAAACTGATGCGGGGTTGCCTGATCTTTACGGCGTAAGATCGATGAAAATAATTTAGATCCGTGAAACCTGACGAATCGATAGCGCCAACCACTGTTAAAACAGCAGCCTGCGACAAAAGAATTCGCCCAACTACATGATCATGATCCCGTCTACCCGACCAACAAGTAGACGCGTCGTCGCTCGGCCAATCACAAGGAAACACAAGAACGATAGGGAAGAACGCCCGATTTCCCTCTAGATTGTAATCATATACTAAACTATAGGAAGAATAAATATATAGCTCTCTGAAAATAATAGATTGATTTCTATATGATCTGTCCTTCAGACTCAAGCACGCAAAAATATTTAAGGTCGGCTCCAAAGTGTAGGACCGAAGAAAACTGGGTCTCACGTCCGAGACGGACCCAACAACAAAAATAAGCAAAACGTCCGAGACCGACTCAGCAACAAAAAATAAAAAAACCTTCCGAATAGCACTCTGAGTCTGCATCCGAGCATGCGCGAGTAAATATCAAGCGACATGCACATATGGATGTAATTCTAGTGGGATCCAAGTTGTACCACGCAATTTAAAGAAAAAGCCTCTTCTATTACTGCGTGGCAACCATCTGGATACATGCATATATTAGCTTGGTCATGCATGCACGCACGAAGTGAAGCCTTGACTTGGAATTTCATCAAGTGGTCACGATCATGCATGCATATACTTTTTCGGTTTTTTGTTTGTCTCGATTCACATGCATATACATGATTTTCTTGCTCGGCTGATTTCTTCTGATTTTAGCATTCTAACATCTTCTCATGCAGAAACCTAAAACCAATTAGCCAATTCTCATATAAATTAAAGCTAAATTTAATTAGGAGCGAGTTCACCTGTTAATTAATTTTTTTAGTTCGTGTTCGTATAATCGGTCCAGCGTGATGTCCTCATCACCAACATTCCCTAGTAACGAAGACGCTCGGGGAACAGAACTTCAACCCAAGTGATTATATCATCTCTCGGGGAAAATGTCCGAATTATTATCCCAAGTGGTCTTTCCAGAGTGCCTCACTTAGAGATTTAGTTTTAAGAAGAGTATAGAAGCAGTACTGCTCTTAAAAAGAATGTATTTGTGCATTTCTGTACAGTTCTTACAGTACTAATTTCATAATTTGGTTTTGTTAGTGTTACTGCTAAATTAAGTTTGCATCTCTCAAACACTTTGTCGAGGCCCGAATAGTTTTACACTCTGCAGAGTTTGCACAACTATACTCACACAATGTGATAACCCTCACGTTAAAGATAATCACAATAAGGCTTTTACAATGATCCATCTCCACCTGATCCCACTCGCTAGGTTTCGCCGTCGAGTAGGGTAACCCCCTAGTCGATAATTGCCCCCTCTTGCGCCACAACAACATCGGTAGTAAAACCAAAGTGGAGACTTCACAAATTATTATGTCAGGTCTATCCCATACTAGACATGTGGTTTGCACGGTAAAGCTCAGATCAATGGCGCACAGAGTTAAGTCCTTAAGTATTACCCAAACGAAACATCCACATCCCATGTGCAACCAGCACCCCATTTACTGCACGATCATTCGCCCAAGTGAAAACCAAGTTTGTGTAACCAATGCCCATGACACTACCCATGTCATGACAAACAAATTTTATAACTGTGGTTAACCACCACGTTCCAATATATCATTAAGTCAAGATTAATTAACACATGTGATGATAGACCCAACGTTCTAATCATAAGCATGGCTAAGCAACTAAACGTACACCCCATGTGACAACTAATATTGCATCACTAAATAATTTCCCATCCTACGGTGACAATAGAATCATGGTACTCAAATTATCAAAGAGAAATAATTAATTAGGTCATTAACTACCAATACAAGGGTTTTATAATAAAGTAGCGATGCATGATAATTTAAAACAAAGTAATACATAATAGATTTAAAAATTGGGTTCAACATGATCAAAGGACACGACTTGCCTTGGCCTTGCTCAGTTGACGGCTCTTGATCTTCGAATCCAACTTCAGCTCCTTCGAACGCGTGATCTAACGAGAGAGAAAATAAATCGAAACACAAAATAAATTCAAATAAAATTCAAATGAACTCCAAAAACTTCCAAACCTGAACCAAAAGGTAGGGCTCAATTTTATATGAATTTAGGAAAAAGAATCGGTTCAATCGGAGTTCGTATGAGGGAGAACGGGCTCTTGGAAAATCTAATTTGGGGAAAGGCTGAAAAATCGGAAATTGCACTGTGCTGTTGAGTCGGTTCATGGAATGTCAGGTCTACGGTGAACCCGGCGCACGAAATAGTGCGGCTGACTAGGCAGATGGCGCGGCGGCTGACGTGGCTGACACGTGTGCAAGTTTGGCTGACGTGGCACGCTGACGAGGCAAGGTGACGTGGCATGCTGACGTGGCACCTGGGTGACCTCGGCTGCTGACGTGGCATGCCACCTCGGATTAGGGCTGACGTGGCTCAGCTTGCGTGGCGGCTGACTAGGCTAGTTGGCTCACGGTCTACGGATTAGCGCTCCCGACCGGTGGACCCCATGCAATAGAGGCACGGCGTACGGTGGACCAAATCCACGGGAAGGCGAAGCGGCGGGGCTCGGCTGGCGTCAGCGCTGACGCACGCGGGGTGCGGGACGCGAGGCGGCGCGGGCGTGGGCCGCGGCGAGGCGGCGAGCGGCGGGGCGACCGGGCGGCGGCGGTCTTGGCCGGCGGTGACTCGGGACGGCGGCGGGGCTCACCGGCGGTGGCAGACGACGGCGGCGCAGACGGTAGACGACGGCGGCGAAGACGGCGACGTCGAACTCCCGTGGCGAGGGCGATGGCGTACGGTGGCTAGCGGTGGTGAAGGCAGCGGCTGCGGGACGAGGAGAACCCCGGGGGTTGGGCCCCTTTTATACCCGAGCGGCGGAGAGTCCACGGCGGACACGGAGGTCGAGTCCGGGTTGGCTACGACGGCGGAGATGGCAAGCGGCGGCGGAGTTCGGGTCGGAGACAGGGACGGAGTCCAGGTCGGGGACGACCCTGACAGGCGGGCCCCACCTAGCGGTGACGGAGAGCGACAGAGGGCCGGGATCGGTCGGCGGCCGGGCGAGCACGCGGATGGGCGACGTGTGTCGGCCATCCAACGGAGGGTAGCGGGCGCAGGCGTGGGCGCGGATGCGCGCCGTGTGGCAAGGGGTGGGGCAGGCCGGGCGGGCGGCTGGACCGGGCCGGCTTGGTGGGTTTCGGCCCACCGGCCGGTTTAGGATTTTTGGTGAATTTTCTTTTTGCCAGAAATTCAATTAATTCATTTAGAGCTCTAGAAAATCGCAAATAAATCCAGAAAAATCCCAGAAAATTACAGAAAAGCCCTTGAGGCTCAAGGAACTCAAATAAAATATTTCTGGCAAATGTTAATATCTAACTTAATCATATTAAACCCTTTTAATTAATAAAAATTCCAATTAAGCTTTTATTAATTCTAGAAAATACAAATGGTGAATTTTATTTTAAAAGCTTCAAAAAGGCTCTGAAAATCAGGATGTTACACACTTGAACGCAGGTGCCTAAACCTTTATTTGCGTATTCCTGTTAGCTAGGAAGTGGTTATTAATTATTTGCGTCGTATTAATTAATTGGGTCTAAATACCTCGATATATAAAACTCAGCATCCGCTAAGATGAAGGAATCTTCTCATGGATGTGCGTACTTTCAAATAATAATTGATCACGACCCGCTCATACGGTGGAAGATGTACATGTAGTCTATAGTAATTGGGAATATGACTGTGATGCCTTCGCCTGCATCGTTCGTCGAGAGCTATATTACATCAATACTGCTGGTTCACCACGATAAGGGATTTGTTCTTATGCATCATTCGTCGAGAGCTATATTACATCTCTACAACTGCATTGCAACAGGCAGATCTTGCACAAATTCGATGAGAGTGTGCATTCTTTTTTATGTCTAAAGTCGTAAATTCAAAAGGAGAGTTCCACAGCGTACAATAATTTTTTATTTGGGATAAGATATTGACATTGATTGTAATTTTGTATTAATTATTTGCGTCGTATTAATTAATTAGTAATTGGGAATATGACTGTGATGCCTTCGCCTAAAAAACATGTACACACAGAGGGGGTGGAGAGTAGAGAGAGTTTGTGATCCTGTGATGCATGTAGGCCCCTAGGTATCGTACTAGCTAGTTGCTTATGGCTATATAAACACAACCAAGCAGAGCTGTATATCCACCACCACTCACTAGCATTGCCATATCACTGGTCTTGTGATCAATAGCTAGGTTCACGCGATATATATCATGGCTACTACCTCTTCCAGATGTTCCTCGTTAGCGTGCCGCCTACTTGTTATGGTCACATGCAGCTTCCTGATGTTGGGCTGCTCTTCGGCGCCGCCAACGACGGCGTCCGATCAGTTTCTGATGATGGACAGGTTCCACCGGTGGATGACGGCGCAGAACCGGTCATACTCGAGCGCCGGGGAGAAGCTGCGGCGGTTCGAGATATACGCGAGCAACATGAGGTACATCGAGGCCGTGAACAACGAGGCCGCCACCCTGGGGCTGACGTACAAGCTCGGCGAGGGACCGTTCACCGACCTGACGAACGAGGAGTTCAGGGCGCTCTACACTGCGCCACTCCCGGAGCCGGAGGTGATTACCACCCTCGCGGGGCCTGTTGATGATGGGGCGGCGACAGCGAGGGGCCTCGTCTACGCGAACCTGTCGCGCGGGGCACCGACAAGTGTGAACTGGATCAACGCCGGCGCGGTCACGCCGGTTAAAAACCAAGGAACCTGCCGTACGTATAAGTTAGCATCTCTGTGTCGCTGATCGCTCGTTTATTAGCTGACGTTAAGATGGATGAGTGCCGCAAGTTACTGAAGATATTAGCTGATCTCTGACACTAGCTTGTATATTTTAATTAATTGACACTAACCGATCCTTGCCATGCATGCAGTATCTTGTTGGGCATTCACCGCTGCGGCTGCAGTGGAAGGAATAAACAAGATTAGGAGAGGGCAGCTGGTGTCCCTGTCGGAGCAAGAGATTGTAGACTGCGACTCGTTAGATGGAGGCTGCACGGGTGGCTGGCCTCACAGAGCCTTCAGTTGGATCAAACAGAGAGGAGGGCTCAGCACCGAGTCTGCCTACCCATACACGGGACAAGAGAACTCGTGCAGAAGGAACCCCGGGGACAAGGTGACGATCAGCGGCCACCAGATGGTCACGAGCAGGAGCGAGGTGTCGCTGATGAACGCCGTGGCTATGCAGCCGGTGGCCGTGGCCCTCGACGCCAGTAGCCCCAGCTTCCAGAACTACGTGGAAGGCGTGTACAACGGCCCGTGTGGAACCCAAATGAACCATGCCGTCACCGTGGTAGGCTATGGGCAAGAGCCAAACAATGGCCCTAAGTACTGGATCGTCAAGAACTCTTGGGGGCGCACATGGGGCAACAACGGAGGTTACATTCTGATGAGGAAGGATATACAGGATCCGGCTGGCCTCTGTGGCATTGCCCTTCGTCCCTCCTTCCCCGAGATATATAATTAAGCAGCCAGGGCCAAGGTTAAGATCCATTCATGATCCATCCATGTTTAATTACTTCAACCATTATCTGTAATATTTACCAACCTACTAATTCTGTGTTCACCATAATAAGGATCTGGATCAAGTTACCTACTTACCTATCCGTACGTGAATAAAGTTCTGCATGCACGCAGTTAAGATATGTGCTTGCGACAGATTGTGGCTGGCTTGCTTGCTCACATTTTCCTACCCACTTCATTTCCAGACGCGATATGCAATAACCAATTATCCAATTATCACAGATGATTCTTCACAATAACTGTCTATGATACACAATTATCACAGACGATTCTTCACAATAACTGTCTGTGATATTATCACAGACGATTCGATTAAAAACTGTCTCTGATAATAGGACAAATGGTTATTATGTGTATTACAGATGATTTTTATTTAGAACCATGTGTTTCGTTGTTGACCATTGTCATATAAACTGCAGAAGCTATATGTAATTCTATCTCTTCAAGAGTTCTTAGCTGAAACAAATAAGTCAAAATTTCACATACATACGACTCAGGTGGAAGAAACATTTTTTTTCCATTGATATTAGCTAAATAGTGTGACCAGTCACTTTTACAAAAGAATTTTCTGATTTATTCCAAAGACAAAAGAAAAGGAAAATCCAAAATCTTGGTCTTCTGTGCTTCATAGGCTTCCTCTTCTGCTTTTGGAATAGGAAGATCGGCGGCTGTGTCCTCGAATGTCTTCAAGATTTGCCGTGTCCACTTAACTTCCTCCTCTAGCCTAGCCAGATCATCATCATGGTCCAGAATCTCGTAGAGGAAGCCATGATACGCTTCGTCAGAATCGACCGCTACTGCTGGATCAGCAAGGTTATCCATATGTCTCTCCATTGTCTCAAGAACTTGTATGGCTTTCTGCACATTGAATAGAAGAACAGGGTTGAGGATGGTATCCCTTTCCCGAGCGACGAAGAGTGTCCTCCATCTAGGGGTGGAAACGGATCAGATACGATCGAATTGTCTCAAATACAAATATGAATCCATATTTTTAAAAACGAATACAAATACGAATTCGAACATTCTCAAATATGAATATGAATCGAACATTGTAACGAATATGAATTCGAATCGAATATGTACTTAATTCGATCGAATACGAATATCTTCCTACGAACACTACTAGAAAATGGATCATCCCTCACGGGCTTTAATTTTCCTAACGGGCCCGCATAGAACGTGAGGGATATCAATTTTTGTGATGGGCCCACGTATGACCATCGCAAAAATTAATTTTCCTGTCGATCTCCTTTAGACGCCAAGGAAATACACTATTTTTGTGACGGTATTACATGAACCGTGAGGATAATTGGAACATAAGCCCGTGAGGCTTCTCCAGCTCGTGAGGCTTCTGATCCAGCCCGGCCACTAATTTCGTGCAGCGCGCGGCTGGAAACCCTAAACCCAATTTTTTCCCGCAATTTTGGCAGCCGCCGCGCACTCGCCCGCCTCCTCCGCCCCAAACCCTCGCGCACCCGCCGCCTCCTCCGCCCCATCCCCTCACGCCCCCCCGCCTCCTCCCCATCCCCTCGACCGCCTCCTCCGCCCCAGACCCTCGCGCGCCCCCGCCTCTTCCCCATCCCCTCGGCCGCCTCCTCCGCCCAGATCCTCGCGGGCCCGCCGCCTCCTCCGCCCCACACGTACCCCTCGCGTGCCCGCCGCCTCCTCCCCATTCCCTTGGCCGCCTCCTCCGCTCCAGACCCTCGCGCGCCCGCCGCCTCCTCCCCATCCCCTCAACCGCCTCATCCGCCGCAGACCCTCGCGCGCTCCCCACCACCTCCCCATCCCCTCAGCCGCCTCCTCCGCCCCAGACCCTCGTGCACCCGCCGCCTCCTCCCCATCCCCTCGGCCGCCTCCTCCGCCGCAGACCCTCGCGCGCCCGCTGCCTCCTCCCCATCCCCTCGGCCGCCTCCTCCGCCGCAGACCCTCGCGCGCTCCCCGCCTCCTCCCCATCCCCTCGGCCGCCTCCTCCGCCGCAGACCCTCGCGCGCTCCCCGCCTCCTCCCCATCCCCTCGTCCGCCTCCTCCCCAACGCCCCAGGTCCGCCCCGATGCCCCGCCTCCCCAGGTCTGCCCCGACAGCCCAGCACCGCCCCGACGCCCCAGCTGCGGCCCGCAGTCCTGCCTCCCGAGCTCCCACCCCCGATGCCCCAGCTCCGGCCCACCACCCCAGCAAAGGATTTGAAGAAAATTGTAACAAGTCTGCTGCATCTGTCAAGGTAAGGGATCAGTAACTAGATTGGCCACCAAACTTTCTAAAGTTAATTGGTTCCGTTCTTTCAACTTATTACTTTTTTAGGCAAACAAACGAGACAGTTTCTTTGCTACTGTTTCGAATCAGCTTATTAGGACTATCTTTTCAAAGCGAGTTAACAGCATCCAATTTGTTCGTACAAGTGTTTACACTAGAACTAAAACCTATCGGTCACAACTATAAGCCATTAGCAGTAGCCGAAAAGGATGCAGAAAAGTTTCAGCTTCTAGGCAGTACAACCAAACTCTTAGAGTCCAAACTGTTTCAATTGGAACAGACTAGTCCTTGATCTAAGGATTGCACATTTGCTAGTACAGCATTGTGGCTTGTTTCTTATGGAGTAAGTTGTAGCGCAAAGAGTGCAAAAACCAAAAGAGGAGAGTTTAATAGTAGCACACACTGGCGGTATATAGAGTACATTGTTGATCAGTCTTAGGCCTTTTGTATGGGAAAAGGGGGGAACAAAACATCATTGCATTTCAGAATGCATGAGAATATAGCAAAACCTGCAACCTAACTAAAAGACAAATTTCAGTGCACCCATGTGTATAGATGACTCCAAATACTCCTACATATACTACTAAAAAAGACCAGGCTGGATCAGAAATTCTTTAGTGAGAAAGGAGAGCACTAACACATCATTGATCTTAGGAGAAGCGTCTAGGCACTAACTATGCAAGCTAGTGTAGTAGCTAATCATCTACCCGGTCTTAATGCGTACACAACACATGGAAGCAAAGCTGAATTCTTGTCCAGCCCGAGCTAATTAATTTTCCTCAACTTCAATTCCTTTGGCCACTTAATTAATTTGTAAGCTATGTCCAGAAAAGCAGATCATGAGTAGCTTTCAACGAGAGGGGCTATTGTGAGTAGTTTTTGATTTGGATTTTGCCTTTGATCTTCTCTCGCAGAAGAGACGACCAAGTGGGAGAAGATCACCTACGTTGGGATCGTGACGTGCACCCTCCTGACAGCGTACACCCTCTCCAAGGGGCACCCCCACCACGAGGAGCCGCCGGTGAGATCTCGTCCTTGGTATATTCATATACACATATCTATCCATCGACCATTGATAATTGATACATTGAAACAATTGTATAGTGGCTGATATACAAATGCAAATATAGTGGCTGATATACAATAGAATACAAATGCAACATACCTAGTTTTAATAAATATAATTTTATGCCTGATATATTCATGTTATGCACACAGAACTATTTCATGGCAGACCATGAATGGATGTATAGTGGCTGGCAGCGTGGTAAAGCTCCCTCAAATGAATGGATTGAACAAACTACACAGTTCTTAGATCATGCATTCTCAAATCCTAGGATAGTTGAAGGTGACACCATTAAGTGTCCATGTGCAGGAAGTATTTTAGGCACATCAGGCATATTGTAGAGTTGCACTTAAGTAAATATGGGTTTAGGTCAAACTATCATACATGGACGACACATGATGAACATGACCCTTCAATAGATCACGAGGAAATCAATGAATGTAATCGGATGGACAATCTATTGATTGACGTAGGCGGTGACCATCCACCGGGAATTGATGAGGAGCCAACGGCCTCTGCCCAGGCTTTCTATAGAATGGTCGCTAGCGCTGACGAACTAGTCCATGAGAACACAACACACTCAAGTCTGCCTGCTGTCGCTCGTTTGCTAGCTATGAAGTCACAATACAATATGTCAATTACACACTATGACGATGTATTACAAATAATTCATGAACTTTTGCCTCCGGAGTCTAAGTTGTCCAAGGACTTGTACCATTCAAAAAAGTTGTTGGAGGGTCTCGGAATGCCATATGTGAAAATTGATGTGTGTTATAATAACTGCATGCTTTACTGGAAAGATAATGAGCATAAAGACAAGTGTGACTTATGTGATACCTCTCGCTACGAGGTAGGCCATAATAAAGTCCCACGTAAAGTATTACGGTACCTACCCATTATAGATAGACTACAAAGGTTGTATGCACACGAGGAGACAGCAAAGCTAATGCGGTCACATAGTCAGTCAATGTCTGGTAAGATGGTGCACCCATGTGATGGGGAAGCTTGGCAACCATTTGACGAGGACTTCCCAAACTTTGCAAGTGATCCTAGAAATGTACGCCTTGCTATAGCAACAGATGGTTTCACACCATCTAGTTTGGGTGCTGCTCCTTACTCATGTTAGCCAGTGTTTGTGGCTCCATTAAATATTTCGCCGGGCATGCTCTTGAAGTCGGAGTACATATTCCTTGGCCTTGTTATCCCCGGCCCTGAACATTCTGGGAAAAAAATTAATATTCTAATGCAACCTTTAGTTGACGAACTTATCAAGTTGTGGGAGGGGGTACAAACATGGGATGCTTCACTTAAGCAAAACTTTACAATGCGGGGAGCATATCTATGGTCAGTTCATAATTTTCCTGCATATGGTATGTTTGCTGGTTGGAGCACACATGGTTCGTTTGCGTGTCCAGAATGCTTGGGTGACAGTAAAGCATTTCAACTCCGTAATGGTCGCAAGGCTTGCTGGTTTGACTGTCATAGACGCTTCCTACCTAGAGACCATGAATTCAGAACCCAAGGTAATGCATTTTGAAAGAACACAGTAGTACTTGAGGAGGCACCAAGGCATTTAAGGGGAGAGGAAGTCGAAGCCCAAATAGACAAGTTTGTAGGTGATACGAAAAACTTTGGTAAACTTCACCATTGGACCCACAAAAGCTGCTTTTGGCAACTTCCATACTTCAATAAATTAAAGCTTCGACACAACATTGATGTGATGCACAATGAGAAAAATGTAGCTGAAACTATATGGAACACATGCTTTGACATACCCGATAAGACCAAGGATAATGTGAAGGCCAGACAAGATTTAGCTGAGATTTGTCACCGTCCTTCACTGCACTTGGAGCTGAAGAACAATGGGAAATGGCACAAGCCTAGGGCACCTTTTTGCATCAATAATAATGACAAGACAACCATCCTTAAGTCGTTTCAAACATTGAAGTTTCCTTATGGATATGCATCCAATATTAGGCGAGGCGTTAACCTTCTACAAAGGAAGATATTTGGCCTCAAAAGTCATGACTTTCATATATTCATGGAACGTTTGCTACCAGTTGCATTCCGTGGCTTCCTTCCTGAAAATATATGGCTATGTTTGGCTGAGCTCAGTTTTTTCTATAGGAAGTTGTGTGCTAAAGAGATTAACAAGGATGACATAACCTCACTAGAACACAATGTTGCAGTGCTTCTATGCAAACTAGAGAAAATATTTCCTCCTGGGTTCTTTAATCCTATTGTTGGACCGAAATGGCGACAGAGGGGGGTGAATGTCGACTTTAAAAACTTATCTCCGAAAGAGGTGATCTCTACACACTTCTCTCCAATAGCAATTTGGGGCTATGAAGAGAAAGAAAGCAAGCTCACTGGAAAACCAAATTAAAAAGGGAGAAAGGAGAAACCCTCACTGGAGACACAAACAAAAGAGAAGAGCAAGCAGCAAAAGGGGCACTCAGGCCAGGCCGACCGGTCCCCTGGAACCTGAAACCCGCAGCAAAACTAACAGCCTGAAAAACTTTAAACTTGAGCAAAACTCCAATTTTGGTGAAATGCTATAGATGTTTTCTGGCCTAAGGGATAAGACCAGAAAGAAAATAGCAGAAGGACACCAAAACTAAAGGGAAATAACTAGGACATCAGGATTTAGAGATTTTAGTAAAAATCTAAAAATTGTCATGGGAAGAGACAAAAATCTCAGATTGCTCTACAATCTTAGTCCCTTTGCACATGAGCTTTTGTGATCAACACAGCAATGATCACAAAACTCTAGGGACCAATTCTCAGGCCATCTCATGAAGGGAAAGAAGAAAGACCAAGAAACCCTATAAAAGACAAGAATGAACAGAGGAGGCCCAAAGGCAAAAACTGAAATCAAACACTTGGCTCTGGGATTTTAGCTGACCAAATGGTCTAGAATCATAACCCCATCACAGAGCAATCCATTTTGGGCCTTCCCAGCAAGAAACACAAAAAGTCAAGAAATCAACAGAAATAGAAAACAACGAAGAACACAGGAGCACCAGGGATATACTTCAAAGATTTCATTCCTGGTAATAAAAGGATTACAGAGGAGTCCCCATACGCATGTACATTCAGAGGAATGATAACATGAAGGATCAACTCTACCTCTCCCTCTCCATCTCAAGAACGCAAGCTCAAGAACACATGAACATACAGAGAGAGGAGACAAGAACACAAAGCTACGGGAGACAAGCAACAGAACACACTCTGTCCATCTCCACTGTAACATCCCAAAATTTGGTTTTCTGGAAAAATTTAAATTCAAATTAACTATTTTAAAGTAATTGGATTTTACTTGGCTTTTATTTGATTTTCTGGATTTTATTTCAAAATTTAAAGCAAGAAAATGTATTTTAAATATTTTATTAAAGCCAAAAAGGGTTTATTTTATTTTTCCTAGCCTTCCCTAAATTTTTAAGTAACTTTTTGAGAATTTTCTAGAATTTAAAATCAATTTTTCGAAGTTAAAAAGTATTTTATAAAATTATAAAATTCAAATCTGAAATTAAAAATATTTTTCCTATGTCTAAGATGCTTCCAGGAATATTTTATGATTTTGCTGGAATTTTGAGACATTACATATTATTTTTCCAAGCGTTTATAAAGTTTCTAATATTTTCTGAAATTTATTCCGAAAATAAAATCAAATTATTCCTAGCCTGCCATGTGTCGCTCTCAGATTAAATCAATCTCTCTCCACGTTTTAATCCTAGCCACACATGATCACTTACCCCTTCAAAAAATCCAAGAGCCATAAAACATCCACTTGCCACGTGTCGCAAATCCGACGGCCCGTACCCTTTCACTTCCTCTCCCTCTCCATGACATATGGACCCCACATGTCATATGTTTCTTCAACCTCTCCTTCTTCCTCCTCCCACCCTCTCTCTCTTCCACCATGGATGACAATTAAAAGCTTTGAAAACCCGCCGTTTCTCCCTCTTAACTCCAGATTAAAGTGTGGAAACGGAAGCCCTAATCACCCTCATCAATCTCCCTGCCGTTTCCCATCCTTTACTCCAATAAAAACCAAAATCCCTTCCCCTCCCTTCTCCTTGTATAAATTGGCCTCCCCTCACCATTCCTTCCCCTTTCCTCCCTCCTATTCGGCCGACCCTCACCCCTCCTCTCCCGCAGCCGCACGCCGCCGCCCGGCCGCCAACCGCCGCCGCCGGCCGCCGGTGAGACGCCTCCCGTGCGCGACCCCGTGTCTCCCCTCCATGATTCCTTCCTCAACCTTGTTCATTTTTGTTTAAGTATTTTGTTGTTGTTCTTTTGTCAAGAAAGAACACATGCTCACTTGGCTAGTGGGTGCATGTTAGTGCATGCATGCATGAGGTTGTGAGTTCAATTCCAGGGCAAGGCAATTTTCGGTTTGGGTTTGGCCAAAATTTTTGTTAGCCAATGACAACCGGGCCCCACGTGTCATACACTCCAAAATATCCCAAAAGTCAGCCAAAATAAGATTCCAGAGAATATTCCCTCATTTTGCATTTTCTAGAATTTCCAAACCGATCAAACTTCCAATCGCTCGTTCTCCCTCGTCCGAACTCCGAATCCAGTGATTCAAATTTCTAAATTTGTCTAAAATCATAATATATGTTGCAGTATAAATTTTATATTTTTTTGATTTTATTTGTATTTATTTATTTATTTGTTTTGTTGTTTCGCGCGTAGAAACCGACGTCGCCGAAGAGTTCGTCGAGTCGCAGCAAAAAGAACCAGTCAGCGCTCAAGAAGGCAAGTCTCCTTTGATCATCTTGAACCTATGGTTTTGAAATGTTTTAATTATTTTAAATTATGTGCATTTCTATTTACATAAAACATTAGTTCAAATATTAAGGTATTAGCTAACCCAAATTTGTTATGCCCTCTGTTGAAATTGAATGCCATGTACCTTTGCAACCCTAGAAATTCCTTTGACTCATTAATGAGAGTAATATATTAAATTGTTGGTATTAGAATGGTAGTACAATGCTTAGCCATGCTATTGAATACCTCATAAATCTTGCAAATGGGAAATTATGATTTATTGTAATACCCTTGTGTTTACAAATTTAGTGGTAATTGGAGTTACCACTGTTCTTTTAAAATAAAATAAAATTTGGAAATTGGTTTAGATTAGGGTGTATGGTTGGTTTGGATTGGTGCAGGAAGCACGAGATCTTGTAAAGTGTATGTTCCACCCTAGTCAACTAAGGACCGACGCTTGTGTTTGTCCAGACTGAGCATTAACCGTACAACCACAAGTCTATATGGGTACGACCTAGCTGAATAACTTATGATAGTCTAGTTTAGGTGCCACCAGTGGAAAGTGGGTGCCAGGGATGACTGGTTATTCACAGTGAGAGACAGGGATTTACTGTACTCATATGGCGCAAGAGGGGGCTTCGATTCGGGCAGTTAGCCTACCTGCGGTGAAACCTCAGCGGGTGGTATCTAGCTAGATTAGAGTAACGTAAAGGCTTTGTGACATTTTATCTGAGTCTCATGCCAAAGGAAGCGTGTTGATTTTTAGGATAATTTATCTCTTGTGGGTAAAGTTGTGCAACATCTGCAGAGTGTAAAACTATTCGAATAGCCATGCCCACGGTTAAGGGCGGGCAAGGAATGCATTCACATGGTAGATTTTTGGTTTTGGTTTTAAAATCAAAAGTTTTTGTATTCCAAGAGTGGAGGGAACTCTTGGAAGGGTATCCTGGCAGTTGGAGCCAGAGAGGGTGGATGGAACCCGCAGTTTTAAACTTGATCAATTGTAATTGGTCAGCTAGTGTTGGTAGTTGGAACCTTCACTAGAAAGTTAATGATAGTTTCTGCTAAAACATTTACTTTATTAAAGTGATGCCTTCGAAAATAATTAGAAGTAATTGAATGAAAATGTTGTTTTGTGCAAAAGAACCATATAGCCTTCCTTTGTCAAGCCTTGCATCTATTGCATTTTTCCCAAGACTTGCGGAGTACTTTATGTACTCACATGCTACACTCAAAAATAATAACCAGAGGAATACGAAGCTCAAGAAGGTGACTTTGACTACTTCGCTGGTGGATTTGATGAAGGATTCTCGGAGTTCTAGGTCGCGTTTCCCCAGTCAACTGCCTGTGGCGTATTGACGGGTCTTCATCGAGTTTATCTGTTGCTTTCGCTTTATTTTATGTGTGCGAGGTCTTGAAACCTCAATTGTAATAATGAGACCTTTCGGTCAGTACTCTCTATTATTGTAATAAATCGTGAATGGTGATGTATTCATTTCTGGTTAACTGTGTGCACTAGTTTTGATCTGGGACTAGTGCGGTAATACACAGAGGTACCGGGTTTGAGAATTTGGGGTCCCGACATCCACCCACTCTCAACCACTAAAGCCTAAAGCCAAACAACCTCTCCAAAAGCCATTTGACTAAAGCAAACCCTAAAGCCATGCACTCCCTCTCACAAGACTTGCATGAACTAGGAGATCCCTCTCCTATTTATAGCCTTTGGCTAACGGGTCTCCAACCCGTTACGCCTGCTAAATCCCGAACAGAACCCGCTTCCAGCTGTGCAGCTTTGCGTTTTTACCGAAACGCCCCTTCTGCACCTTCTGGGAAGCTTCCACGTTCCTTGTCGTCCAAGCCTCGCAACCACCTCGAGTCTCCGCCGTCTTCGACACATCCGACCATTCTGACCTCGACACCGCCTATGTCTAGTCCGGTCACCCCGTGTCTCGCCACGACTCCGCCTCGACGTCCTACAGCCAACACATACAACAAACACGTCAAATAGCACCGCTCGATACATGAAAACACAAATAGCATCAGAACATCATACTTACGCATGACGAAGTCCAAACCTGTCTAATCATTAGAATATGCATCCTAAGCCCATACGACCAAGTTTGACCAAGTCCGACCGAGATCGATTGCACCACGCAATGACCGGTTCTGAACCACACAATCAAACTCGACTTTCCTAAACCCTTGTTAATTACTCATCACACACGCGGGATGACCTCCACATGATCTCTCAATCTCCCCCTTCATGAGTATATTGACAAACACCAAAAAAGCATGAAGTTGAGTTTTAAAATGGAAGAAAGAAGTCAAACATGGTCCAAAGGAAAGAGCAAATGAGCCTCATGACCGAAAAGAGCAAAAGAAAGAGCAAGTTTTCCTCAAAGCTCCAAGAACTCCTCAAAATGGCCTTTTCTCCCAATATTCTCCCCCTTTTGGCAATAAACAAATCAAGGATGCAAAAGAGAGAATATGACATGATATGGGATGAAATGGCTGAAATTTTATTCAATCTAAGCATTTAGAGCCATGAAGATTATCCATATTGACCAAATGAGTATTACACCAAGTATAACACATAAATATGCTATCAAGATCATGACAAGACATGTATAATCAAGCTAAGCTAAAGAGTGACAATCTGAAATTTAGAGCAATTGCTTAGCATATCAAGTCATTCATGATTCTAGTCTAGCTAAAGGTATCCAAGGATGATGCAAGCCATGTCAATAGTCTGAGTGGAACCGAGAAGCTAGTATTGAGTCAAATTAGAGTGCTACACGCTCAAGAACGAGACATTTGTTAAAGTACTTGTTCTATTTGTGTAATGAAGCAAATTTAGCACAATTGACATGTTTTTCTTTTGAAATCTCATGATTGTTTCCAACCAGATTTTTGTTTAGTCATGTGCTAGATCTCAAGCCTTATGCGACCACTCCAAGCAAGAAGCTTAAGGAGATGATCTTGGTCATCCAAAACTCCCCCTGAGTTCATGCCTAGTGCAATGGCAAGCAGTTTCATGAGAAGGAATTGGTGAGATCAGTTCTTTCGCACAAAAAGAGATCATTTTGCTTTTAACAAGTTGTACTAACTCATGTTTCATCAAGAAGCTAACATAGCTCAATCTAAAGCTCAACATAGATTCAAGACTCAACTAAGCATATTTGACATGGCGTGAATCATAAGAGGATAACTAGAGGCAAACTAGTCTCAAGTGCTACCATGATATGAGTTAATTCAAGTTGTGCAGTTTTAAGCAATCAATCATGGCAAAGACTAGACTATACATATAAAGTCATGATCAATCTAGTAATGAAGCATAAATCATGGCAAGATGTAACACATTGTAAACATGTCATAAAAGGATAATAATCAAGGCTCCATGTAGTTATATTACAATGCAGAATGCAACGCAGAAAATCCAGCTCCCCCTCAACATGTGATGCAACTTTTAGTTCAAGTAGAGTTATGTCAACATTAAGATCTAGAAGTTCCCAAATGAACTCCCCCTGAACCAAAACTATAAACTGAGAAGCTGGCAAAGAAAGCAGAAAACAGGCAGTCCTTAAAGCATAGATAAGATATAGAGGATACTATGGCTCAGACTGACTCTCATCTACCCCATACGACTTCAGGACTATCAACTGGTCTACTAACAACCTAGGGAGCAAACACGTACCCTGTCTACCCGAGGGTGGCCCAACCCTCGCTAGAACCCACAAGAAATGAGTAAGCTCAACCTAGAGAGAAGAAAGATAGCTAATAAGCAGCATCCTGGAATCACAAGATAAGAGTAAGAAGTCTAAGCAACTCGGCAAGAGAACCACTCTAACCTATGTTAGAAGGACTATCCCAAATGCACCCAAAAATGCAATGCAACAAAAAGGAGACAGAAGCATAATAAACAGTATATATCATAAAAGCACAAAGCTCCCCCTCACTACAGTACATAAGGACAAACCACCCCAAGCTCTCCCCCGCAGAGCTAAAAACCTAGAGCTATCCAATAGCTTGGTAAAAATGTCAGCCAACTGGTGGTCACTCTCCACAAACTGGAGCACTATATCGCCCTTCTCTACATGGTCTCTAAGAAAGTGGAAACGAATGTCAATGTGCTTGGTCCGAGAGTGCTGCACTAGGTTCTTAGCAATATTGATAGCAGACGCGTTATCATAAAAGAGTGGAACACTGTCTAAGGCTAACCCAAAGTCCCGCAAGGTCGAAACCATCCAAAGTATCTAGCTGCAGCAACTGGCGACAGCAACATACTCGGCCTCTGCGGTGGACTGAGCAACACCGGACTGCTTCCTGGAAGACCAAGAAACAAGAGAAGTGCCAATGAATTGGCAGGTGCTAGAAGTGCTCTTCCTATCTATCCTACAGCCAGCGAAATCTGCATCCGAGAAGGCTCTCAAGGAAAGACAGGATGAGGAAGAGTACCAGATACCATAGTCAATGGTAGCTCGAAGGTACCGAAAGATGCGCTTCACCGCCTGGCGGTGAGATACGCGAGGAGAAGCCTGAAAACGAGCACACAGACACACGAAGAAGTGTATGTTTGGTCTCGAGGCAGTGAGGTAAAGGAGGGAGCCGACCATACTTCTGTACTCTTTCTGATCAACTGGCTCGCCATCCTCATCTGGGTCAAGATAAGCCGTAGAGGCCATCGGAGTTGACACCGGCTTACCATCACTCATGTCAAAGCGCCTTAGGAGGTTACGAGTGTACTTGCCTTGATGCAAGAAAGTACCCTCCCGAGTCTGCTTGATCTGGAAGCCAAGGAAGAAGGTCAACTCACCCATCATGCTCCGGTGCTCATGACATCCGAGAACTGTGAAACCAGATCATTGGAAGAGCCGCCAAAGATGATGTCATCCACATAAATCTGGATGAGCAGAAGGTCTGTGCCATGCCGGGGAATGAACAAGGTCTTATCCACCTTACCCATCTCGAAACCATGATTCAACAAATAGGACTTAAGCCTCTCATACCAAGCTCTAGGGGCCTGCTTAAGTCCATACAACGCTTTGAAAATCTTGTAGACATGGTTTGGGTATTTGGGGTTCTCGAAACCTGGAGGCTGTCTAACATAGACTTCTTCCTCAATAAAGCCATTGAGGAAGGCACTCTTGACATCCATCTGGTAAAGCTTGAAACCCTTAGAAGCTGCAAAGGCAAGCAGGATTCTAATGGCCTCAAGTCTAGCTACAGGGGCAAAGGTCTCCTCGAAATCTAGACCCTCAACCTGGGAGAAGCCCTGAGCTACCAGTCTAGCCTTATTTCGAATAACCACCCCATCCTCACTCTGCTTGTTCTTGAACACCCACTTGGTCCCAATGACATTGTGACCTCGAGGGGGCTCAACAAGCGACCAGACCTTGTTTCTTTCGAAGTTCTCTAACTCCTCATGCATGGCATTGACCCAAGACTCGTCAGAGAGAGCATGACAAACATCCTTGGGCTCAAAGGAGGCAACAAAGGCAGAATGGAGACAGAAATGAGATAAGCCAGATTTTGAGCGGTTGACATGCTCGAAAAGGTCTCCAATCATCTGCTCAGAAGTATGGTCTTTCTGGATATGTCGAGGAGGTCCAGGATGAGAAGAAGAAGTGGCCTCTACCTCATGAGCTGATGAGGTAGGAACAGAGCCACTAGCTCCAGAAGAAGTAGAAGGCAGGGGCTGATCGCCTCAAGGTGCGGTGGAAGAAGGCACCTCAAGGGGAGGATGAGGGACTGGATCGGGTAGACAACCCTCATCTCCATCATCCTCATCATCCACAAAGATGGGCTCGGACTGCTCTAAGGAACCTGAGATATCAGGCCTAGTCCCCGGACTGGCCTCGTCGAAGGTTACCTCACAGGTCTCGGACGCCCGCGAAGAAGTCGTGTAACCTAGAAAGATACCATCACAAGAACGTGACTTGAACTTGTCTAGGTTCCCGGACTTCAGAAAAAAACACTTGCAGCCAAACACGTGAAAATGCGAGACACTGGGCTTTCGCCCATATCTCAACTCATAAGAAGTGCGATGCAAGTGTGCCCTTAGAAAAACTCAATTTGAGACATGGCACGCGGTGGCTATAGCCTCAGCCCAAAACTTCCGCGGTGTAGAGTACTCATCAAGCATCGTCCTGTCCATCTCGACCAAGGTACGGTTCTTTCTCTCCACAACGCCGTTTTGCTGTGGGACGTGCGGAGAGGAGAACTGATGCTCTACACCTGTCTCATCGCAGAACCTCTCAAAGTAGGAATTCCTGAACTCCGTGCCATTATCACTACAGATCGCTCGTAAGGCACCATGGAGCTCAACAGAAAGCCTACTGAAAAGACCTCGGAAATGTGAAAACGTCTTATCCTTCAAGGCTAAGAAAAACACCCAAGAATACCTCCAGAAGTCATCGACCCTGACAAGAACATACCACTTCCCTCCCGCTGACTGCACTCGAGCTGGTCCAACTGTGTCCATATGGAGCAGCTGTCCCGGTGCATCGTTCATAGTAACTGTGACCGGAGGGTGAGAAGCGACAACCATCTTGCCATGCCGGCATGGAGCACAAACAAGATCTTTGACCATCTTGAGTTTTGGCAGACCACGAATGAGATCGTGGCCGCTAACTCGGGTCAAATGGTCAAATCCGATATAACCAAGTCTCCTATGCCAGAAAGAAAGATCACGAGACTCCGAAGCAACTAAACACCGGAGAGGATCACCAGAAGACTCAGAAAAATCAGCACGAAAGATCCTCTCAAAACGCAAAATCCCGCAAACCAGACTACCCGAAGAATCAAGAATTTTACAAGCGTTTTTCTTGAAGCTCACCTCGAAATCGTCATCGGTAAGCTGAGAAACTGAAAGAAAATTATACTGCAGCTTAACCAAGGCAACATCTTTTAAAATAAAAGATTCATTAACGCGCATTGTACCTTTGGCGATGACGCGCCCAGATGAAGCATCTCCGAAGGTGATCGTCTCATCACCTGGAGCACTGGCAAGGGAAGAAAACCAACGGGAATCTCCGGTCATGTGTCGTGAACACCCGGAGTCTACGAGCCAAACCTTTCCCTTCCCTGCCCGGCGAACCTGAGTCAAATAGAGAGTAAAGTCTCAGTCCTAGGGTAAATCAAGAGTGATTTTGGCACCCAATACTGTGTAACACGTCGAGTAGAACAAGTAGCCACACGCGACTAACCTCTATCTACCCTACGCTCTCTGTCACTCAACAAGCTAGAAGGTCTGTGAGCAGACCTGAAGCTGTTGTTGGGTCCGACTGCTACGGGAGAGCGAGTCAGAGCACCGGCAACATGCCAATCACGCCGCGGGTAGCCGTCTTGACGGGGAAAGCGAGATCTACCGTCAGAACGGTGGAAGTCACGACCAAAGGGAGCATGAGGACGAAAACCAGAAAACTCAGAAAAACCAAGTCCTCGATGCTGCCCAAACCCCTCAACAGGAGCAAACCTAGACCTCGTGTTGGTCTTAGGTGCACTCAAGGTCTGGGGCTGACCTTGAATACGCCTAAGAGACTTAACACGGTC
Organism: Dendrocalamus latiflorus; assembly: GCA_017311315.1. Taxonomy (NCBI): domain Eukaryota; kingdom Viridiplantae; phylum Streptophyta; class Magnoliopsida; order Poales; family Poaceae; genus Dendrocalamus; species Dendrocalamus latiflorus. Next base: position 41,009,382 of record CM029621.1, on the reverse strand, counting down.
TCTACGCCCGATCTTGGCACGCCTGAAGCATCGATCGATCAAATGTCCATCCTTCTGACAGAAGGTGCAGTGATACTTCACCTTCTGAGAGGTGGAAGTAGCATGAAGTGGCTTCGCCTTCTGAGAGGCCGAAGCAACAAGTGGGATCACCTTGCTGTCAGAAATCCCTTGGACAAAGCCCGCTGATTTGAATTGGACTTTCTCGGTCCTGGGCTTGATCTCGATCACACCTGCGGCTATGGGTCTAAGCACGGCAGGTGGATGCTTCCTCACATCCTCAAAATAATCGTATCCTAGACCTTGATTAAATTTGCAAATCTTGGATTGGTCTAGAATAAGATTAAGATTCTTCTTGCCTCCTACAAATCTCTCGAGAGTGTTCATAAGGTACTAACACTCCCGAAAGAGAGAGGTGCAAGAAGAGCAGGGAAAAGAAGAGACAACAGGAGGTAAGGGAGCAGAAGAAGAACCATCAATAGAAGGACGAATGGCATGTGCACGCACAGCCGCCTCAGGGGGGACAGTCCTACTGCTAGCAGTTTGGTTCTTGTGCCTATGCGTCTCTACCTTACCCTCGGGCTCCTTCCCCACCTCAGCAATCACATCACAATGAGTTGATGGCTTCTCTAGTAAATCCTTAGTTAGCTTCACACATTGTTCATTCAAAGCAACGAGTTCAAGTTTTAGTTTATCACAACAAATGCATGGTGAGCTAACAGGGTCCTTAGTCGCATACTGAGCCAATTTTTTGTTGTGGTCAATCATTTCTTGAAGCTGTTTTGAGATAGATTCAAGTTTAGCAGTTAATTTAGGACAGTTCATACATGAAGCAATTGGCTCAAGCAAAGAAGCATGCAACTCAGCAATTTTATGATCTGCCCGTTTTAAGTGACTCAGCAATTGACTCGGGCAGATCAAGGAGCATGGTGTTAGAGGCAACATGGAGATGTTATATATATCACATACTATGTTTATGATACATTGCTTTGTTCCTTGAAATAGACAATATCATTATTGATCAATGAGTATGTGACTTATTCATGAGACTCTTAATGCCAAAATGTTGCTATTTCTAAATGATCCCTAATTATATATATCATATGAGGAACAAATATGATTCAAAGATTAGCATATGTATTGATTGATGATCATGTCTCATGGATCATGGTATGGAGATACCAAATCAATAATATGGACATGTGTTAGTGAACATATGTTGGATAGACCCACCATGAGACACTGTAGAGATTCCATGTGTCATCAGTTGGTCTCAAGTAGTGTTTATGTAGAGTCCTTAGACTTGAGATCATCATGGTTCCCAACATGTGTAGTAGCCTATTTTGGGACTACTAACCACTACTCCGTAACTAGGTAGTCATAAAAGTAGTCTTCGGGTTTGCTATGAAACATGTAGTGGGATGTGAATGATCAAGATAGAATTTGCCCCTTCTTATGGGAGAGATATCTCTGGGCCCCTCGATGTAATGGATTATGAAAGTGCATGGCCATGCCAAGGTGATTGAGGAGTCAATCACGAGTTTATAATCCATCACGGAATCGAGAGAGTGATTGAGCTATTAAGAGGATGACACAGGTCTCGCCTTGAGCTCAATCTATATCGTGAGGCAAAGGGATTCGTACATGAGAACATTACAGGTTCAGCCGATATGATCTTTACGTATACTTTGGGGTTAATATGTCTTACTAGAGGCCGCTATTAACAGGGTGACCGGAAAGGCGTTTCCGGGTCGCGACCAAGTATACGTGAACCTACAGGGTCGCACACTTAACAGGTTGGAACTCTAATTCGAATGTGATTCGGATGTGGGCTCAATTCGGATAGAGATCCGGATAGACTCCTATTGGGCCTCGGTCCACGAGGCCCAAGTGAGGAGGTCTATATATATGGAGGCGAGGGGCTGAGGGGTGCATGCTTCTGTTAATCCCAAGCCAAACCCTAGCCGCCACCTCCCGAGCCAAACCCTAGCCGCTCGCGAGTGCTGGTACACTCGCGATCGGCGTTCCAGCCCCGGGCGTGTGGATACCGGTGGAGGCGCTGCTCGTTGCGGTGTTGATCGGCATCAACAATCTACAGATTGGATCTGGCACGTGGTGTGGTTGATCACGTCGAGGAGACGATCTGTTCGGGACGATCGACTAATTCCACTACTTCCTCGACGCGCGTGGTTGGATCGGCTTCTCCAACTCTTCTTCCGCTGCGCTGCGCGTCTAGTGGTAACGATCCATGATCCCTCCTTAGCATGATGTCTTGGTGTGCGCGGTAGAAAAGTTTTGTTTTCTGCTATCGTAGCCTACGCGCATTCCTTCACATGGTATAAAGACCTCTAAAAGTATTATCCTTATCCTCACATGAGGTGCAAGAAATAGCCTCGACATGAGTAGATGAATAAGGCGCTACCCTACTCATCTCTAGCTCAGCAAGAAGGCTAATATTCTCGACCTTAACCATATCAAGCTCAGAGGACAAACTATCATGCAAGGTCCTTAGCTTCTCCATGTCATCCAGCAAAGGAGAACATACATCACAATCATCACGGGAGGGAGCAGATCTAAGTGAAGTAAGCTCCTGTGACAAACTCTCTACTTCCTTCTCCAACTCGGTACACCTAACTCTAGATCTAGCATGGAATCTACCTAGCTTAAGAAAAGCATCATTAAGCTGGTCGTAGGTGGGGGATACCTCGTCGGAGTCGGAGTACAGCTCGCTGTCGCTCAGTTCGCCCTCAAGGGCCATGAAGCACATGCCGGAGAAGTCATCGCCGCCCTTAGGTTCTTGCTCGTCCGTTCCATCGACGTCGCTCCACCCCTCCACCTCACTGAGGTCGATGTCGTCGAAAGCGGTGAGGACACGGTGGAAGAGCTTCTTGGCTTTGCCAAGGTCGCGGAACTTCTTCTTGCCTTGGGCAGGTGCTGAGGGCTTCTTGTTGCGGTTCTTGTCGACGTAGTCATTCTTGCTCACACCGCCGTAGTCGCCTTTGCCCTTCCCCAGCTTGGGTCAGTTTGCTCGGATGTGGTGGGGGCTACCACACTTGAAGAAAATCACGGGTCCTTCTCTCTTCCCGTCTCTCCTCCTCTTGTAAGCATGGGAGAATCTCCGAGCTAGGAGGGCTAACTACTCATCCGCAAGCTGCTCTAACTGATCATCAGTTACGTCACAGAGAGCAGCAAGGGAGAACCCGCAAATCAGCTCAGAGGAAGAAGATCCAGAAGTGGGATCGGTGATTAGGGCCATCGACTGCGACTTCGACCTACGAGAGACTATGTCAATCTCGTGAGTCTTGAGGCGCGAGTATAGCGCGTCAAGAGTCAAGGTCGAGAGGTCAGTGGTGTCCTTGATGGTAGTCACCTTCGTCTCCCAAACACGCAAGTTGTGAGCCGCGAGCATCTGTCGAGCATTGTCCGAGTCGGGGTATGTGAGACCGACCACTCGGAGGTTGCTCAAGATCTTGTGGAAGCGCGCAAAGCACTCATCAAGGGACTCACCAGCGAGCATTTCAAACTTGTTGTAATCTCGCTTGAATTGGTCCTGTCGGACTGTCTTGATCTGGGTGGTGCCCTCATGGTATGCATCGAGGGTCACCTAGATGTCGAAAGCCGACAAAAGATGAGAGATGCGATCAAACTCGCTTCGGCTCAACCCTTGGATTATAATGTTCCTTGCCTTAGCGTTCGCCTCAACATCAGCCATGTTCCCAGCGTTGATGTTCTCATCGGCAGGAACAACAAATCGCACCTTCACCTTCCGCAAGATGGCATACCCCTGAGCCTGGATGTATGTCTCCATTCGGCTCTTCCAAAAGAGATAATCGATGCCATCAAAAACGGGAGAGTTGGTGGAATACTTGTCTGTCGCGATGGCTCTTGAGACCGGTTAAGACCTATTGAAAAGAGCTAACCAGCTCTGATACCAATTGTTGGACCGAAATGGCGACAGAGGGGGGTGAATGTCGACTTTAAAAACTTATCTTCGAAAGAGGTGATCTCTACACACTTCTCTCCAATAGAAATTTGGGGCTATGAAGAGAAAGAAAGCAAGCTCACTGGAAAACCAAATGAAAAAGGGAGAAAGGAGAAACCCTCACTTGAGACACAAACAAAAGAGAAGAGCTAGCAGCAAAAGGGGCACTCAGGCCAGGCCGGTCAGACCGCTGCCTTGAGGCCGGTCTGACCGCCTCTGTGCGGCCGGTCTGACCGCTTCGGCAACACCGGTCAGACCGGTCCCCTGGAACCTGAAACCCGCAGAAAAATTGACAGCCTGAAAAACTTTAAACTTGAGAAAAACTCCAATTTGGTGAAATGCTATAGATGTTTTCAGGCCTAAGGGATGAGACCAGAAACAAAATAGCAGAAGGACACCAAAACTAAAGGGAAATAACTAGGACATCAGGATTTAGAGATTTTAGTAAAAATCTAAAAATTGTCATGGGAAGAGACAAAAATCTCAGATTGCTCTACAATCTTAGGCCCTTTGCACATGAGCTTTTGTGATCAACACATCAATGATCACAGAACTCTAGGGACCAATTCTCAGGCCATCTCATGAAGGGAAAGAAGAAAGACTAAGAAACCCTAGAAAAGACAAGAATGAACAGAGGAGGCCCAAAGGCAAAAACTGAAATCAAACACTTGGCTCTGGGATTTTAGCTGACCAAATGGTCTAGAATCATAACCCCATCACAGAGCAATCCATTTTGGGCCTTCCCAGCAAGAAACAACAAGAAACACAAAAAAGTCAAGAAATCAACAGAAATAGAAAACAACGAAGAACACAGGAGCACGAGGGATATACTTCATAGATTTCATTCCTGGTAATAAAAGGATCACAGAGGAGTCCCCATACGCATGTACATTCAGAGGAATGATTACATGAAGGATCAACTCTACCTCTCCCTCTCCATCTCAAGAACACAAGCTCAAGAACACATGAACATACAGAGAGAGGAGACAAGAACACAAAGCTACAGGAGACAAGCAACAGAACACACTCTGTCCATCTCCACCCACTCTCAACCACTAAAGCCTAAAGCCAAACAATCTCTCCAAAAGCCATTTGACTAAAGCAAACCCTAAAGCCATGCACTCCCTCTCACAAGACTTGCATGAACTAGGAGATCCCTCTCCTATTTATAACCTTTGGCTAATGGGTCTCCAACCCATTACGCCTGCTAAATCCCGAACGGAACCCACTTCCAGCTGTGCAGCTTAGCGTTTTTACCGAAACGCCCCTCCTGCACCTTCCGGGAAGCTTCCACGTTCCTTGTCGTCCAAGCCTCGCAACCACCTCGAGTCTCCGCCGTCTTCGACACATACGACCGTTCTGACCTCGACACCGCCTGTGTCTAGTCCGGTCACCCCGTGTCTCGCCACGACTCCGCCTCGACGTCCTGCAGCCAACACAGACAAGAAACACGTCAAATAGCACCGCTCGATACATGAAAATAGAAATAGCATCAAAACATCATACTTACGCATGACGAAGTCCAAACCTGTCGAATCATTAGAACCACACAATCAAACTCGACTTTCTTAAACCCTTGTCAATTACTCATCACACACACGGGATGGCCTCCACATGGTCTCTCACCTATGCAACATCTAATCATACATCTTCCTTGTGAGGCTCGACTAGGAGGCCCTGTCCTGGCCCGCTGGATGTACCCATATGAGAGGTAAAATAATTAATACCTCTATTTTATCTTTGTAGCCTAAAGATATATGTAATTAATTGGTCTACTCCATTTAGGTACATACAAAAAATTAGGAAGAAAGTACGGAATAAGGCTCGAGTTGAGGGTTCTATTGTTGAGGCTTACCTAGTTGAGGAGGCTACAAATTTTCTATCATTATATTTTAACCCTAAAGTTCGGTCAATTAGAAACAAGATACCTCGGTACGATGATGGTGCCTCCACATTTTGAAAGTTCATGTGACCTTGTCATATTTCAATACCCGGGTCGATGCATTAGCCGTCGTGGCTGTTGTGATCTCACAACAGAAGAGTACAAGGTTGCTTTCTTGTACATATTGACAAATGTGCCAGAGATGGATGATTACTTCGTGTATGTGCTGAAATTATGCAACCCAACTTACATTTCTTTAATTATATTTATGTAATTACAACTAACTCTTTTTATGTAGTACATTTTGTAAAGAACATTGGAAGAGCAGAATGAAACCAACTGAAAAGCAACTTCGGGATTTAAGGTTAAATGGTTGGAAATCGAGCCGCCCTCTGCATCTTGGGCCCAATTTTTTTGATTGGTTTAAAACTCAACTAATTATCATCAACACTTCAACTTCATATTCGTCCCATTCGATGTGGAGGTTGCCAACATGGAGGTTGTACCAAGGAAAGGACAAGTGGTGTTGGCAGTAATTGCAGTGGCAATGGCTCCCAAAGGAGTAATGAAGTTGCTCAACAAAGGGGGAGGAAGAAGAAGTCACATACCAAATTACATATGCCGTCACGTGCCAGCAAGATTGCCCTAATACCTCAGGGTGACAAGTGAGTACAAACTGCATTATAAATCTTCAATTGTTATTAACATATACATGACTACAGTGCCAACTGACCTTGCCGTGGTTAATTCCTATGTAGGCAATTCAAGTATACCAATTACCAGCCCAAGAAAGACTACACATATCAAGCACAACTTGGAGTTATTATCAAACATGAGTACCCAGGTGTTGTGGACGACAAGGATGAGCATGGTACTATCTTCAATACCCGTCCTGCATTGACATGGGATGATTATTATGTCAATGAAGACGATGAGGGAATAACCGCTGCAGATCGAGTAAAGCAAGAGTTTTGGGTAACTAATATTTACTTGTTCATATACATAAATACTTTAGTCGACTACTAGCTTGTAACTACCCTTGTTCTCTATGTAGCATTTGTTCGAAGTAAGCACAAACGACAAGGAAGAAGCAGATCTTGTGTTCGAAAATTATGCTGCGGACCATGTGAAGCATATGATGTATCAAGCTCGTGTTGATGCAGTCAAGGAGTACTACAGAAAACAAGGAGAGGATATTGACGACACGTTGGCACGTCCAAGGGAACTCCAGTATGAGCAATACTTGGATGGTAAGATTTGGTGGTGCAATGACATAGTATGGCCACATCTTTGTCGTCATTGGTGCACCGAGCAATTCAAGACTAAACGAAAGAGAGGCCAGGAAGCACGGTTGAAATCTGACGATGTTGCTCAAAATTGAGGAGGTTCGCGACCATACGTGGAGACCCAACAATACCTGGTATTAATCAAGCTCTTCAGACCATGACAATTAACAAAACATGTCGCATTATAACTTATAACAATATTCAAGGCTATAACCTGGAGTTTCACCATGTTGTAGGAACACAAATATGGACCAGCGAAGGCTACTTGGCTAAACACATATGCTGTAATGAAATCAGGCATGAAGAATGTGGATAGTAGTGGTAGTAGTGGTCCAATCAGTAGCCAGAAAGCACAGAAATACATTGTAAGTGCTCCCTTGTTTGTATTCTTACAAGTGATCTTAGCTTTCAGGAAAGATGCTTAAATGTTGCTTTTGTTCTAGGATGATTACTCTGCTGCGACCACTCGATGGAAGATGATTGGGAGCAGCGACCACTCGATGGAAGCATATTGTACAACATCAATGGTGGCATGCCCCATGGCCGTGTACCAATAGGGAATGGTGCTATCAAGAAGGATGCTGTTCTAGTAGCTGCCAAATCAAGAAACATCAGGCCATCCAATTCCATCTCTTATCGAAATGTGATTCGACATAATCAAGAACTACTCCAGACACAAGAAGTTCACCGCCAGATGATATTGGTAATAATGTTTATTCACACACATTTGACATTCTGTTTTCTATACATGATGGCCCACTATTATTGTCCACATTTATTTCAGATCATTACACATCTATTGTTTATTTGTCTTTTCTGAAAGTATTACTACTCCTACATGCATGCAGTTGTAGTGATGGTTTGAGCTCAGGGTTACACTTTATCTCTTTAACAGTAGAAAAACCCATGTACTGTCATAGAGTTATGTTGGCGGAGCTAAAACATGAATGGCCATAAGTATGGTCATTGATTTATGCTGACAGGCATACCATTCTACATCATATATGAGAGAGAATTTCATGTACACAATAAGTTAGAAGCATGGTGTTGTGGCTACAGACCAAACAGAGAGAGATGGTAGTGGAGAGGTGGGAGTGTTCTGTCTCACCCTCCCCCTCATCTTGCTATATATATTCACATGGGGTATACTTTTACAGTTATGCCCTTACATCCATACGTCCCCATTAGGGGCACTTATTTCATTACACATGTTACTCTGGTTCTTATAACCTCCTAACAGGCCTGCTGGGCTTAGGTGGGGGCCACCCCTACGACAGGAGCCTTTCATGGTGAAGGGCTTCACAGGGCCGAAGCCATGTCGCCGAGTCCTTTGGCCCCCTCCGTCCCCTGCGGCCTGTGAATTTCTCCAAGCTTGTGGCTGGGGAGCCTGAGGTCTGGGATGGAAGGTGCCTTGTTGCAGCAGACGCGCGCGCTCCGTCCGCTATCCTTCGAACTGGTGGCAGCAGAGGCTGGCGCCTAAGTCGAAGCCGAGGCGCGCGCGCTCCGTCCCCTACCCTTCGAACGCGTGGCAGCGGAGGCTGGCGCCTAGCTCAAAGTAGACGCGCGCGCGCTCCGTCCCCTACCCTTCGAACGGGTGGCAGGGGAGCCTGGCGCCTAGCTCGAAGTAGACGCGCGCGCTCCGTCCCTGCGCGGAGATTGGAGCTTGGCGCTGGTATGGTTGCGCTCCGGGGCTGTTGTGACCCTGCAGTCTAGTAGTGCGCTTTTAATGGCGGCTGAAATCACCCCGACGCCTGGCCTGGCAGAAGTCAAGCTGTCGTGTCGTGCAGTCTGCCATTCTGCAGGTGGGACACGTGGCGACTCACGACTGGTGCGTCGTGAGATGTGAGCGGTTGCGTGACCGCGGCCGTTCGCCTCGTCCCCCGAGAAGTTGGACGCGTGTTGAAGGCGTGGAGGCGTTGTGCGCTGCTTGGCCACCTACCCGGCACGACCCTCTAGGCCCCGGCGGTTCTTCTTTCCAAAGCTTGGGCAGCCGAATCGCTGCGAATTGGATCTGTCTGTGCGTTGAGCGATATGATAGGCGAGCGGCCTTTATGAGGTGCTAGTGTTGAGGTGGAGGCACCCTTTCTTGCTTGGCTTTTTGATCTGCCGCTTTGCTTCCGCCTGTGCTAATTGTCACGCCAGTTGCTCCTTTCCCTGCTTCTTCTTCCCTTGTCGCGAAGAGCGATGGCTAGCCATGACGACGCCACCTACCATCCCCGCGGTGGTTCCTTGCCTAGCCAGGGTGAGGTGTCCCATCCTTCCAAGGAGTACAAACTGGTGCCGCGGTGGAGCTCGCGCGCCAACAAGTGGTGGAACGCCATGGAGCACTCGGGAGGCTGCTGTTCCCGTGTGCTGGGGAAGAGCCGCATGACTGAAGGGATGCTGCAGCGACTCGTGGATGAGGGGAAGATCGTGGATCGCAATGGGGCTCGCCTACCCCGTCGGGACGAGACGGAGCCGAAGCCCGGGGCAATGGAGGCGATTGTTTTTGTTGCGTTCTTCGACGCCGGCCTTCGAATGCCCTCCACGTTGTTCATGGGCGAAGTCCTGCGGGCCTACAAGTTGGAGCTAGCCCAGTTGACGCCCCACGCGATACTCCGCCTAGCTGTCTTCACGTGGGCGATGCGGACAGAGGGGTGGCGTCCCAGCACGAGCTTATTCGCCACACTGCACGACGCACACCGTCGACCCAGAAAGGTTGACGGGGCGATGTCCAACTTCGGCGGTGTGGACTTCGTGCTCCGGGCGTCATGCGCGACATTGTTCCCTGTGCCAGCCTCGTCGGGGCAATGGGCGTCCGGCTGGACTCGGCGGTGGTTCTATTACACCGTGACCGACAAGAGCGGAATGCAGTGCCGAGGTGGGCCGATCTCGTTTAACAGTACGCCGAGTCTGAAGGTGGAGATTGACGACACGCGAAAGCTACAGAGTCTTGTCGGTGTCGCCCGTCGAATGAGCGTGCGCGACCTAGCCGAGGAGTTCACAATGTATGGGGCGGCGGCACTCTCCTCCCGGGGGAAGTATGTTGGATAGAACGGCCCCCGCGGGGACGGGTTCGATCCATCCGTATCTCGCCTGTTTCCGCCCTCCGCTCCTTGTAAGTCGCCCAGCACGCTTTACGCGCGCCATTGTATCTGTTTGGTTTCCGCCTGACTGGCGTGATCTCCTGCGCAGTGGCTCTGCTAGAAGATGCGGAGCGCGCGGTTGCGGCGCTCCTCGGCCCGTACACGCTTAAGGAGCACCAGGCTCGCGAGGCCGCAGTCAAGGCGGCTAAGCAGGGGCGGGTAAACCGCACCTGCGAGGCTCTGGGCATTACTGTGCCCGAGCGCGCGATGCCGGAAGAGCTTCCCGCCGGGACTCTGGGCGCTCAGGACGGGGGTGTTATCTTCGCGACGCCGGGCCCGTTCCCCGGCTGCCGTATACGACCCGGCAGCCCCCTCGGTGGCTAGCACAGCTGAGACGGGGCGTGCGACCGGCGGTGGGCTTGGCCATACTGCCTCGGATGAGCGCGCCGCCTCGGATCCCCCGGCACCTTCTGCCGACGCCCACGAGCCCGTGCTCGCGGCCATCGTTGAGTTGGAACTCGCCAACCCGGGGGGTGGCGTCGTTCCTGGCGAGAAAACCACGGTTGAAGGTGCGTTATCAACCGCAGCGGCCGGCGAGGGCGCGCCCCCTACAGAGGAAGCCGTGGGGGCGACGGTAACCGTGGCTAGTGTTGCCGCGGAAGAATCGCCTGTGCCACCGCAGGCGAAACGCCCTCGGACTCAGTCCCCGCCGCCAGCGAGGGGTCAATACGCCGTTGCGGGGCCTTGCCGCGGGATTACGGCGTCTGGCGCGGTCGAGAAGACCTCCTCCCCGACCGTCGAGGCGCCCGCCTCCCCCTGGGTGGTCGAACCGGCGCCACTTCCTACCACGACAAGGGGCGCAGGAGGTAGGCGTGAGTCCCTTTCTTCACCTGACTTCGCGAGACTCTCTCCGATCTGCTCGCTCATTCTGCCAACATCAGGCGAGACGAAGTCTCCCGGACGTGGCGAAGGATCGAGCAACGGAGGTATGCGCGAAGTCGTAAGCCTTGTGCAGGGTGCCTCGCAGGTGTCTGCTGTTGTTGACGTGGCTGTGGCCTCGGTAAATCCTGGTGCGCTGGGGCCGGGGCTCGCTCGCTCGGACTTCCTCCCTCACCCGGAGATATTTTGCGACCTCACCGCAGCCGCAGAGCGTGCCGACAACGGCCTCGACCGAGAGATGTTGTCGTCATGCGAGGGGGAACTCCTAGCGCTCGCGCTACAGGCCTCCGAGATGAGGGTAAATATGTGCGCTTCAGCTTTGTAAGGTACTGCTGGACGCCTGCTGATTTGTTGTTTTTGCCAGACGCTTGCCCTCAGCCGGTCCTTTGACGAGGCCCGCGTTCGGGAGCGGAGGGCTCTGGAAGCCAGCCTTCGTGAAGCAAGCAATGCTCTCGCCGCGAAGGATGAAGAACTTCGCGCGCTGGAGGGCGCCATGGCGGCCGCAGAACTCGAGGCCACGGAAGCCAAGTGCACCGCGGCTGAGGAGCGCGCCGCCTTCGTGCAGCAGATCGCCGTCCTAGAAGGGGAGAATGCCCAGCTGGCGGAGTCTGCTGTCGAGAATAGCCTCGTCTTGGAAAATGCGTCCATGTCGGCGTGACGGGCCATGGAGTCTCTGAACCAGGCCCTCTGAGATCTGTGCATCAGAGTGCCGGACACTACGCACGGGCCGGAGGCCCTGTCGGAGACGCTCGGGTTGATTGAGGAGGGGGCCGGCGTTGCTCTTCGTGGCGCCAGAACGTTTGGCGAGCACTGCGGCTATCTTGGTGCGTGCTTCTCCCTCGCCCTGCTTCACACTCGTGGGTGTAGACATACCCATGAGCTAGCAAATCCTCAACTGGATCTTCCCGATCGACCAGAGGTCATGTCGGACGCCATCCGCTCCATCGGGCCTAGCCTGCAGAACTTCCATCAACGGATTTGGGGCCGCTTTGGGGAAGATGCAGCGAGGGTCGCCGTGCAGCAGATGCTGCATGGGGAGGGGGACCTCCTCCAGTGGCTCGAAAGGGTCCTTCAGCGTCACGGCGACGACGGCACGGGTTCGTCCGCATCGCGCCAAGGCTGAGCGGTTGGTCGGGTAGGGCAGGGGGATGATGTACTGGTTCTTACGATTGTAACCATGTAACCCCTTTGCTTTTGCAATGAATCCAAGTAGTACCTTATTCTTGGTGTTACCTGCCGCCGCACGCGAAGGGGAGAAGACCTTCGCACCTTGTTTATACTCCGTAGAGCGCGCAGGGAGGGCATCCGCGTCTTATTCAACGTATGGACCGGTGCGTGCGGAGGCGAACCCCGCCGCTACGACTTTCTTTATAGTCCGGAGACTCGCGTGTGCGGAGGCGGACCTCAACGCTACGTCTTGTTTAAAGTCCGTAGACTAGCGCGTGCGGAGGCGGACCTCGACGCTACGACTTCCTTTATAGTCCGGAGACTCGCGCGTGCGGAGGCGGGCCTCAACGCTACATCTTATTTAAAGTCCGTAGACTGGTGCGTGCGGAGGCGGACCTCGACGGTACGACTTCCTTTATAGTCCAGAGACTCGCGCGTGCGGAGGCGGACCTCAACGCTACGTCTTATTTAAAGTCCGTAGACTGGTGCGTGCGGAGGCGGACCTCGACGCTACGACTTCCTTTATAGTCCGGAGACTCGCGCGTGCGGAGGCGGACCTCAACGCTACGTCTTATTTAAAGTCCGTAGACTGGTGCGTGCGGAGGCGGACCTCGACGCTACGACTTCCTTTATAGTCCGGAGACTCACGCGTGCGGAGGCGGACCTCAACGCTACGTCTTATTTAAAGTCCGTAGACTGGTGCGCGCGAGGGTGTGCCCCCGTTGCGTCTTATTTAGAGTCCGTAGACTGGTGCGTGCAGAGGCGGACCTCGACGCTACGTCTTATTTAAAGTCCGTAGACTGGGCGTGCGGAGGCGGACCTCGACACTACGTCTTATTTAAAGTCCGTAGACTGGTGCGTGCGGAGGCGGACCTCGACGCTATGTCTTATTTAAAGTCCGTAGACTGGTGCGTGCGGAGGCGGACCTCGACGCTACGTCTTGCTTTATAGTCCGGAGACTCGCGCGTGCGGAGGCAAACCTCGACGCTACGTCTTATTTAAAGTCCGTGGACTAGTGCGTGCGGAGGCGGACCTCGACGCTACGTCTTGCTTTATAGTCCGGAGACTCGCGCGTGCGGAGGCAAACCTCGATGCTACGTCTTATTTAAAGTTCGTGGACTAGTGCGTGCGGAGGCGGACCTCGACGCTACGTCTTGCTTTATAGTCCGGAGACTCGCGCGTGCGGAGGCAAACCTCGACGCTACGTCTTATTTAAAGTCCGTGGACTTTGTTCTGCTCAGCGCGGACACGGGATGCTCTGGGAACAGCAACCTTTATTGAACTCCCGTTTGCGCGGGCGAGCATCGCATAACAAAGGGCTGGTGGCTCTATGCTTGCTGTCCTGCTTCTAAGCGTAGTACCGCCGCAACCTGTCCGCGTTCCATGTGTGCCGGAGGGCTTGTCCTTCGAGCGTGGCGAGGCGGTACGCCCCCTTCGGCAGTGCCTCCATCACGATGTACGGGCCTTCCCACTTGGACTCCAGCTTGCCAACGGTCTCCGCCTGCAGCGCCACTCTGAGAACGAGATCCCCAGGCTTGAACCCCCGCGGGCATATAGAGCGGTCCCGAGTATGCATTGTTTGTCGCGCATACTTCTCGACATGGTGGGCTGCATCAGCCCGTATCCCGTCGAGGAGGTCCAAGGACACACGACGCTCCTCTTCGGGTGCTTGGACGCGGACCCTCCGCGAGCCGGCCTTGATTTCCTCGGGCGTCACCGCTTCGTCACCGAAAAGGAGCTTGAACGGCGTGAATCCCGTCGGGCGCGTTACCGTTGTGCGAAGCGACCATAGAACGCTGTGAAGCTCGCTTGGCCACTTGCCCTTCGGCAATCCGACCAGGCGCTTTTTGATGGCGGCGGAGATGGCGCCATTCGCCCGTTCGACCGCCCCGTTGGACTGGGGATGCCCTACCGAGGCGAATCGGAGGGTGATGCCCATGCTGTCACAATAGTCTTTGAAGAGGGTGGTGTCGAACTGCAGGCCATTGTCAACCGTGAGCTCCCGGGGCACACCGAAGCGACATATGATGTTTTGCCATAGGAAGCGCTGTATGGCCGCAGAAGTTACTTTGGCCAGGGCGACCGCTTCCGGCCATCTGGAGAAATACTCCAGCGCGACTACCACGAACCGGAGGTCCCCTGGAGCCCGGGCAAGTGGTCCTACTATATCAAGGCCCCAGCGTGCCATTGGCCACACAGGGGGAATGGGGTTGAGGCTCGTTGGGGGCCTGCGGATGATGCGCGCCATCCACTGGCACCCTTGGCACCGACGGACTAGGTCCTGGGCGTCGGTGATGGAAGTTGGCCAGTAGAAGCCTTGCCTGAACGCCTTGCCGACTAATGACCTCGGTGCCAGGTGGGATCCGCACACGCCCGCGTAGATCTCCGCCAGGAGCTCCTTTCCCCCCTCAGTCAAGAGGCAACGCAGGAGCGGTGCGCAAACCCCTCTCTTGTAGAGTATCCCTTCGAACACCTGGAAGGACCGTGCGCGGTGCTGCAAGCGCCGAAGCTCGGCAGGGTCCTTCGGCTCGGCGATGCCTTGCAAGAAATTGAAGATGGGCTCTCGCCAATCTCCTGGCCGATCAATGCGGTGGACGAGTGCCGCGTCCCGGTTGTCCTGCGCGATGGCCGCCTGCGCTAATATCTCGTAAAACGCCCCCTCAGGGGGGGAAGTTGCTGGCTGGCCGCCTTAGCGAGGGCGTCGGCTTGCTCATTCTCCACGCAGGGGATGGCCTTGACGGTGACACCCAAAAAGTGCCTTTTCCTCGCCCTCACCGCCGCGAGGTACTTGGCCAACTCAGGGTCCTTGGCTTGATATGACTTGTCCACATGGCCAGCCACCAAGCGCGAGTCGGTGCGGACCAACACCCGTCTCGCGCCGACTGCCTTGAGCTTCGCCAGGCCAAAGAGCAGTGCCTCGTATTCAGCCGTGTTGTTGGTGGCGGGGAAGGCAAGGCGCGCCGAGTATAGCAAACGCTGTCCTTCGGGCGTGACGATCACCGCCCCTACGCCCGCGCCGGCGACGCTGTAAGCTCCGTCGATTGTAAGCGTCCAGACGGGATCATCGTGCGTCTGGACGGGTTGGGCCGGCGGGGTCCATTCGGCGAGAAAATCCGCCAGGACTTGGGATTTGATTGCCGTTCGCGAAGCATACGTCAAGGGGAAGGGAGCGAGCTTGGCAGCCCATTTGCCGATGTGCCCTGTGGACTCCTTGTTGTGTAGCATCTCTGCCAGGGGGAATGAGGAAGGCACTGTGATCGGGTGGGCCAGAAAATAATGCCGAAGCTTCCTGGAGGCCATGACCAGCGCGTAGGCGAGCTTCTCAAGCTCCGTGTATCTTGTCTTGGCGCCTTGGAGGGCTTCGGAGACAAAGTAGACGGGCCGCTGCATGGCACCTTCCTCTAAGACGAGGACGGCGCTGACCGTGGTGGCTGACGCGGCCAGATAGAGCAAGAGGGGAGCCTCTGGTGCTGGGGCGACCAGAGTAGGGAGGCTTGCCAGGTGCTGCTTGAGCTCGTTGAAGGCCTTCGCGCAATCTCCGTCCCAACGAAATCCATCGCACCCGCGGAGTGTCTTGAAAAATGGCAGGCCCCGCTCCGCCGCCCTGGATAGGAAGCGGCTTAATGCTGCCATGCGGCCCGCCAGCCTCTGGATCTCCCTCGTTGTCTTTGGCGGCTCCATACCCAGGATGGCGTCTACTTTGTCGGGGTTCGCCTGGATGCCCCGTCCGGACACGAGGAAACCTAGGAGTTTGCCCGCCTGCACCCCGAAGACACATTTGTCAGGGTTGAGCTTGATGCCCGCCTTCCGGAGATTGTCGAAGGTCTCCTGGAGGTCCCGGCCATGCAGAGCAAGCTGCCGGGTTTTGACCACCACGGCATCGACGTAAGCTTCGACGTTCCTCCCGAGCTGGGCGGCCAGGGCAATGGCGACGAGACGGGTGAAGGTAGCGCCTGCATTCTTCAAACCAAAGGGCATTCTGACGAAGCAGAACGTCCCAAGTGGTGTGATGAAACTGGTCTTCTCCTCGTCGTCTTCGGCCATGTATACCTGGTGGTAGCCGGAATAGGCGTCCAGGAAACTCATGAGTTCGCACCCAGCAGTGGCGTCGACCAGTTGATCGATGCGCAGCAAGGGGTAATTATCCTTCGGGCACGCCTTGTTGAGTGCCGTGAAGTCGATGCACATACGCTAGGCCCCGCTGGCCTTTTTGACTAGCATCGGGTTAGCGAGCCACTCTGGATGGTGGACCTCGCGGATGACCCCGGCGTGAAGAAGCTTCGCCTCCTCTGTTTTGGCCGCCTGCTGCCGATCCATCGACATACGCCGAAGCCTTTGCTTGACCGGCTTGGCGTCGGGGTGGACCGCCAAGCGATGCTCGATTACTGCTCGGTCTACGCCCTTGATGTCCTCCGGGGACCATGCAAAAATGTCAACGTTGTTCTGAAGCACTCGGAGCAGATCCCGTTCGACCCCCGGTGGGAGCCCCTCGCCGATGGACACAAACTGCCCCTCCGCCTGGAGCGGCACCTTCTTGACTCCACCCTCGGGCTGAGGCTTGGGCGTCCATCTGGGGGCGGAGGGCCCGTCGCCGAGCGTGCCGGAGAGGGCATGCACTGGGCGATGCGGAACACGGCTGCCGACCTCGGCACGTCTGGCTAGGTCCTGATCGCCGAAGATGGTGATAACACCCTCCGGGCCCGGAAGCTTCACACACAAAAAAGCGTAGTGTGGGATCGCCTCGAAAGAGTTGATGGCGGGTCGACCCAGTATGGCGTTGTAGGGATGTGGGATATCGACGACGTCGAAGATGACATGCTCGATCCGGATGTTACCCTTGTTGCCCTCCTGACGGAAAGTGACCGGAAGGGACACGTGCCCCAAGGCCTGCAGCGGTTGACCCCCGAAGCCTTGAAGTGGAGCTCCTGGCTGCTCTAGCTGGCTTCGGGGGATCCCCATACGGTCGAGGGCCTCTGCGAACAAGATATTCGCGGAGCTTCCCCCATCGACAAGGACGCGCCTGACGTCAGAGCGGGCTATGTGGGCCTGGATGACTAGAGGGTCTTGGTGTGGGTACTGCACACCCCTGGCGTCGTTGAAGTCGAAGGTGATGTTGTGGGGCGGCATCCACAGTTGCGGCTGCTCCCCGGGGGCTTTTGAGGAGGAGCCTCCGGTGATGACGCCGACGGTGTGATGCTGCGCGCCCTCCGTTGCGGTGGCTCGTATGGGGCTACCACTTGGGTGCCCCGCGTGGGCTCCAGCGAGGGACCGAGGAGGCAGAGCCCGAGACCCGGCCATCACCCTCCGCAGCTCCATAACCGCGGTGCATGCCCTTGTGTAATGATCACCGTAGCCGTGTACCTTGCACCACTTGCCATAGTGTAGGAGCTCTTGTTCTGCGTGGGGTTGGCCGCCGCAATCAAGTCCGCCTTCCGATCCCCGGTTTCCCCTCCATGAGGCGGGGTCGGGTCCTTGGCAGGCGCTCTCGGTGTCGAGGACATGATGGGCCGCCTGCGACCTGCGCTGGTGGCGCCGAGGTTTATGCCTGCTCCTTGAAGAGCCTTCCTGCAGCCCGGTATCGCTGCCTCGGGGAGGGCCTCCTCGGGGCTCTCGGCTGCGGCCCTGCTTCGAGGAGGGACCACCCGCCCCCACTTCGCGTGGGGGGCGCTCCCCATGGGCGAGGCCGAGGGCGCTAATGCTGCGTCTTCGCGCATCCTCCTCCGCCCGTGCATACTCGTCCATTTTGTCGAAGAGCTTGGCGACTGTCTTGATTGGCCTCCGCGCGTTGTACTCAGCCATCAGGCCCGGACGAAGGCCCTGTATGGCTGCATTAACGACGGTGGTTTCATTAATGTCTTTTACTTGGCACCGGATCTTGGCGAAGCGCTTGAAGTAGTCTCGGAGCTTCTCCGAGGGTCTTTGCTTAACGGCGAAGAGTTGGTCCGTATCGACTCGCTCGACGTAGTTTCCTTGGAAGTTGTTGTGAAGGCGAACGCGAAGCTGCTCCCACGCGTAGATGGAGCCCGGCTCTATAGTAAAGAACCAAGAGAGCGCCACTCCTTGCAGCGCGAGGGGAAGTCCCTTCGCCTTCGTGGTGTCGTCTCCGCCCGCGGTTTCGATCGCGGTTTCGTACACGCGCACGAACTCACGGGGGTCCGTGTCGCCTTTGTACAAGTCGACGGCGCTAGGGAACTTGAAGTCTTCGGGCCATGCCGCCTGCTGCAGCTCCGCCGAAAGCGGGGACTCCGGATCTACGCGTCTCAGCGGCACGCAGCTAGACGCGGGGGCTTCGCGACTGTTCGTCCCCTTCGGCGTGGGCTCGGGCGCGATTAGTGGCGCGGCCTGCTGGCTCCGAGCCTCTTGTATATCTCGGACGGCTCCGCGAAGGTCCCCTAGTTCCTGCTGGAACACGTTGAGGGCTGCTAGTAGGGTGCCTTCCACCGCAGGTGCTGTCGGGGCCGCCGGAACACCCAGCGGGCAGGTCGGTGCAGGGACCCTCGCCGCACGATCTCCGGATCCGACGGATGCTTCGTTGCGGCTACCCCCGACCGTCGGATCCGCGCTGCCGGCGAGGGCGGCGAGGGCTGTCGTTGTAGCGGCGCTGGCGGGGCCGGTCGTTGTAGCGCGAGCGTCAACGCCCGCGACCACCGTGCCTACGCCGCCACCAGCTCCTTTGGCGGCCGATGCCGAAGCCCTGGTATTCACGCGCCGCTCCGATCCAGCCGTCTTCTCTCCCTTCGCCGCCGCCGACGAAGCTTTTTTCGGTGTCATCCTTCTTCTTCGGTCTTCAGGCTTGCTCCTGTCCTCCCCACGGACGGCGCCAACTGTTGTGGCTACAGACCAAACAGAGAGAGATGGTAGTGGAGAGGTGGGAGTGTTCTGTCTCACCCTCCCCCTCATCTTGATATATATATTCACATGGGGTATACTTTTACAGTTATGCCCTTACATCCATACATCCCCAGTAGGGGCACTTATGTCATTACACATGTTACTCTGGTTCTTATAACCTCCTAACAGGCCTGCTGGGCTTAGGTGGAGGCCACCCCTACGACACATGGTGTATATATACATTGGCAATGCAGGTATTGGAGTGCAATGACCACTTCAGCAGCGTAGAACCTGGGCCAATCATGAAATAGTATTATATAATGCCTTTTCTTCTTACAAGTTTGAAGTAAACAAGTCTATGACTGTGATCAATTGAGCACATCAGTGGCCCATGTTGTGTTCCTTCAACCAAAACCATGCATATCATCCCACCAGATCTAAGCGAAAAGAAACAGTTTGAATGATGACCTGACTGCATCTTCCTGTAGAACCTTTAGAGGTTGCCTATCTAGGAGCAGAAAGAGCTCCCCACCAGGGCAGTAGTCAGTAATGAGACATATATGTGTTTTTGTCTGCAACATTTGAGGAAAAAACAAAAGGTCAACTCTCACCCCATAAATGGAAGGTGATGGTGTCACAAATTTGAACCCATCAGATAAGCTTAACTTTACAAGTTAAAACTCAGCTTATTGAATTAGGGGCTTATGTAGAGCCTCAAACCCTTGAAAACATCAGCCCATTGAGTGCATATGAACGAAGACAGCATTATCTCTATATAATCTGCTACCATATATTGATATAACAAACCTGAAATGATGCATACAATGTTGGAAGGAATGGGTGGTCCAACATATCAAGGATTTGCCGTTATATTGATATAATCTGCTACCATATATAATCTGCTACCATATATTGCGGTTAAGCATGATGTTTTTATCCATAGTTTTCATGGCAAAGTATTCACCTGTATTTAGCATCTCCACCAAGTGCACACTACAATTCGGAGTATGGTAATTTAACTTATTGTAGTTATGTTTTTACTAGAATGTTCCTTATGTGTTATGTCTTCCTTCAATGGTGCAATCCACTGCTGGAAGCACATTTTTACCACTCGATGGAAGCAATCTGCTGCTACAATCGGCTGCAATTAGCTGCTGCTGCTGCAATCTGCTGCTGCAGTCTGCTTTCTAAATGGGCATTTCTATCTGCTTTTCATGGGAATATGTGGGCTTTTGTGCGAATAGTGAAAGCTATGCGTATGGACACAATACAGCTTTTCTATACGTTTGTTGTGTTGTATATTCTGCATGCCTTCTATGCATTTACAAATAAAATTCTCATTGCCATGTTAGTACAGGTTGTGCATGTCTTTGCTTGCATTGCATGGTTAGTACAAATTATATAGTTCAACTTCAAATGGTACTTTCCAACTGTAGATGCTTTTTGAGAAGATGGGTGAACAACCACCACCAGAGATGCTACGCCGTGGAACACCTACACAAGCACAGGTAATATCGTTTAATACCTACAATTATTGCCTTGTGTAAAAACAAAATTCCCTAAGAACTATTATTTTGCCTTGTTCTACAGTTCAACTTCAAGTGGTACTTTCCACCATCACCTTTGTCGTACGAAGGACCATTTGTACTATACAACTAATCATTTTTGGTGTGTCAGACTGTCAACAAGTAGTACAGCAGTGAGCGAGTGGACTCATGTTGAATGTTCTAAACATGGGCATAACCTGAATCTCATTTACTTATAGTTGATGGTAAGGTGGCAAATGACTTCTCTACTAGTTAGTACACCCATACTTGTGAGTTGTTTACGAGCCTAAACCAATCTTGAGTGCATTTAGAAATAAAATTCTCATGTGGATTTCTCTATCCATCTCTCCTTTTTTTGTTGCTATGGTCTTTTATGTAGTTATGAAAACTAGCTACCGTGCATGTTGTACAAGACATGATATTGTGGGATGTGTATTTAATATATGACTATGATAATTCAAACAACATTACAAGCCATTACAGCTTCTTCAACTTATGTTGACATAGTGTTTTCACCTTGCAGCTAGGGACTGGGACTAGGCTTGGGACTGGATCCTCTCATGTGGGCTCACAACCGGATGATGGTGCTGTCGATGGTAACGTTGATGTAAACGACAGGGACAACTGCAGTGGCGACCTTGATGGCGACAACAACCATGCTGCCATGTGATTTTCAGTGAGTTCTTATAGTTCCTTTGACTAGCTGAACTTGAATGTAATGGAAATAGAGACGTTTGTATGTGGTACTTGATGTTAGATGTCTTTTGGATGGATGAACCAATCTGGAGGTGAAGTTTATGAATTGGTATGCTTGTGTGAATATGAATCAATCTATGAATTGTTTATGAAAACCAAACTTTTTATATGTTTGTTCAATTATATGTTTCTTGATTGATGCAAAGATGGTGTTGTGATTAATTTGATTATATGATGCACGGATGTGTAAGATTTAGATATCAATGCTTATCTTCTAAGCTATTTATTCATTGTGGCTGAAAAAATCTGTTTTATAGAATGAAAATTTTTTTGCCATAGGAAATCAATTTTGCTCACGGTTCAAACCATCAGCCTATATTTCCTTGACGGTAATATAAAACAGTCAATCAAAACAATTTTGCTGACGGTTTGACCCTCAGGAAAAGTTATTTTTTCTGGCGGGACTGATTGATTTTCCTGACAGCTTGCCCCCACCGAAAAAACCATTTTTCTTGCGGGTCAAGCTATTTTATTGACGGTGACTGCACCGTCACTAAAATATATTTTGCTGAAAGTTTGGCCCATGAGGAAAATTCAATTTTCCCTCACGGGGTGGTACCGTCAGGTTAAATGATTTGCCTGACGGTTTCGCCACTCAGGAAAATTCATTTTTTCCTCACGGGTAAAACTGTCAGGTTAAATATCCCTAACGGGTTTCCGTCAGCCAAATTTAATTTTCCTTTCCAGCCAGCCCTGAGGGGTTTTGCATGACGGGAACCCGTCAGGAATATTTAACCTGACGGTTTTTGTATTTTCCTGACGGTTTTGAACCATGAGGGATGATCCGTTTTCTAGTAGTGGAATGTCGTAACTGGTCGGTTTTTCAGTTACTGGTTTCAAATTCAAATTTTGACACTTGAAATTTAGCCGATTTTTTCTGGTTACCAGCCGGTAACTGGTGCAAGCCCCCAGCTAGGATTTAGGCCAGTACTAGGTTTTCTAACTTTGAATATGACTACACCATCTATACTACACATCTACATAGGCGCTCATATTCTTTACTACTATACTAGCAGTAGCAGCAAAAGTTGGTTAGTATTTAGTAAACCCAGCAGAATGCCATCAAAGAAGAAAAGGTGAAGGAAAAAAGGAGAGTTTACCAGGAATCCAGGATGAACTTCAGATGCAGCATGGCATTCTTGGACAAGATTCCCATTGTCCTTCAGTGTCCATAGGATCAACTACACCCTTAAGATTAAAAAAAGTGTCCTCTGCACTTGATGCTGCAAGACCACAATGATTTATTTAGGGTTGTGCAATTTTACACCGAACCGAAAAAACTGAACCGAACCGGTCAACTCGATTTGACCGGTATTCGGTATTCGGTTCAGTATGTAAAAAAGTGGCATTTTATTGATTCGGTATTTTCGGTATAAACCGAGTGAAAACCGAATTTCCCGAAAATACCGAAAAGCCCACTCCATCTCCCTCTGCGACTGCAAGCTCGCCTTCCCGAATCCCGATCCCGATCCCTCTGCCGCTCTGCGCACCTCCCCACCGCTACTCCCCCGTCGCCTCGCCCTCTCCCCGCCGTACGCCCCTACGCCTTCTGCCCCGTCCTCGACACCCCCGCCGTCCGCCCCTCCGCCTTCCGCCCCGTCCTCGACACCACCCAGTCCGCCCCTCCACCTTCTGCCACGTCCTCGACATCACCACCGTCCGCCCCTCCGCCTTCCACCCCCCGCCGTCCGCCCATCCGTCTTCCACCCCGTCCTCGACACCCCCGCCATCCGCCCCTCCGCCTTCCGCCCCGTCCTCGACACCCCTGCCGTCCGCCCCTCCGCCTTCTGCCCCATCCTCGACACCCGCCCCTCCGCCTTCCGTCCCATCCTGGACACCCCCGCCGTCCGCCCCTCCGCCTTCCGCCCCATCCTCGACACCACCGCCGACCATGGCGTCACCAAGCTCGCCATCCACCTGCACCGCCACGCGTGCCTGCCTAGGAACGTCCTCTCCATTCGCTCTATCACCGTGCTACTGCTATCCCTCGACACCTGCGCCGTGCAGCGCTGGTCCGCCGTCCACACGCTCAAGCTCCACCGTGTCGGGACCCCGGATTTCCGAACCCGGACCCTCTGTGTATTACAGCACTAGTCCCAGATCAAAGCTAGTGCACACAGTTAAACTGAAATGATTACATAACCAACAATGCTTTATTACAATAATAAAGAGTACTGACCAAAAGGTCTCATTATTACAGCTGAGGTTTCAAGACCTCGCACACTCAGAAAACACAGCGGAAGCAGAAATAAATTCAGCGAAGACCCATCAATACACCACAGACAATTGACTGGGGAAGCGCGACCTAGTACTCCGGGAATCCTTCGTCGAATCCGCAAGCGAAGAAGTCGTAGTCTCCTTCTTGAGCTTCATATTCTTTTGAGTTTATTTTTAAGTGCAGCATGCGAGTACAAAAAGTACTCCGCAAGTCTTGGAAAAAATGCAATAGATGCAAGGCTTAACAAAGGAAGGTTATATGGTTCTTTTGCACAAAGCAATATTTTATTTCAATTACTACTAATTACTTTCGAAGGCATTAATTTAACAAAGTAAATTGTTTAACTGAAATTAATAAACTTTTTATAGTGAAGGTTCCATCCACCAACACTACACAACCAATAAAGTTTGAAACTGCGGGTTACATCCACCCTCTCTGGCTCCAACCGCTAGTTTACCCTTCCGAGAGTTCCCTCCACTCTCGGAATACCAAAACTATGATTTTAAAAACCAAAACCAAAAGTCTACCATGTGAATGCATTCCTTGCCCACCCTTGACCGTGGGCACGGCTATTCGAATATTTTGACACTCTACAGAGGTTGTACAACTTTACCCTCAAGAGATAAATTATCTTAACAGTCACCACGCTTCCTTTGGCATGAGACACAGATAAAATATCATAAAGCCTTCTCCTCACTCTAGTCTAGCTAGATACCACCTGCTGAGGTTTCACCGCAGAAGGGTTAAATCTGCCCAGTCTGAAGCCCCCTCTTGCGCCATATGAGTACAGTAAATCTCTGTCCCTCACTGTGAATAACCAGTAAATCCCTGGCACCCACTTTCCACTGGTGGCACCTAAGCTAGACTATCATAAGTTATCAGCTAGGTCGTACCCATATAGACTTGGGGTTGCACGGTAATGCTCAGTCTGGACAAACACAAGCGTTGGTCCTTAATTGACTAGGGCGGAACATACACTTTACAAAATCTCGTGCTTGCCGTACCAATCCAACCAACCATCCGCCCCAGTCTAAACCAACTTTCACATTTTATTTTATTTTGAAAGAACAGTGGGAACTCCAATCGCCACTAATTTTTCAGATACAAAGACTAGCTAAAAGAATTATAATTTCCCGTTTTCCAAGGTTACAAAGGTTAAATAGCATGACTAAGCATTTTACTACCGTCCTAATAATTATCAAAGATTTAATAATAATCTCATTATTGAGTCAAAGGAAATCCTAAGGTTACAAAGGTACATGGCATTCAACTTCAATTGAGGGCATAACAACAATTGGTTTAACTAACTTGCTAAAACAAAATTAGGGTTCTATGTAAATAGCGATGCACATATATTTAAAATAATTAAAACATTTCACAAACATAGGTTTAAAATGATCAAAGGAGACTTGCCTTCTTGTGCACTGTTTGGTCTTTGTTGCGGCTCGACAAACTCTTCGGCGACGTCGGATTCTACGCGCAAAAAGACAAACAAACAAAACAAATAAATACAAACCAAATAAACTCCAAAAATTGCAAAACTAGAACTAAAATATAGAGCTCAATTGTAGATGAATTTAGGAAAAAGAATCGGGTCGATTGTAGTTCGGACGAACGAGAACGAGCGATCTAAAGTTTGCTGGGGGTAGAAAATGCTGGAAAATAGCAAGAGTTACTGTTCATCCGAGCAGCACTTTTGGAGAGAAGGCTAGCGTCGGCGAGAGGAGGCATAGGAGGTGAATCCAACTAGCAAAATGGGTTGCTAGGGACCTAAGGCACACATAGAAACTGACGGCACGCCAAACGGAGACCGTTGACGGCACGGGCGGCTACAACGACATGGGTAGGAGAGAGGAATAAAACCCGGGCATAGGACATGGAGAAGTAGGGTGAGCACAGGCTAGAACGCGGTTTGGCGAAGCTAGGAAAATTGTTGGCTCAGACAGAAACCCACCGGAGACGACGCAAACGACGTTTGAACGACGTCGGGAAGGAAAAAGCAAAATCTTGATATCTTGGTGCTCGGTGAACGAAATCTAAAACCACTTGGAGGGTAGCTACCTAGGATGGTTTGGCACAATATGACGTGAACAAATTGGGAGAAAACATCACCAGATAGATGGGGACACGAGATGCCATTGGAGGCTATGGCGAGGTTCGTAAGCAAAAATTTGTGAAGGTTTTTCGGGGAAAAGGAAGTGAGCACGGCATAGAACGCGACGAGGCAAGACTAAGAAAATTACGGCAAGGGCTAAAGCTTACCGGAGGCGACGAATCGACGTCAGGAAGCGATCTTGGCCTAGATTGGGGAAAACTCGATTCCGGGAGATTGGCTGCACCAAAACCAAATTAACTTGACCAAAAGGTAGATGGCACATGATGGCACAATGTGACACGAAAGGATCACGAAAAAACTCACCGGATAGCTCGAGACGCGATGAGCAATTTCAAGACCGGAGGGCCTCGGTGCCGACAGCGTCCTGGCCTTTGAGGGGACTTGCCATGGCTTGGGATGGGTTTAGGGGTGTTAAGGGGTCGTATTTATAGGCTTGGAAGAGGTAGAAACCGACTCCAATTCATGGATTTCGGTTTAGAGTCCGTTTAAGAAAATAGGGGATAAAAGGCAAATGGATGAACGAAACGGAAAGAGGCCGGTTGGGATGGATTCCTTGTGTAATTTGGCACAACTTTCCTTTTGGAAAGATATTGAAATAAGGTCCGAATTAGAAGTTATGAAGAGAGAGAAAAATGGAAGGAAACTGTACAGGAGAACAGATCGAGTTTGTACGCGCGCTGGAGGTTGAAGATGCATGAACAGTACAGCGCAGTGGAAGAAGAGGTGGAGAAGCCGATCCAACCACGAGCGTCGAGGTAGTAGTGGAATTAGTCGATCGTCCCGAACAGATCGTTAAAATCGCGCGCGAGAGAGAGATCATTGGAACCCTCCCGATTCGACGTGCGCGCGGGACAAAATATTCCTAGAGGGACCTGCGATTCGTTCGGAAACTTGGAATCGAATCGATGGGGGTGCGGTTCCTGCGGAGACGGTGAAAGGAGCAGCACTGCAGAGGGAATACGGGGTTGAGACCTCTAAGCAAACGGCGAGCGCGCGAACAGAAAGGAACAAGAACTAGCACTAGGGCATCCACTGCAAATATAAACCTGCAAAAGCACCGCTAGCACCACCGCTGCTAGCAGTAGTTGCTACCTACTTACCGGCAAGATGCTGACGGGGAACAAGAATGCGTGGCTCAAGGGATTGGTGGTGCTGATGCGCAAGAATGTGCTCGACCTCACCGACTTAGGTGCCACCGTCATCGACGGCGTCACCAAATTCCTCGGCAGGGGCGTCCCCTGCCAGCTCATCAGCTCCACCGTCGTCGACCCCAGTGCTGAGCGCTCTGTGTGTGTGTGTGTGTGTTGAGACTCAGCTTGCCAGCCGGTCTTTGACGGACCATAGAAAGAAGTAAAGAACAGAGGAACATCAAGGAAAGGACAAAATGGATGCTCAAAACTATGGCGAAAAAGGACACACTTTGTTTTTGAACCAAAAAAATGACACATTTTATTTGATAAATCAAAACTAGAGATAGCACAAATCAAAGAAAAAGGATAAATGCTATACACGCAACTACTCATAGATTCTTTAAGCACATATCTCGATGTGACATGGGCATGCGTGAAACGGCGCACTGACGTGCGTGCACGAACGTGCAGACAACAGAACCGCGGCAAGGTGGGCGCGGAGGCGAGCCTAGAGCAGTGGCTGACGAGCCTGCCATCGCTGACGACGAGCGAGTCCAAGTTCGGCGTGACGTTCGAGTCGGAGGTGGAGAAGCTCGGCGTGCCAGGCGCCATCATAGTCTAGAAAAACCACACCGCCGAGTTCTTCCTCAAGACCATCACCCTCGACAATGTCCCTGGCCGCGGCACCGTTGTCTTCGTCGCCAACTCCTGGGTCTACCCCGCCTCCAAGTACCGCTACAACCGCATCTTCTTCGCCAACGCAACCCGCGGGCCCGAGCGCTAAAGGATTGCGCGTAGGCTACGATAGCAGAAAACAAAACTTTTCTACCGCGCACACCAGGACATCATGCTAAGGAGGGATCATGGATCGTTACCACTAGACGCGCAGCGCAGCGGAAGAAGAGTTGGAGAAGCCGATCCAACCACGCGCGTCGAGGTAGTAGTGGAATTAGTCAATCGTCCCGAACAGATCGTCTCCTCCACGCGATCAACCACACCACATGCAAGATCCAATCTGTAGATTGTTGATGCCGATCAACGCCGCAACGAGCAGCGCCTCCACCGGTATCCACACGTCCGGGGCTGGAACGCCGATCGCGAGTGTACCAGCACTCGCGAGCGACTAGGGTTTGGCTCGGGAGGTGGTGGCTAGGGTTTGGCTCGGGATTAACAGAAGCATGCACCCCTCAGCCCCTCGCCTCCATATATGCCTCGTGGATCGAGGCCCAATAGGAGTCTATCCGGATCTCTATCCGAGTTGAGCCCACATCCGAATCACATTCGAATTAGTGTTCCAACCCGTTAAGTGTGCGACCCTGTAGGTTCACGTATACTTGGTCGCGACTCGGAAACGCCTTTCCGGTCACCCTGTTAATAGCGGCCTCTAGTAAGACATATTAACCCCAAAGTATACATAAATATCATATCGGCTGAACCTGTAATGTTCTCATGTACGAATCCCTTTGCCTCACGATATAGATTGAGCTCAAGGAGAGACCTGTGTCATCCTCTTAATAGCTCAATCACTCTCTCGATTCCGTGATGGATTATAAACTTGTGATTGACTCCTCAATCACCTTGGCATGGCCATGCACTTTCATAATCCATTACATCGAGGGGCCCAGAGATATCTCTCCCATAAGGAGGGACAAATTCTATCTTGATCATTCACATCCCACTACATGTTTCATGGCAAACCCGAAGACTACTTTTATGACTACCCAGTTACGGAGTAGTGTTTAGTAGTCCCAAAATAAGCTACTACACATGTTGGAACCATGATGATCTCAAGTCTAAGGATTCTACATAAACACTACTTGAGACCAACTGATGACACATGGAATCTCTGCAGTGTCTCATGGCGGGTCTATCCAACATATGTTCACTAACACATGTCCATATTATTGATTTGGTATCACCATACTATGATCCATGAGACATGATCATCAATCAATACATATGTTGATCTTTGAATCATATTTGTTCCTCATATGATATATGATCAGGGATCATTTAGAAATAGCAACATTTTAGCATTAAGAGTCTCATGAATAAGTCACATACTCATTGATCAATAATGATAATGTCTATTTCAAGGAACAAAGTAATGCATCATAAACATAGTATGTGATGTATATAACATCTCCATGTTGCCTCTAGGGCATATTACTAACAAGCGCCGCCTCCGGCCGGCCGTGCTACATCAGCGCGTGCGTGCACGCGTGGCCGCCTCGTGGTGCCACGCCAGCCGGGAGCGCCACCTCGGCCTCCATCCTAATCCGTGGACCCGGTCCAAGGTAGACCAGGCCCACATGTCCAAAGATTTGAATTTCAAATTCCTGCTGACGTCAGCCTTGCGTCATAAAGTATCTTTTTCTTCAGAAAAATATTTCAACCGAAATTAAATTCCTGCTGACGTCATATTTAGCCTTTTTCAGTACAAAAATATATCAGAAAACTAGTCTTTTTTCTTTTTCTTCTATTTAAACTTCCAGAAGCCCGTAAAACCTCATTTTAACTTCGTTTTGACCCGTTCAAATTTCTAAATTCTTCTAAAATCCTAAACTACCCAAATATACACTCTTTTTGAATTTTATTTGAATTTTATTTGTGTTTATTTATTCGTTTGTTTTGTCTTTTCGCGCGTAAAACCTGTCGTTGCCGAAGACTTTCCCGATCCGCAGCAAGAAGGTCCAGACAGCGTGCAAGAAGGCAAGTCTCCTTTGAATATTTTGTACCCATGTTTGGGAAATGCTTTTTATTATTTTAAATTTATTTTCATTGCTATTTACATAAAACACTAGCTTCTATCTTAAAGTATTAGTTAATCCAATTTTGTTATGCCCTCATTGAAATTTAATGCCATGTACCTTTGTAACCTTAGGACTTCCTTTGTCTTAGTATTGAGAGTATCATTAATTCTTTGCCAAACATTAGAATGGTAGTAAATGCTTAGTCAAGCTATTCAACCTTTGTAACCCTGGAATGTAAAATTATATTTCATTGATCTAGTTTTTTTATTCAGAAATTAGTGGCGATATGTGTTGCCACTGTTCTTTAAAAATAAAAAAATGTGAAAATTGTTTTAGACCAGGGCGGATGGTTAGATTGGATTGGTGCTGTTGTAGCACGAGATTTTGTAAAGTCTATGTTCCGCCCTAGTCGATTAAGGACCGACTCTTGTGTCTGTCCAGACTGAGCATTACCGTACAACCCCAAGTCTATATGGGTATGACCTTGCTGACTAACTTACGATAGTCTAGTTTAGGTACCACCAGTGGAAAGTGGGTGCCAGGGATTTACTGGTTTATTCACAGTGAGAAACAGGGATATACTGTACACACATGGCGCAAGAGGGGGCTTATGACTGGGTGGATTTAACCCTTCAGTGGTGAAACCTCAGCGGGTGGTGTCTAGCTAGATTAGAGTGAGGTAAAAGCTTTGTGATGTTTTATCTGGGTCTCATGCCAAAGAAAGCATGTGGAGTATTAGGATAATTTATTTCTTGAGGGTAAAGTTGTACATCCTCTGCAGAGTGTTAAACTATTTGAATAGCCGTGCCCACGGTCAAGGGGGGCAAGGAATGCATTCACATGGTAGATCTTTGGTTTTGGTTTTAACATCAAAGTTTTGGAAATTCGAGAGTGGTTGGAACTCTCGGGAGGGTGTCCTGATGGGTGGAACCCGTAGTCTTGAACCTTGGCGGTTAAAGCTGGTTAACTTGTGTTGGTGGATAGAACCTTCACTATAAAATGCTTGACAGTTTCATTTAAACAATTACTTTGTTAAATTAATGCCTTCAAAAATATTTAATGGTATTCGAAACAAAATATTGCTTTGTGCAAAAGAACCATAAAACCCTCTCTTGTTAAGCCTTGCTTCTACGACATTTTTTCCGAAGACTTGCGGAGTACTTTATGTACTTACATGTTGCACTCAAAATCTAACTTAGAGGAATATGAGGCTCAAGAGGGAGATTACGAGTACTTCACGTGTGGATTCGACGAAGGCTTTTCGGAGTTCTAGGCTGCGTTTTCCCCAGTCAATTGCCTGTGGCGTATTGATGGGTCTTCATCAGAATTTTTTTTGTTTCCGCTGTGTTTTGTGAGTTTGTGAGGTCCTGAAACCTCAGTTGTAATAAAGAGGCCTTTTGGTTTGTACTCTTTACTATTGTAATAAAGCGTTGTTGGTTATGTAATCATCACTGTTTGACTATGTGTACTAGCTTTGATTTGGGACTAGTGCTGTAATACACAGAGGGTCCGGATTCGAAAATCCGGCGTCCCGACAGAGATGGTATCAGAGCCAATTTGACTATAGGACGTGACCTAGATTAAAATGAAAAAACCTTAAGGATTCATATTTATTAAAAAGTGTATATTTTTTTTTAAAAAAATAAGTTTCCTTGCTTCTACTCTTTTCTTACTTAGTATCTCGTTCTTGTCCACATATTCATTTGCTAATTTCCTTTACTAATCTTTTCTATTATTTCAACTTTGTAGATGGCCGTATCGAGATTCTTGGTCGATGGAGGTATTCCTGTATGCACGGGAAGGGGAATTCGACTCCCACAAATACCCGATCGAGTATCCTCAGACTCACTGCTCTGATGCTATCCAGGACGCAGCTCGTTTAGCCATAGCTGACCTGTGCCAGATTCACAAGGACACCCTGCGGCAATCACCCTTCTGCTTCTTTCTATCCGATCGAGCAAGACAGAGCTACCCGGAGCCCTTCGAGATCTCAGTGGATGACCCCCGATTGACGCACTAGGTTCAGCTTACTCAGGTGATGGCAGCTACCTATGCCAGCGCATTGGAGGAGATTGGACAGCTTCAGATGCTCCTTACTTCTAGCTACCAGCACTCCGTGCTCAGCTCCTCTAGAGCCAGGCAGCAGAGTTCGAGCTGGGGTGTCTCAGGGCCGCAGCTACCTACACACCGTCTTCAACTGCACCTGCCATCATCCCCAACAATCCAGTGTTGACTCAATGCTTGGGACCCCGCACCAGACTCACAGCATGCAAGAGCGTGCGGCGCCCTAGCCCGCTACCCGTCATCAACATTGGAGACTCCAGCAGAGGACGTAGTCTTTCTCGTTCCCGCTCCTGCTCTCGGTCGTCTGCCTTCAGTCAAAACCGTTCTCATTCTCGCTCATCAGGCATCTGCACCTCGTGTGGATGTGGGCAGCACCACGTGGGCGAGTCTGAGGAGGACCCAGAGGAGGATCCTGAGGAGCGCATCATCTTGGAGGACGAGTAGTTTGTTGAGTCAGTAGTATCCAAATAAATGTCTACGTCCTTAGAATGTTTTATATTATATTTTGGTGTGCTAGATGGACTGTACCAAGCCTTTGTGCACTTGTGGTACAGCCATTCTTAAAGCTATTTTGATTTCAAGTTAAGTTTCTTCTAAGTTGTTGTTTGTTTCTCTCTTGTGTGTTGGTTTGGGATGTTGTTTAGTTTCCCCTAAGTCTCTTACATGTGCTAGTTCCCTTTTATCTTTTGCTAACCCCAGATACCACTTCAGATGGTGAACACAAGGAACAGCGTAGGCAGCAGTCGTGGTGCCAATGCCTAACCAGAAAACAATGTTACAAATGATGACTATGCAACTGCAACTTCTTCAAGCCCTTGCTCAGAATCAAGTCCACCATGTTCAGCAGGCACCCATTCAAGCACCGCAGTCCAAGCTAGGAGAATTTATGAGGACCAGACCGCCTACCATTGCCAGTTCAGTAGATCCGTTAGAGGCTAACGACTGGATCAAGGATGTGGAAAAGAAATTGATTTTGGCTCAGTGCAATGACCATGAGAAGGTGTTGTATGCCGCCCATTAGCTAAAAGGAATCGCTGCTAATTGGTGGGAAAATTACTGTTCTGCTCATCAGGATGTGCAAGCCATCACATGGGCTGAATTTGTTGAATAATGGAGATGAAGAAAAGGGAGTTTCACAAACTGCAGCAGGGAAACTTTAGTGTTTCTGAGTACCTGAATAGGTTCACTCAACTATCCAGGTATGCACCAGAAGATGTTGCAACAGATGCAACCAAGATTTGGTGGTTCATGCAAGGACTTGATCCCAACCTCAAGGTGCAGTTGGTGTCCAATGATTATCCAATATTTCAGCACATGGTGAATAAGGCCCTTATACAAGAAGATGCACAACGTCAATTGTATGAGACTCGGAAGAGGAAATTCCAAGCTCAGCATGGTGCAAGCAGTTCTCGTCATCATTCTAATCCACATCAGTTCAGTAGGCCCTTAAAGCTAAGTGTGCCAAGGACACCATTCGCTGGACCCCGCTCAGTTCCACAACCTCCTCGAGCAAGTAATGGTGGCCAACTTCAACAGAACAAGACTTCAGCGGCAGGAGTGCAGTGTTTCAATTGCAAGAACATGGGACATTATGCCAGTAATTGTCCTCAAAAGCGCCCAACTGTGACCCCTGTTCGCTTCAACTTGGAAACTACACCAGCGCGAGCTCCAGCTGCAACTCCAAGGACTCCGCAGGCAATGAGCAGAGGACATGTTAATCATGTTACTGCAGAAGCGGCTCAGAATGCACCCGACGTAGTTCTGGGTAAGTTTCCAACTCAGTACACTACAAGGTTTTGACCCTAATGCCACGATCAACTTTGCAACGACACGAAATTGGTTGCAATAGGTAGGAGCTATTGCCACCATTTTCATTTTTGGTTGCTATAGTTGACCATGTTGCCACGGATATTTTTGCGTGGCGATTACCATGCATTTCGTTGCAATTGGTAGGTGCTATCGCCACCATTTATAAAATGGTTGCAAGTACTTGACAATATTGCCACGTAATGAATTTGCGTTGTGATTCGTTTGATTTGCGTTGCAATATGTCGACGTTATTGCCACGCTTTTGCTGATGGTTGCGAATACTGGACAGTTTTGCAACGGATTTGATTCGTTGCATGAATCGTTGCTTGCGTTGCAATAGGGTTTTATCTATCGCAACGAAATTTGGGTTCGTTGCATCTTCTAGGGTTGTATTGCCACGGTTGTTAGTCGTTGGTATAGAAGACTATATTTCGTTGCAATAACAAGGTTGTGTTGCCACGAAATTTGAGATCGTTGCATCTTCTAGAGTTGTATTGCCACAGTTGTTAGTTGTTGATATATAAAACTATCTTTCGTTACAATAAGACAGCTTCCGTTCTTTGAAAAGAAAATTATTTGTATTAGCACTGGCTAGTGGGATAAAAGAAAAATACTAGTAGAAAAATAAAAAGTAACTAAAGCGCAAATACCTAGTTAATTTGTAGAGGGATAAAAATTAAGAAAATTAAAATTTCAGTTGTGCTCGGTAGGAAGCGCAAATATCTAGTTAATGTGTAGGGGCCTCGAGGGATAAAAATTTAGAAAATTAAAATTAAGATTTCAGTTGTGCTCGGTAGGAAGCGCAATTATCTAGTTAATTTGTAGGGGCCTCGAGGGATAAAAAACATAGGAAAAATAAAATTTTAAGCTATGCTAAGTAGGACTCGAACCAATGACTTGTCAATTAAACACTGCAATGCTTACCACTGAGTTACCAACTTATTATTGCAAAAAGATGCAAATATTTTCTATCTAAAACTTCGACATGGTGATTTTGCCAAAGGGTATGCCACACAAAAAAATTCATGCAATTCGATAAATTCCATTTAGCAATTCGGTATACTTATAGAAATTTGCTCCACAATTCGGTATATAGGTACTAAATAACATAATAAGTTCAAAATTCAACAATTCAGTTGAAAAATAAAAGTAAAATCACAGCTAAAAATTTGAAAAAAAGTGAAATCACAGCTATAGAGGGCTCGAACCCTGACCCTCCTAGCTCAGAATTGAGGAGCTTACCACTAGACAACCGTGACTTTTTGAACAATGTTGTTTGCAAATTTTTATTATTTAAGTGCGATAAGCAAGTGTAATATAAAGCCTCATACCCCGTGGGGCAAAGA
Source organism: Dendrocalamus latiflorus (assembly GCA_017311315.1). NCBI lineage: Eukaryota > Viridiplantae > Streptophyta > Magnoliopsida > Poales > Poaceae > Dendrocalamus > Dendrocalamus latiflorus. The sequence goes on along the minus strand of CM029621.1, from coordinate 40,974,494 downwards.
AGCCTCACGAAAGGAATTGACTAGCATTTTAATTGTTCTTAGGTTTATAGATGAGGATATTTTTGGAAGCTAATACACATGCTGTGTGGTGCAAAGAAGCCTAACGAAAGGAAGAAAAGAAATATATGCAACCATACCATACACAATCAAGAAAGAAATATCAAGGAAAAAAAAGAAGAAAATACATGCATGCACGTGAAAGACTTATCTAGTTGGTCTTCATTTGTCATGCACGTGAGAGAATTATTTAGATGCTTCGGATGGACCACATGCATGGGCAAGCAATTGATGCTCTATGTTGATTTCGTTTGACGCAAGGAATACGGATCAAAACAGCCAAGGCAATGCATCGTGAGGAGATCAATGTCTGCATGCCTTCCTAATGACCGAATACAACTTTGTTTCGGCCATGTGATTGGTTGGCACAGTAGATTGGATCGGTTTTTTTAGTCGGTTGAATTGTTTACGAGTATGTTTCCGTGTCGGTTGTTTCCTTTTGTTGCGTACAAGTTGGTTTTTTGTTTTGTTTATTGAGTCTGGCTATATATATAGGTCTATATACCCTTTTGTAAAGACAGACCATCATGAATCAATCTATTATTTTCAAAGAAAGCTATGCGCTTGTTCCTTCTAGGGTTTAGCATATGATTACAACCTAGAGGAGAATCGGGCGTTCTTCCCCGTCGTTCTTATGATTCCTTGTGATTGGCCGGAGCGACGACGCGTCTACTTGGTGGTCGGGTAGACGGGATCACGAGCGTGTGGTTGGGCGTATTATTTTGTCGCAGGATGCTGTTCTAACAGTGGTTGGCGCCATCAATTCGTCAGGTGCGCGTGCTTTGCAACAGATTTTATTTAAACGTTACCACAAATTCTAAACTCACAAAAATCATGGATATCACAATTGGTGCCGCTGAATTTCAAGAATCATATAATTCTCTCCAGTACCTTGGAGAGATATGTGCACCATATATCACCTTGAAGATGCAGTTCTCCCAATCAACCTTTGTATTTCATGCACATAGCAATGTACACAAGTACCCTTTACAATCTTTCTGCAACCAATATAGAATCAACACATAAAATTCAAATAATATACATGTAAAATTCAAATAATATACAGGTTTTATGCAAATGCAATGAACACAAGGTCTGAAATTTCAAGTCAGTGCTTTAACAAACAAAATTCGTACTATTGTTTTCTATTTCTTCCACTGGCTGCCAAAAGCATATATGGCCATGAGTACAATAATTTTCAGTGCAAAGGAAATGAACCATAGATGTCTATAAAGAATGAAAGAAGGGATTATGGCTAGATGATGTACCTCAGCAACCAGAATCGTGCCATGCAAAAGATATCCGGTGCCAATCCAAGTTCTTGCCCACAAAGACTATGTTAGTTAGGCTTCGTTTTCTACATAAATGAAAAAAAAGAAATGACCATTTGCAAGAAAAGAACAGAATTGATGTTCTCAACAGAGTGCCACAATACGAAATGAATCTGCGAGTAATCACTAAGCTAATCACCAAGGCACAACTCATGGCCTTAACCATTGACTGAATAATGTACAAGTGTCTCTATCTAGTGTAAAGAAACTTGTATTGAGTCATCGACTGACCATTAACAGATATCTCACCTATAGTCAATAAAAGAGCCATAGCCTTCAAACTCATCATATTCAAGAATTGGAAGGGCATATGACTGAAATACTCGAACATATGTTTGAGGCAAAATTGTTTGCAGACATAGCATTACTTTCTGGAAAGAAAGCTTCTCAACTGTTTTGACATCAGATAAAATGGAAATATAAATATGTAATGATTAAATTTCAAAAAAAATATATAATGAGTTATTACAATTGACAAATGACACATTTAGAGGATTCATGAAGTAGGTTTTAGGACCAACTCAACAAACAGGTTCCTGGTTTGTGTATGTTTTTGGGCTATGGTTTAAATGTTTTGTACATCATAATAAAGCTAAAAACAAGGTGGAACTTCAGCAGGAAAAAACTATGGTGCAGATAGATTATTCTGCAGAACACGGTTCTTAAATATAAAGTTGTTTGTGCCAACCATATCAGTACAACTCTACAACACCAGTTAAAGATTAAGCGTATTTTCTATTAGTAAGCCCAAGAATTGTCGTAGCAGCAATAACAACACCACCAACAAAAAGATTACCGGCAACCAAAAAACTACCAAGAGAAATGTGAACCGCTAGGGCTTCCCCACTGTTTCATACTGTAACAATCTGAAAGCAATATATGGAAACCCAAAAAAGAAACTTCCTCACCTACACTATCCAGAAAGGACAGAGCATCTGATTCAGAATGTCGCTTCGGCATCCTTCCCTCTAATGAATCCTGATCCATGCCATAATTGATGTTCAGCTCCTGCATAGGTGGGATGGTCTCCATGGAAAACACCATCAAGTGAGGATATGATTCATCCTCATTGCTATGAATAACAAACTGGAGAAACACATCTAGATTTCATCTATGGTTGTGGCTGATGCGGTTCCTGTGAACAATCAATCAAGCAATAAAGCTTAAACGTTAATGAGAAAACACACATTTCTGATCATATATACTACAATACTTTTGGTTTCTAATTGTGGCGAATCACTCAAATATTTAGTCACACATGGAATTTAGAGTTTATGCTGGCACAATCCAACAACAGTTATGAAATATGACCACTTGACCACCAGCTCAAAGCAACATGTGAGGTATCCCTTTTAGCAGTATACCAGTTGCAACAACATGAGCCTTCTTGTAGCATATCTATCTAGAATTATATTGTCCTACAACTTTTTATTGACATACAATTTGTCCAAAAGAGAAAACAAGGTGGGGATACCGAAGTTACTCATTCAACACATGAAATCAGTTCAAATGTAGAGATTCCTCTAATAATGAGATCTGTATTAACATGAATAACATACACCTAAATCTAAAATGAAAATCACAATGTTGACTCCATGAAGATACATTAAAAGATGAGCAATTCACACTATACTGAAACACTACAAAGAATTTGAAATTTCTATGCACATTGCTCATACAAGTGGAATAATGAAGGTAAAGTAGTTGTGCACAATTTTTCCCGTTGATATGGTTCATTAGTATATGTAACAACTTAAATGTTGTGTATGTGTGGCTGCAGCTCCATGATTTATTTGCACTAACCTAGTTGTTAATTAATAGGATGTATGTGTGTTTATTCCAGTGTTTTTGAAAAGAAACCAGAGTATTGGAAGTGTGTTTATTCCAGTGTTATTGCTTTCATAAATATTTTGGTAATAATAGTACATGTGTTTTTGAAGGTTTATGTTTTATCTCATGCTCGTGGCACTAATCTTCTCTTTTTTACTTTGGTATTCATGCAGTGTTTGGACAGCTTGGGTGCTAGTTGATTGACTCAGTTAGTAAGAAAGCATGGCGCATGGTGACCGGAGTTGGATGCGCTTGGATTGGTCAACTGATGAGTGGCAAGAAGGATTCAACAAGTTTATTGATAATACATTTGAGGGAACGTATAAAAGACAAACTGCACCTTGTCCATGTTCAAAGTGTCGTTGCATGGCATACAGAACAAAAAGTGAGGTTCAAAGGCATTTGCTGATTAGAGGGTTTGATCAGACTTTCATTGAAGGTGAAGGTAATGCTGAACCTTCAGCTAATGACAGAGATTATGATGAAGGCGTAGCAGGTGATGGTCCCTCTACCAATGATCTGGTTTCGTCATTAATCAGTGGCGCAATACATGGAGAAATTATAGGTAATAACCAAGAGCCAAATAAGAGTGCTAGGAAATTCTATAATTTATTGAAAGAAGCAGAGAAAGAATTGTATCCAGGTTGCAAGGAGGCTACTAAAATATCTTTCATTGTCAGGCTCTTCCAGATTAAGTGCATGAATAGTCTTAGTAACAAATCCATAGAGGCCATACTTCTTTTGTTCTCGCATGTGCTCCCTGAAGGCCACTGTGTCCCAAACACCTTGGAGAAAGTGCAAAAGGTTGTTCGAGATCTTGGCCTAGACTACCAAAAGATTCATGCATGTGAGAATGATTGTGTCTTATTTCGAGGAGATTATGCTAACATGGATTCATGTCCAAAATGTGGTGAGAGTCGATGGAAAACGACGGATTCAGATGGGACTGGTGAGGCTAGTGGCACTAGTGGGGCAAAGAAGCGTATTCCTCGTAAAATACTACGGTATTTTCCGCTTATTCCTCGGCTGCAAAGATTATACATGACAGAGTCCACTTCATCATATATGCAATGGCACAAGGAAGAATTGGTCCGTGATGGGAAAATGCGGCACCCTGCTGACTCATTGGCATGGAAGCACGTGGATGACACGTATAAGCACTTTGCATTGGATCCACGCAATGTTAGGCTGGGACTTGCATCTATTGGCTTCAATCCATTTGGGATGTTGAATGTGACATACACTACATGGCATGTGATCCTAATACCTTACAACTTGCCACCTTGGTTGTGTTTGAAACAATCATACTGGATGATGTCGATGTTGGTACCTAGGCCAAAATCTACTGGAATGAACATTGATGTATATTTGCAGCCCCTAATTGATGAGCTTAAAGATCTTTGGACTAAAGGTGTTGAAACATGGGATGCGAAGGAGAAAAAGAATTTTACTCTACGTGCAGTTCTACTTTGGACAATTAATGATTTCCCTACATATGCGATGTTATCTGGTTGGAGCACAAAAGGAAAGTTTGCTTGTCCTTATTGCCACAAGGATACCGAGTACTTGTGGTTAACATTCGGTTCGAAGCATTGCTACATGGGACATCGCCGCTTTTTGCCTTTGGACCACAGGTGGCGCAGGAACAAGGATAGCTTCAATAACAAGGTGGAAACCAGGGAGGCTCCAGTGCCGCTCACTGGTAAGCAGGTGATGCGATAATATGAGAGTTTTGAGCAGGTGACTTTTGGTAAGGCAACAAGAAAGAGGAAGCAGCGTGAGGAGGAAACTAGATGGCACAACTGGAGGAAGAAGAGTATATTTTTTGATCTACTTTACTGGGAATCATTGCTTATATGCCATAATCTAGATGTGATGCACATTGAGAAGAACATTTGTGAGAGCTTATTGGGGACTTTGCTCGAATTACAAAGTAAGTGTAAGGATAGTGAGAAGGCTCGACTTGACATGCAACATTTGGGTATTAGGAAGGATCAGCATCCTTTAGTCGAGAATGGTAAGTATACTTTGCCACCAGCTTTGTACTCTTTGGATAAGGATGAGAAGACAATTCTATGTAAATTTCTAGAAGGAGTGAAGATGCCTGATGGCTATGCCTCCAATATAAAGAGATGCGTGGACGTCCAAGGTTGTAAGTTGTCTGGACTTAAAACACACGACTTCCATGTTATCTTACAGAAACTTTTACCCTTAGTGGTACGCAACATATTGCCTCAATATGTAGCGCTCGCATTAATTGATATTAGTAGGTTCTTCAACTCAATATGTTCAAAGGAGCTGGAGGAAAAAGGTATTGAAAACCTAAGCTCGTCAATTAGGGAGACTCTTTGTCGGCTTGAGATGATATTCCCACCAGCCTTTTTTGATATCATGATGCATTTGCCAGTTCATATTGCTGAAGAGGCTAGACTTGGAGGCCCTGTGTGCTATAGATGGATGTATCCAATTGAGAGGTACCTACGTACGCTAAAAGGCTATGTGAGGAACAAAGCGCACCCTGAAGGATCAATAGCCGAGGGATATATCTCAGAGGAGTGCCTTACATTTTGTTCTCGCTTCTTTGAAGATGTTGATACGAAGCTTAATCGACCGGAGCGTTATGAAAGCGCCACCGTTATTGAACCACCATCTGGTCTTAGCATATTTGGGAACATTGACTACAATAGGAAAGGAAGTAGTATCGAGTTGGTTTCCAATTTTGAAATGCATAGGATGAGGCACTACATAATAACAAACTGTGATGAGGCCAGGCCATGGATTAAGTAAGCTTAATTTTTGATTTACTTATTTTTTGGTATCCGTGTCTATGTTTATTTCGAATTAATGCCCTTTTTGTATTATCATTACAGCAAGCATATGGATGAATTGAAAGCAATCAACCCACGTAATCTTGAAAAAAGACACAAGGCTGAATTTGTAGGCTGGTTTGAGCGTGAGGTAAGTGACAGTTTTTTATATCATTAATTTGTAGTGAAGCTGTAATCTGTCCTTGTTCTATTACCTAAGAGTTTTTGTTAATGTTTTGGACTGCAGATCAGAAATCTTTATGAAAAAGGAGAAACAAGCGACCTGATGTTTGCACTTTCACGAGGACCAGACCATCGAGTTCGTGTATATAACAGATGCTTCATAAATGGCTTTCTGTTTCGCACCTCTTCCATAAAGAGGAGCCTAAATACTCAAAATAGTGGTATTCTTGTGAAGGGCGATGACAGTACTGGCAATATGGACTGGTATGGCATGATTAAAAAAATCATCTTCCTAGATTTCCCTTATGAGAAGGAGGTCATACTGTTTCAGTGTGACTGGTTTGATGTACCTGCAACTACAAAGACCAAAGGTAGAGGGTATAGTAAGGATCAATATGGGATTATCGATATTGATACCACTCGATTTCGTTATTTAAATGATCCTTACTGTCTGGGGACACAAGCGGAGCAAGTGTTTTATGTGAAAGGTGCGAAGAAACCAGATTGGTGCAGTGTTGTTAGAATGAAACCTAGAAATCTGTTTGCCATGCCTGAAACATCGGATACTGACAATGTGGGAGAAATCGATTTGGACTCACTTGTCGTGGGGGTGGAGGATATGAGTGTTTCCCGTTCAAATGAAGAATTGACAAATTGGAGAAGGTGTGGCGTAGAGGGGGTTAGTGGTGAAGCTTCTGTCATTGAAAAGGCGATTGCAGAATCCATGCCTGAACCAAATGATGTGGACTTACCTGATGAAGATGAAGATGTTGATGACACCTACCTTGCTGATGGGGTTGTTGCTCCTGTTAATTCTCTAGGCCAAGGACATGAAGAAGATGATTTTTTTTGTGTAAATCATATATTTTGTGAATTTTAAGTTATTTTGTACTGATTAAGAGGACTCAAATTTATTCTATATACTAGTCAAATGCCCGTGCGTTGCAACAGAAAATAAAATTTATGAGTAAATATTATACTACAGTTATATATTGTTGCTCAAAAGAAAGATATTTGTTTATGCTTGACTATATAACCTACCTCTAATATAACATACGACTAAATATATGACCAGAATAACCCGAATAGCTCAATTAACCAAACACCTAAATCTGAAATCTTTTTCATAGAGCCCGTCTTTGGCATAACCACATAAACAACATGGATCAGGAATGCACAATCTAATTTACCAATGTGAATTGTTTTCTCCATAGCTTTCCTACGGCATTAGTAATGACACAATCCCATCGTCTTCATAAACCTTCAACTTTAACTTCTACTGTAAACACCATTCTCGGATCAATCCTATTCACAGAAGGCATATATCAAATTTTCCATGATTTATCCAGCTAGAATAGTTTTTGCCTACTAAAAAATTTAGTCTTAAGGCTACAAATCATAAGGATTTGTTAGAGCTGGCATATGATACATGATAGATAGATTTGCAAAACACCTGTAGTTTGAGCTATAAGCAATTGGGGGCAGACAATTATTGTATACGGAATGCCCATCTTGTGTAATTTCCAACAGCAAATGTATACGAAATCGGGTTCAACGCACTTACGAGAGAGGGGATCCGAGGGGAAGGGACTCCATACTGCCTCCACACAACGATCCTTGCGGCCCAGGTCGCCGCCTCGCCCCTTGCCTCCTAGCGCCGCCTCGTGGTCTAGGGCTCGAGGAAGAGGAGCCGCCGTGGTCTAGGGCTCGAGGAAGGGAGCCGATTTAGCTGCTACCATGATTTAGGGGAGGTGCAGGTGGACAGCGGGGATGGGGGTTGCAGGCGCTCACGCCGCCATGGGCCGCCTGCTCAGGAGAAGATGGGGATGAGAGGAAATGGCTCGGGTGAGATGGAAGAACCGAACGGGCTCGGACTGGGGACTGAAGGGGAGAGGCCAGAATAGATTGGTTCATACGAATGGGAGGGGGAGACGAATTCGAGAGGCGGCATGGCGTTCTTCGCTGCACTTCCGCCGCCGCCGATGGAAGGTGTCGAAGGGGATGGGAACGATGACAGGAAAGGGGAAGAGAAGAACGGGCGACTGGACTTCAAATGGAAAAGCCAATGGGCCTGGCCCATTATCACCGTCTGTTTGCATTAAGGTGTGATGAGTGCAAATGGAAACTTTGTACCACCTCGCTTACTCTGATGAAGCCAGCTCAACTTAAATACGAGAAGACAGTTGCTGTCTCGAACTCACTACGACACTACTACGTGGCACTTCTGCTCCCTAGGCTAATTGGGCCGGTCGGCTTGGTTAGGCTCCCTGCTCAAGTTTGGTTGAGCCTGACTGAACTGAACTACTGGCCCTATTCAGCCAATAGCACAAAATTTTTTGTTTTGTCAAATTTTTCTTCACAATTCGTTAGTTTTGTCAAATCAAATATTTTGGAATTCCTTCACGTTTTTTGACTTCGAATAAATTTTTTTATGTGAAATAAATATTTTTAGAATTCCTTTGTTTTGTCAAATCAATACTTTACGAATTCAACATACACGTGTCCATCAATCATTTAAGATAGCATTTTTTGTCCGATTGAGCTAAAAAGTTCACAAAAAATTTTCACCTTAACTGCTAACATCTCGTACAAATTCGCCGCTCTAAATCATTCCGTACGGCGTATAAAAAATGATGGAAGTCAACATACACGTATTTTACTGTGCCGTTCATCATCATCAACCATGTAAGATAGCATTTTTTTGTCCGATAAAAAGTTCACCTAAAATTTTCACCTTAACTGCTAACATCTCGTACAAATTCGCCGCTCTAAATCATTCTGTACGGCATATAAAAAATGATGGGAGTCAACATACACATATTTTACTATGCCGTTCGTCACCATCAACCATTTAAGATAGCATTTTTTGTCCGATTGAGCTAAAAAGTTCACAAAAAAATTTCACCTTAACTGCTAACATCTCGTACAAATTCGCCATTCTAAATCATTCCGTACGGCGTATAAAAAATGATGGAAGTCAACATACACGTATTTTACTATGCCGTTCGTCATCAACAACCATTTAAGATAGCATTTTTTTGTCCGATTGAGCTAAAAAGTTCACATAAAATTTTCACCTTAACTGCTAACATCTCATACAAATTCGCCGCTCAAAATCACTCCGTACGGCGTATAAAAAATGATGGAAGTCAACATACACGTATTTTACTATGCCGTTCGTCATCATCAACCGTTTAAGATAGCATTTTTTGTCCGATTGAGCTAAAAAGTTCACATAAAATTTTCACCTTAACTACTAACATCTCGTACAAATTCGCCGCTCTAAATCATTCTGTACGGCGTATAAAAAATGATGGAATTCAACATACACGTATTTTACTATGTGTTTCGTCAGCATCAACCATTTAAGATAGCATTTTTTGTCCGATTGAGCTAAAAAGTTCACATAAAATTTTCACCTTAACTGCTAACATCTCATACAAATTCGCCGCTCTAAATCATTTAGTGCGGCATGTAAAAATTAATAGAAGTCAACTCACGCATTCAACATACACGTCTCCATCAACCATTTAAGATAGTATTTTTTGTCCGATTGAGCTAAAAAGTTCACATAAAATTTTCACCTGAACTGCTAACATCTTGTACAAATTCGCCGCTCTTAATCATACCGTACGGCGTATAAAAAATGATGGAAGTCAACATACACATATTTTACTGTGCCGTTCATCATCATCAACCATTTAAGATAGCATTTTTTGTCCGATTGAGCTAAAAAGTTTACTTAAAATTTTCACTTTAACTGCTAACATCTCGTACAAATTCGCCGCTCTAAATCATTCTGTACGTCGTATAAAAAATGATGGGAGTCAACATACACGTATTTTACTATGCCGTTCGTCACCATCAACCATTTAAGATAGCATTTTTTGTCCGATTGAGCTAAAAAGTTCACATAAAATTTTCACCTTAACTGCTAACATCTCGTACAAATTCGCTGCTCTACCAACACATGGATAGTATGAAAATTAAAGTTACGATATATTTACGAGTAAATTCTGTTCCTTATGACTGAATGAAGAAAAAAAACCTATCAATGTTGTGTTTTAATTCGATACAGACTTAATAGGACATTGTCATATGATTGCCAATATTGAATTATATTTTAGATGCTATGGTCATCATAAAATAAATTATAGTCTCCTCTCAAATCCCCCCTCGGGCAGCCCCCACACCCCTCCCTCCTCTCCCGTCTCCCCCACCCGCCTCCGCGGCTCCGCCTGCCCCCCGCCCCTCCTCCACTCCTCGCCACCCCCGCCGCCGGCCGGCCCCCCACTCCCGTCCCCCTCGTCGCCCTCCTCCTCTCCCCCGCCGCCGACCCCCTCTCCCGCCCCCCATCCCCTTCCTCTCCGCCGCCGCCGCCCCTCCTCGACCCCCTCGCCGCCACCCCCTCTCCCCCCGTCCCCTTCCTCTCCGCCACCGCCGGCGCCCCTCCTTCCCTCGCTGTTGCCCCTCCTCGTCCCCCCCGGCGCCCCTCCTCTCCCCCGCCGCCGCCGCCCCTCCTCCCCCCAGCACCCCTCCTCTCCCCCGCCGGCGCCGCCCCTTCTCGACTGTCGACTCGGATCCGGCCAAATGGCCACCCGTCCGGCCATCCCTGCAGCTCGGCGCCTCGGCCATGGCTCCGCAACCGCAGGTACTCCCTCCGACGGTCCGACCCTCCCTACTCCCTGTCTCCCCACCTAATCCTATGTTTATTAAATCGTATGGTCACAACATATTTGATCAAAAATATTCTAAAAGAGTTGCACTGTAACCCAAAACCATAGTCCGTGGAAATTTCCCTCCAAAATTTTGCACAAATTCCATCGCCCGCTAGTTTTGGCTCCAAAGTTAAAGCCCACGACCCCCACGCCCCCGGCCCCACTTTTCCCTCATCATCAGACGCGCCGCCTGGGTTACGACTCACCGCGCCTACACTGATGGCGCCGCCCCCTACCACCAGGACGCCGTCCCCTACCACCATGGCCGGCCAACGTGGTGTTCCTCAAGACGTTGATGCATGTGCTGCTGAAGAGGAGTCGTTGGCTGCTCAAGTTTCCTACAGGTATGTTGCCGACACTTTCCCCTAGGGTTTACCAAATCCTGGTGTTAGATCGGACGAATGATGATGTATGATTAATGGGGATCATTACAAGTCTGAGTATAGGGCACAGGTCTGTGATTCTGTTCTTCCCAGGGTTAGAATAGGAACGTTTTTTTTGGCGAAACATACAGGATCATCGCAAGTACGTCATGTTGTTTCAATCTTGTTTTCTGAGTACTTCTCTTGGTTCCAAGGACAAGATTCAGTTAGTAATTCTGTATCTATTCACTTAGCAGAAAGAGTGAATAAAAGTTTTTTTTAAAAGGCATTTACAATAGACATGATCATGAAGACCAGCAACTCACATTTATCGAATTTTACCAACAGCATATCTCGATTTTGCTGAAATATTGGAGCTTCACTTTCTGAATCAAGCAAACAAAGATTCAGTTAGTAATTCTTGGCGAAAAATATGTTCATCCTCATCTTGTTTCCATGGACAAGATTCAGTTAGTAATTCTGTATCTATTCACTTAGCAGAAAGAGTGAATAAAAGTTTTTTTAAAAGGCATTTACAATAGACATGATCATGAAGACCAGCAACTCACATTTATCGAATTTTACGAACAGCATATCTCGATTTTGCTGAAATATTGGAGCTTCACTTTCTGAATCAAGCAAACAAAGAGCACAATCTTTATTTCAGTGCTACTATACTATGCAGCAGTGCTCCTTAAAGGATCAAGAAATATGAGTAAAATTATGTGTGATGCACTGATGCTGCTCCCTCCTATTTTCGTTACATATAACTAGAGTGCATAGGTGTAAGACCCGGATTTTACAATCCGGAATCCTCTGTGATTACTGCACTATTCCCTGGATCAGTAGATAGTGCTCACAGTTACAGTAATGAATATCAAAATACATATCATGCGGAAGCGTAAAATTTAATGGTAGACTTACTCATGGGCCGATTAGGCCGAAATCATTAAGTTGCAGCAGCGGAAGAACGAAGCACACAGGTGGGACCTTCAGGACATGCCCACAGGCAGCCAACTGGAGGTTCGCGACCTAGCCCTTGACATCTTCATCTTCTTGGCCAGCTTATCCAATCTTGTTGCTGAGGCGAGGTGATTTGATTTCCTGATTCTGAATTTTGTCGCAAAAGCGAGCATGAGCACTCCGACCCCGTGCTCCGCGAGCCAATACACAGAATGCAAATAAATAATATGCATGGCTTAACAAAGGAGAGGCTCGGGCTATTTTATTTTGCGTAGAGTGCTTTTGAATACAATTAATTAAAAAGTCCTATGACTTAGCAATTTTGGTACAAATCATAATGTACAAGGAAATGCATTATTAATATCGATTCAGATTCCATCCACCGTTACATGGCATCTGCACCATATAGCAATTTCTTCAGCGTTATAGCCGCTTAACTTACCACTGGGACGACACCCAGGACAATTCCAAACCAGGGCAGTCCTTCGCCCTTCAAGTTTCCCATTCCCAGTTTCCAATGTTTTTAAAACAGAACTATATCCAGTTAAGTTCCCATGTCCGCCCATGACCGTGGGCACGGCTATTCGAATAGTTTTGACTCTGCAGAGTTTGTACACTTTCACCACAAGAGATGATCAACTCGTTGCCCCACACAATTCCTTAGAAGTGTGATTAAGTAGATCATCACAGTAACTTTTCAAAATATCTAGTCCTTTCTCCCATCTCACATTATGGGTGACCGCCCATTTGCGATGGGTCCCATCTGTGCGCGGGATGTTTTCCCCAGACTCTAACGCAGCTCGGGCTCCTACTTCCCGCAACGTTAGGAAAGCGGGAAAACTTCACCCTCCACTGGTGTCCCTTCAGGCCCCCTTGCCATAGCATAACCCCATCAATCCACTACCAGTGAGATGAGTCCGGGATTTCGATAAGTCTACTTAGCCAAGTTGTATTTTACAGACTTGTGGTTGTACTATTTTACACGGGTTGACATGACAAGATTCAGTCCTTAGTGGTATCTGGGCGGTTCTACCACAAACCACACTCTCGTGCACCACTGCACCATACCCCCGAACCATCCGCCCAGATATTTAAGCATGTTGGGGTTTTTGGAAACATAAAATAATCATATCCAACATTTATCAGTCATTACCACCATGACTGCCCAACCAATTTTTCTCAGGATTAAAAATGATGCTTGGGCGCTCTCGCGCCCATGAGTGTCTAAACAATACTACGCATGGCATATAATTACGGACTTATTTCCGAAAGTTACCATTATAATTTTGCTAGGGCGACAATGTTCGCACATTCAAATATTCCAAAGGAGGGGTAATATTATCCAAGGTAAACAATAGGCACATAACTAGATTATTGAATTAAACATGTATTTTCATAAACATAACAGCATGCAAATTGGATAATTTAAATCAAAGTAATTTGCAGAAAACGTAGGTTCAACATGATCAAAGTATTGACTCGCCTGGTGCGGTTTACCGCGGTCTTGAGCTCACTCAAAGCTATATCATTTGATGGTCTTGAGCTTCCAGTCTTTATCTTCAACTTGATCTCGATCTCGCTTGATCCATTCATTCTTCGGGACTCCAGTTTCTAACTACGCGACAAACGACTGAATCCAAATAAAGCAAATAACTCAAAAAGATCCAAATAAATCCGATTAATTCAAATTGCCGATTTAATTTAATTTATTCATCTATTACGATTTGAGAATAGAAGGATGATTCGGTTTAGTGTGTTGCAAACACAGCGGCAGCTAGATTTGAGTGAGAGGACGAGTTATCTGAATAGCTTTACCGTGAGGGAAAATTCTAGGATAATAAGAGATCAAAAGGGAGGAAGTATCTACATGAGTTATTTACTTTGGAAAAGAAGTGGCCCAACGTAGCCGATTGGAGAAAGGCGATGTTCGATCTTTTTATTACTAACCTCTTTTATTATTTTTGTATTTATCAAGGAAGTTCCATGAGTCAGGTTAGACCTATGTATCGAAGTATGAGTCTGACTGGGTATGTATTCCTTGCAACTCAGGTTATGATAAAGGCAAACTGGACTGATGGATGAGATCTGTACTTATTCTATAAATCTTTTAGTCAAAGGTATTACAACACTTTGACATCTTTATTAAGTTTTAGAATAATCTCGGATATAGGCCTTTACTTACTAATTAGATTAAGATAAATAGCAAAGGCTCAATATTCATTCATATATGGTAGTTGATTAAATTTAAATCTCTAATAATCCCATTATCATATTTTATGTATCTTCATTCATAGCTAGGCCAAATTTAGGTTGAATTAGGATCCACTCACATGAGTCCTAACTTGTTATATATGCAATTATGCCCAATACTATTATGTACTCAAGCTAGTGTTAAGATTTAATTGATGGCACTATTATTAGCTAGCTCATACTCTAGCTGCTATTAGGCTTAGCTTCACTTCTAATTCTAGTTTTAAACTCGGCTATCGGGGCAGAGCTTGGGATGCAGTATTTTATGCGACCCTAATTACCCACGTTAATGGTTACATGTTTTCTTTAGAGTATTTATATATCCGCGGGATTATTTGGATACTTGATGACCTAGAGCTATTGCAATTTAGCATCTGTATATCATGGCAATCTTTTAACTTAAGTGCTTCCTGAACATTACTGCTACTTGATGTTTTATCCCTTTATAACTCGAGCCGGCTATACATGATGATATTTTGTCATCATTACTAACTAAAGCTACCTTTTAAGATTTCATGTTTGATAGTAGATGTATATATATATATTTTTAGTAGGATCTACGGCGAACGCAAGAAATAGTACTGTTATTTTTACTAGGGGGCTGCATGCATGCTATCCGCACTTCTCTAACCTCTTATATATATATTTAGCCGTTGAGATTTATTTATCGGCGGTGTACTAATGATGGGGTTTATATTATAAATCATGACTTTCCAATTTAAGTATGTATTTCATTTAATTTGGTGTTAGCATGAACCAATAACTATTTAAAACTTAACCATAAGTCGGTTGCATACAAGGCAGCCTCTATTTCAATTTGAATATCATGGCCTAAAGGTTTGTTTATTAATGTTCACATTATTTAATAGTCCAAAAGGATTCTCCTAACTGCTAGGGTATAAAGACAAGGGTTCATGGTTTAAACTTTACAGAGATTAATTTTATAACATTTACTAATATGCAAGGTTTTAGGCTTCATTGATTAATCAAATTTCATTCGCTAAGTTGTCATTCCAGGAGAGCATACACCTGACAACTTCCCTACCAAGCCTTTAATTATTAGTTAGGATTTAAAATAGACATTCAAGGCATATTGTTCACTGGCATATAAGGATTAATCCATGGTTAAATATTTAAGAAGCTCACTTATATCTTAAATAAATTCTTAGCATCATTTATGAATTAAGTTCTGCTTTTACCATGATTTTTCTTCACTGGTTCGGTTAGCAAAAGAAATAATCCCACATTTTCTAAACTTTGCGGTAGAGGGGGA
Organism: Dendrocalamus latiflorus; assembly: GCA_017311315.1. NCBI lineage: Eukaryota > Viridiplantae > Streptophyta > Magnoliopsida > Poales > Poaceae > Dendrocalamus > Dendrocalamus latiflorus. Next base: position 40,958,720 of record CM029621.1, on the reverse strand, counting down.
TCGAAGCCGGGCGGCCGAGCCGAACGCGTGCGCTGCTAGCCAACCGAGCTCTCTGTGTTACCTGTTTAGTGAGGGGGACAAGGATTGCTATTGAGCCAAGAGACTGGGGAGGGAGCTGAATAGAGGAAACCGGCGGCGCATGGGCTGAGCGGCAGCGTCGGCAGGGAGCGACCGGGGAGGTGGCGACGACCGCTATAATGGAACCTCCCCGAGGCGGGGAATGCCACTGGGGCGGCGTCTCAGGCCAGGAGGCTTGGTGGTGGGCTTGCGGCGGTGAAGAGCGGACGGTGAGGGGCCATTAATGGCGGCGGTCGCCGGAGAGAAAGGGATAGGGAATAGGGGGGCGAACGAGTAACTAGAAGGCGTAGGGATGCTCACCGAGTGACTAACCGAGCCGGAGCAAGCATGAAGTAGGCCGGCGGCGGAGACCCGGTTGCGGCGCGGGGAGACCACCGTGGAGAGAGGAGCTCGGGCGTTGAGGAGGCCGGGCGACGTTTGGGGAAGGTTGAGGGCGTCGTGGAGATGCTCTCACCGCATGGAATTGTCGCGAGGTGGGTTGAGGAAGAAATGGAGTGGGCGGCGGTGACTTCGGCCGGCGACGGAAAGAAATGGCCGTGCAGCTGCTCCGCCTCGGGAGAATCAAATTGGCCGGCAGTGGAGGCTCCTAGAAGGGAAGGGCTTGCCGCGACGCGGTGGATGGCAGGGAGCTTCACCGGAGCGGCCGGAAATGGTGGCGGCAGCGTGGGAGCACATACGGGCAAGGCGAAGTGGGGAAAGAAGGAGGAAGCGCCGGTGTACTTATGGTCACGGGAGGAGACTGCGAAGACGGTGGACGGCTTGGACAAAAACCGGGGGCGGCGGCGGGAAAAACCGTGGGCGAAGGCTGTGCATGGGTGCCACGGGGCGGACGAGAGCTGCGCGCAGCAGAAGAAAAAGGAGAGCGGGCGCGCCGGAGAAGAAAGAAGAAATAGAGGGTGGGGAGGCGCTGGCAATCGGGGCCCCTGGCCAGAGAGAGGGGGCGCGGGTGGAGCAGGCGCGCGGGGAGGCTCGGGAGCGGGGCCCAGCGGGCAGAGGGAGCGGTCGGGAGAGGGGGTTGGGCCGGGCTGTGGCTGGCCTGACCCCCTTGCTTTCTTTTTTTTTTGTGTGTGTATACATATGTTTATACAAATATGTATACATGTATATATATAGTATATATTATTTTATTTATTCATATTTTTGTATGTGCACATATATATTTATTTTACTCACATATATATATACATATATATGTATTCTTTCTTATTTATCTATTTATTCATTTGCACCTTCATTTTTATACATAAGTATATATTTCCTTTTTGCCTATATATTATTATTATTTTTCCCTTTTATACTTCTTATTTTTATGATGAAATTTTATATTTTAGTTTTAAGTTTCTCCCTTCTTATACTGGATCATCTTTTCAGATTCGTATTTAAAGTTTGGAATTTCCATTATTTGTATATTCCTTTTTATGGCATTACTAATATTTGTTTTGGTCTTTTATGAGTCCATAAATTTTGAAACCTCAGCCAAATTCAGGAAAACACCATAAAATCCAAATTCCAATAAAATATATTTTAAAATAATTCAAAAGCTTCACATTTTCAAATTTCAAATTTTCGGGATGTTACAAACCTACCCCCCTTAAATGAATCTCGACCCCGAGATTCCGGTAGAGTTGAAAGAAAGGAGGTGGGGTTATACTAGCTAGCAATGAGTTTCCGGGTGCTGCTCGACGAATAGTTCCTGAGCTCCACAGGGAGATGAAGATCTACACAATAGGGATTAGAACTTGCAGAAGTCAAAAGGGAAGAGAGAAACCTTGTTCTTCTGGATAAGTCGTAGACTTCCAATTACTTGCTCTTTGACGTTGTTGTCTTCACGTCGTCATAGAATGGAATAGTTGCATCGCCTATTGGACATATGGCTGTAAAATTTTCATACTAATAGGTGGGTAGCAATGGTCTCTGCCGTAGGGGTAAACAGAAGGGGAGAGGACTTGCACTTAAAGGAGGCAAAAAGGGAGGAAGGAGATCTTTATTCTTCTGGAGAGGTCGTCGTCTTCAGGGTGCTTGCTCCTTAATTTTGCCGACATTATATTTTGTAGTGCTACCCCCCTTAAATAAATGATGATTGTCATTATTCATCCATTGTACTCTAGCTGTCTTGGTCATCACGAGATTAGCGGGTGGTCTTCTTCACAGTGATGTTGTTTTCCTTAAATACTGGAAGTTTGAAAAGTCTTTGCTTCTTCTCGATTGCACTGGTTTTGGGTTACCTGTTATCTCGTTCCTTTGGATCCGATGGGGTTTTCAGAAAAGGTGAGAGGGAATAGTATGGGATGAAGATTAAATCGCGGAGATAAGGTGTTCTAACCCATTTAACTTTAAAGGAAGATACCCCGGAAGCTGGGGTGATACAGAACCACACAAATTTTAAAAGCAAGCTTTTTCCTGTGACTGCGAAATAGGACGCCCGAGGGCAAGAGGCAGTGCACGGGGCCAAATAAAATCTTGCAACAATACAACGTCTACTCGGGGAGAACACATAAGATGCACAGGGTTCATTTGCCTAGTTCGTTTAGAACGAGACCACCTTGTCTTCATGACCATCTTCGACGCTCCTAATCTTAAATTTTGGAGCAAGGGTATGAGAAGGTGAATAAGAATTTTCCTTTAAAATCCATAGAAGGACGAGGAAAGTATTGGGAGGTATTTAGTACTCATTTTTGTAATTATTTTGGAAATACCAAACCTTACAATACCCTTTTTTTTTAAGGTACACTAATCTCCCCAATATTCAATGATTTGATTCACTCCCATATGATCTTCATATATAAGGCCTAGAATCCATTGGTCTTGATAAGTTAACTTCCATTTTTTTACAATTTGCTCTTTAGGCTACCTTCCTTCAGTACAGTATTATTGCCGTCTGAAACTCCAAACAGCGGGTATATTTATTTATTTGATTCACCGATTATACACTTCCTATCGTGTCTTTTCAAATTCATTAATCCTGCTATGGGTATCTAATCTTCACATAAATCCTAGCTTCCACTATAGATTTATATTTCACTTCTTATATTTCACTATGTCCATATAATCCCAATCTCAGATCTATTATCCGCCAACTTGATCAATTCCTCAATCTAATGGAAGTCTAATATTCTTTATCTTAGATCCACCGATGATTTTTGTATCGAGACTTCCTAATAATCCAGTCTGATGCTATTAATTTGACTCTATAATTTGCTTCTTTAGAGATCGACCTAAATCTTTGCTATCTCAAATCTGCTTCATTATTTTATGTTATCAATCAGGTTTATACTCCAATAGTTGTGATTATATCTCCAATTCCTAAAATTTTCATTTAATCCATCCAGCTACCGACCACATCCTATTATTCCATTATTGTTTCCTCCCAGGACAAAACTATTTTTTTAAAATCAAGTTTTTAAGGTTAACCACTATGATTCTTGGCCCTAAGCGGGTTTTCATAGAAAGTTTACAAGAGAAGTACTGGATTTTCATTACTTTGAATTTGGGTAAGAGAGCTTCAGAAGTAAAATGGCTAGGGCAGCATATGGATGAGGGGGAATCATCTAAGAGAGATGAGAATGAGTAGTATAACTTATATTTTCGGAAATAGTATTTTGAAGAAATATTTCTACTCATGAAACTATCGGTCAGGCTAACTAGGTCACGACCTGCAGTCGATATGCTCTGATACCATCGCTGTAAGACCCGGATTTTACAATCCGGAATCCTCTGTGATTACTGCACTATTCCCTGGATCAGTAGATAGTGCTCACAGTTACAGTAATGAATATCGAAATACATATCATGCGGAAGCGTAAAATTTAATGGTAGACTTACTCATGGGCCGATTAGGCCGAAATCATTAAGTTGCAGCAGCGGAAGAACGAAGCACACAGGTGGGACCTTCAGGACATGCCCACAGGCAGCCAACTGGAGGTTCGCGACCTAGCCCTTGACATCTTCATCTTCTTGGCCAGCTTATCCAATCTTGTTGCTGAGGCGAGGTGATTTGATTTCCTGATTCTGAATTTTGTCGCAAAAGCGAGCATGAGCACTCCGACCCCGTGCTCCGCGAGCCAATACACAGAATGCAAATAAATAATATGCATGGCTTAACAAAGGAGAGGCTCGGGCTATTTTATTTTGCGTAGAGTGCTTTTGAATACAATTAATTAAAAAGTCCTATGACTTAGCAATTTTGGTACAAATCATAATGTACAAGGAAATGCATTATTAATATCGATTCAGATTCCATCCACCGTTACATGGCATCTGCACCATATAGCAATTTCTTCAGCGTTATAGCCGCTTAACTTACCACTGGGACGACACCCAGGACAATTCCAAACCAGGGCAGTCCTTCGCCCTTCAAGTTTCCCATTCCCAGTTTCCAATGTTTTTAAAACAGAACTATATCCAGTTAAGTTCCCATGTCCGCCCATGACCGTGGGCACGGCTATTCGAATAGTTTTGACTCTGCAGAGTTTGTACACTTTCACCACAAGAGATGATCAACTCGTTGCCCCACACAATTCCTTAGAAGTGTGATTAAGTAGATCATCACAGTAACTTTTCAAAATATCTAGTCCTTTCTCCCATCTCACATTATGGGTGACCGCCCATATTGCGATGGGTCCATCTGTGCGCGGGATGTTTTCCCCAGGACTCTAACGCAGCTCGGGCTCCTACTTCCCGCAACGTTAGGAAAGCGGGAAAACTTCACCCTCCACTGGTGTCCCTTCAGGCCCCCTTGCCATAGCATAACCCCATCAATCCACTACCAGTGAGATGAGTCCGGGATTTCGATAAGTCTACTTAGCCAAGTTGTATTTTACAGACTTGTGGTTGTACTATTTTACACGGGTTGACATGACAAGATTCAGTCCTTAGTGGTATCTGGGCGGTTCTACCACAAACCACACTCTCGTGCACCACTGCACCATACCCCCGAACCATCCGCCCAGATATTTAAGCATGTTGGGGTTTTTGGAAACATAAAATAATCATATCCAACATTTATCAGTCATTACCACCATGACTGCCCAACCAATTTTTCTCAGGATTAAAAATGATGCTTGGGCGCTCTCGCGCCCATGAGTGTCTAAACAATACTACGCATGGCATATAATTACGGACTATTTCCGAAAGTTACCATTATAATTTTGCTTAGGGCGACAATGTTCGCACATTCAAATATTCCAAAGGAGGGGTAATATTATCCAAGGTAAACAATAGGCACATAACTAGATTATTGAATTAAACATGTATTTTCATAAACATAACAGCATGCAAATTGGATAATTTAAATCAAAGTAATTTGCAGAAAACGTAGGTTCAACATGATCAAAGTATTGACTCGCCTGGTGCGGTTTACCGCGGTCTTGAGCTCACTCAAAGCTATATCATTTGATGGTCTTGAGCTTCCAGTCTTTATCTTCAACTTGATCTCGATCTCGCTTGATCCATTCATTCTTCGGGGACTCCAGTTTCTAACTACGCGACAAACGACTGAATCCAAATAAAGCAAATAACTCAAAAAGATCCAAATAAATCCGATTAATTCAAATTGCCGATTTAATTTAATTTATTCATCTATTACGATTTGAGAATAGAAGGATGATTCGGTTTAGTGTGTTGCAAACACAGCGGCAGCTAGATTTGAGTGAGAGGACGAGTTATCTGAATAGCTTTACCGTGAGGGAAAATTCTAGGATAATAAGAGATCAAAAGGGAGGAAGTATCTACATGAGTTATTTACTTTGGAAAAGAAGTGGCCCAACGTAGCCGATTGGAGAAAGGCGATGTTCGATCTTTTTATTACTAACCTCTTTTATTATTTTTGTATTTATCAAGGAAGTTCCATGAGTCAGGTTAGACCTATGTATCGAAGTATGAGTCTGACTGGGTATGTATTCCTTGCAACTCAGGTTATGATAAAGGCAAACTGGACTGATGGATGAGATCTGTACTTATTCTATAAATCTTTTAGTCAAAGGTATTACAACACTTTGACATCTTTATTAAGTTTTAGAATAATCTCGGATATAGGCCTTTACTTACTAATTAGATTAAGATAAATAGCAAAGGCTCAATATTCATTCATATATGGTAGTTGATTAAATTTAAATCTCTAATAATCCCATTATCATATTTTTATGTATCTTCATTCATAGCTAGGCCAAAATTTTAGGTTGAATTAGGATCCACTCACATGAGTCCTAACTTGTTATATATGCAATTATGCCCAATACTATTATGTACTCAAGCTAGTGTAAGATTTAATTGATGGCACTATTACTTAGCTAGCTCATACTCTAGCTGCTATTAGGCTTAGCTTCACTTCTAATTCTAGTTTTAAACTCGGATATCGGGGCAGAGCTTGGGATGCAGTATTTTATGCGACCCTAATTACCCACGTTAATGGTTACATGTTTTCTTTAGAGTATTTATATATCCGCGGGATTATTTGGATACTTGATGACCTAGAGCTAATTGCAATTTAGCATCTGTATATCATGGCAATCTTTAACTTAAGTGCTTTCCTGAACATTACTGCTACTTGATGTTTTATCCCTTTAACTCGAGCCGGCTATACATGATGATATTTTGTCATCATTACTAACTAAAGCTACCTTTTAAGATTTCATGTTTGATAGTAGATGTATATATATATATTTTTAGTAGGATCTACGGCGAACGCAAGAAATAGTACTGTTATTTTTACTAGGGGGCTGCATGCATGCTATCCGCACTTCTCTAACCTCTTATATATATATTAGCCGTTGAGATTTATTTATCGGCGGTGTACTAATGATGGGGTTTATATTATAAATCATGACTTTCCAATTTAAGTATGTATTTCATTTAATTTGGTGTTAGCATGAACCAATAACTATTTAAAACTTAACCATAAGTCGGTTGCATACAAGGCAGCCTCTATTTCAATTTGAATATCATGGCCTAAAGGTTTGTTTATTAATGTTCACATTATTTAATAGTCCAAAAGGATTCTCCTAACTGCTAGGGTATAAAGACAAGGGTTCATGGTTTAAACTTTACAGAGATTAATTTTATAACATTTACTAATATGCAAGGTTTTAGGCTTCATTGATTAATCAAATTTCATTCGCTAAGTTGTCATTCCAGGAGAGCATACACCTGACAACTTCCCTACCAAGCCTTTAATTATTAGTTAGGATTTAAAATAGACATTCAAGGCATATTGTTCACTGGCATATAAGGATTAATCCATGGTTAAATATTTAAGAAGCTCACTTATATCTTAAATAAATTCTTAGCATCATTTATGAATTAAGTTCTGCTTTTACCATGATTTTTCTTCACTGGTTCGGTTAGCAAAAGAAATAATCCCACATTTTCTAAACTTTGCGGTAGAGGGGGATCGAAGCCGGGCGGCCGAGCCGAACGCGTGCGCTGCTAGCCAACCGAGCTCTCTGTGTTACCTGTTTAGTGAGGGGGACAAGGATTGCTATTGAGCCAAGAGACTGGGGAGGGAGCTGAATAGAGGAAACCGGCGGCGCATGGGCTGAGCGGCAGCGTCGGCAGGGAGCGACCGGGGAGGTGGCGACGACCGCTATAATGGAACCTCCCCGAGGCGGGGAATGCCACTGGGGCGGCGTCTCAGGCCAGGAGGCTTGGTGGTGGGCTTGCGGCGGTGAAGAGCGGACGGTGAGGGGCCATTAATGGCGGCGGTCGCCGGAGAGAAAGGGATAGGGAATAGGGGGGCGAACGAGTAACTAGAAGGCGTAGGGATGCTCACCGAGTGACTAACCGAGCCGGAGCAAGCATGAAGTAGGCCGGCGGCGGAGACCCGGTTGCGGGCGGGGAGACCACCGTGGAGAGAGGAGCTCGGGCGTTGAGGAGGCCAGGCGACGTTTGGGGAAGGTTGAGGGCGTCGTGGAGATGCTCTCACCGCATGGAATTGTCGCGAGGTGGGTTGAGGAAGAAATGGAGTGGGCGGCGGTGACTTCGGCCGGCGACGGAAAGAAATGGCCGTGCAGCTGCTCCGCCTCGGGAGAATCAAATTGGCCGGCAGTGGAGGCTCCTAGAAGGGAAGGGCTTGCCGCGACGCGGTGGATGGCAGGGAGCTTCACCGGAGCGGCCGGAAATGGTGGCGGCAGCGTGGGAGCACATACGGGCAAGGCGAAGTGGGGAAAGAAGGAGGAAGCGCCGGTGTACTTATGGTCACGGGAGGAGACTGCGAAGACGGTGGACGGCTTGGACAAAAACCGGGGGCGGCGGCGGGAAAAACCGTGGGCGAAGGCTGTGCATGGGTGCCACGGGGCGGACGAGAGCTGCGCGCAGCAGAAGAAAAAGGAGAGCGGGCGCGCCGGAGAAGAAAGAAGAAATAGAGGGTGGGGAGGCGCTGGCAATCGGGGCCCCTGGCCAGAGAGAGGGGCGCGGGTGGAGCAGGCGCGCGGGGAGGCTCGGGAGCGGGGCCCAGCGGGCAGAGGGAGCGGTCGGGAGAGGGGGTTGGGCCGGGCTGTGGCTGGCCTGACCCCCTTGCTTTCTTTTTTTTTTGTGTGTGTATACATATGTTTATACAAATATGTATACATGTATATATATAGTATATATTATTTTATTTATTCATATTTTTGTATGTGCACATATATATTTATTTTACTCACATATATATATACATATATATGTATTCTTTCTTATTTATCTATTTATTCATTTGCACCTTCATTTTTATACATAAGTATATATTTCCTTTTTGCCTATATATTATTATTATTATTCCCTTTTATACTTCTTATTTTTATGATGAAATTTTATATTTTAGTTTTAAGTTTCTCCCTTCTTATACTGGATCATCTTTTCAGATTCGTATTTAAAGTTTGGAATTTCCATTATTTGTATATTCCTTTTTATGGCATTACTAATATTTGTTTTGGTCTTTTATGAGTCCATAAATTTTGAAACCTCAGCCAAATTCAGGAAAACACCATAAAATCCAAATTCCAATAAAATATATTTTAAAATAATTCAAAAGCTTCACATTTTCAAATTTCAAATTTTCGGGATGTTACAATAGGATACTTGGTTTTCTACTAAATCTTGTTTTAATTTTCAATACGAATCTGTTGTTCTGTAGGGCACCAGGTGGGAACTTGGTCGGCTCACGTCGTGATCGTGAAGAGGTTCAATCCGAGGTTGCTGAAGACGATCAGTTGGTTCTTGAAGGATCCAGCAGGTATTATGGAAGATAAGTGGGGATCATGATAGAGATGTAGGATTTGCATATGATACTCTTTGCTGTTGTGGTTACAATAGGGCATTTTGCTCATACAGAAAAGTGTTAATTTCAGTTTTTGTGCCCCCATTCAAGCAATAAGGATCACTTGATAGTATCCTTCAACTAGTATCATTACTGTAGAGTAATCTGTACATATCCATAATTCATATTTCACTACGGCTTTCATATGTGAATTACAGTTCTCACTACGGAATTGAGAATAACATCAACACAGATCAAAATTTATCGTAAAACAAATAAAATAAGGTCTTAGGAACATTGCTGGGCAAAGTATTTATGTCTAACATTATGTCATTCCCATTACTATTCTTAATATGCATAGGATAGTTTCTTTTTATATTTTATAATCAGGCCAAACAAATATAGAATTGGTTATGTCATCTTGTTTTTACTATTTAATCACGGTTTTCATGTAACAAATCATGGCATAGGATACTTGGTTTTGTGCTGAATCTACTATTAATTTTCAATATTAATCTGTTGTGTGTAGGGCACCAGATTTTTATTAACTACTCATGGCAAATAATTAACTACTCATACTTGACACTTGTATGTGCAAAGTTTTCTTCAGTTTACCATCCAACAATACTTCGCTATTATCTTATCCTGAAACCCATATTTGTTTTTCTATTTTTAACAGAGTAGATGGGACTTTATCAACACTGAGGATCCAAAGGAAAAGATATGGAAGGTTGCAAAGGAGCGGTACAAAGGATGGCGATCAATTTTCAGTTCTACCTACAAGGCATACGCCAGTTATGCTGAGAGGATGAAACATATGCCT